>LQNS02278125.1:20022737-20036000 GCA_001587735.2 Parhyale hawaiensis | reverse complement strand
CGAAACGTTGCCTTTTACTTAGCTTGTTTTTATTTCTACTCGAGAATCGTTCTTAATAAAATCTCCAATGATGAAAAACAAGTATTTAGAACTTTGGAGAAAAAATCTAAATGTTTTATGAAACTGTGTGCTGATTTGAAATACCTTGAAAGTGTATTAAGTAAATGACCAACGAAGCACAGCAGACGCGATTTTTCAAGGTACAGTAGACGCAGCTGTTATTATTTCCAGCGTGTTTTTCTCTTTGACCGAGCAGCTATTGCGTGAGCGCAAAAATTTGGATGTTCTGAACTCGTCTCATTGCGTATACCGGATACGCGGCGGGGAATTTAATTAAATTCGGTGATGTTCCATTCATTGCAAATTGAAACTGAAATTTTTGAGCATGTCATCTTAGGAAAGGAAGGAGTGTGTTGCTCAGAGGACTTGAAACAGAGAGCACTCATCTCTTTTGACAAGCTGAGTTGGTCGTTGTAGCGTATCCTTTAGAAGCATATTAGTAGAGAAAGTATGATCGATGAAGAAGGGTAATCGCAAATTCCTCGCTGTCATTTTTGACGGCGGGGCCGCTCCATTTATAATAATGATGATGATAATATTGGATTATATACTTTTTATGGGCGATCCTACAATGACAGAACGATATTGTAGCACAGTGGTGATGAAGGAGCGCGGCGAACAAAACAGAATAATAATCATTACTACTACTATTGTATGAGAGCTGCCTGTTTGCCTGGCCGTGTGTCCGAAGCCTTCCGAAATTGCTTATAGGTGTCAGAGTAGTGGCAGCTCCATCGGGTTTTGTGGACTTTCTGCACTTATGTGGACCTTGTCGACTCGGTGGATTTTGTGAAATTGCAGACTTTTTGGATGGGATGATGAAGACGTATTAAATTAAATATTTTCAAAACTAGAAGAACCAAATGGCTGTGGGTGGCCTAGAAGTAGAATTACTAGCTGGTACCGGTGGAACTTTCGCAGAACAAAAAAAAAAAAAATGGTCTTCAATGCAGTCAGACCGGTATCATGTATACGAAGTCTGAAATTATGTTCCATGTCATGCAGCAAATTTTCCACCGATGACCTGTGAGCAAGGAGATTTATAGAAGAGGAGAACACGGCCAAATTTCGCCCTGCTGGCCAAGGAATTGCTTGTTTTTTGATGTCTGCTCCCTTCCCACCAACCGCAGTCTCCCAACCATTCGTGCAGCCAATCAGCGACTCAGCCAGGATTCAGCCATGCCGGAGTGTACAGCTTCCGATCTCCGTAGCCATTGCTACCTCCTTCTATTAAACCTCCTTGCCTGTCAGCAATAGCAGCTTAAATATAAACTGACTCCTGTTGTTCCCTCCCGAGTTCGTATTAGTGATATCCTAATTTTCTCCTATCTACTACTGAAAGCGTAACGGTAGCGCTAACTACGAAAAAAGAAGGAACGTGGGAGGAACAAGCCGTAATATAACGTAGCTAGAGCACTCTGAGAGCGCATACCTCCGCCAAGCGAGGCAACGGTAGCAAAAAATTCAAATTGGCTCTGAAACCGTAATTTTCTTTGTATAAACTCCAAAATATAATCATTTGTGCTCTTTGATAGTAATAACAGCTTCTGCAATTTTTTTGAAGATCCGCTCATAACTTTTTTAGTTATACTGCTAACAAACGTTATGACAAACAGGAGTCAAACATACAAATGAACTAGCCGATCTGCACCAAAATTTAATAATTTATGTCTTTTGATATTACTAACAACCCCTATAAATTTCATAATGATCCATTCATTATATTTTGAGTTATTGTGCTAACAAGCATAAAATTAAAAACAGTGACAAACGAACGAACGACCGGCTCATTACCAAAATTTCGTCATTTACTCATTGTTATATACCTAACAACTCATGTTAATTTCATAAAAATCCATCCATAACTTTTTGAGTTATGGCATTGAGAAAAATGAGGCAGACAAACAAACAAACAAACAAACGTATGGATATACTTCACCAAAAGTTTATAATCTGTTCCTCCTAACATACCTAACAATCCCTGTAAATTTCGTCCATATTGGTTCATAACTTTTTAAGTTATCTTGGTGACAGACAGACAAATAGACAGATAGACGTTCAGACAGACAAACACGACGAAAACGTAACCTCCTTGGCGGAGATAATAATGATGTTGTATTACTGTTTTGTGCTCATGGAAGACAATATTTGATACAGAGCAGGCATCTGCGATACCTTTGTGTACGCTTTCAATCTTCTGTAGAGGTGATATTGCACTTCTCGACCAGCGGGAGAGCTAACACCGAGTTATCACTACAATGCACGTAACCGCTTACAACTGGTTTGTCTCACACTTTGAGTAAGTAGGAGTCTAGTAAGTTTCGAAACTGCACAGTTTGAGTGTTAGTGGCGTTGGCGTTTCAAATGAAACGAAGCATTTTGCTGAACAGTCTTAAAACAACTAGACTATGTCATTGCAACTGCTTTCCCGCCATTTCTGATCGGGACTCATACTTCGCTAGCAACAATTCGCTTACTTGCATTCACAGTAATTCCTTTTAGAACTATCTAAACCAGGGTTTCCCAAAGTTCGGTTTTCTACGGACCCCCTGTGAAATCACCCTGAAGCTCACCGACCCCCGCAATTAAAATGGCATCAACTTCATCAACTTAATATATTACGTACTGAATGAGTATTGTATCGATGGCTTCCAGGCTATTGCTGTTCAGTTAATACAGAACGGCAGAGGAATAATAACATATACCAAACATATAATTATTCATGTCACACTCACGTGACATCCCAGCCCAGCCCATTATTCACATACAGCGAGTTTTTACCTTTACCTCTATTGAATTTATTTTAGTCGCCCTAAATGACTATTTGCATTGAATGATGGTTAGCATTTGTTGTTCTCCCAGTTTTTGAAAAAGAAAAAGCTCAGTTTTTGTGACAGAGCAAATGCATTTAGGGGTAACTATGCCATTGTTAAAATTTTTCAATTCCTGTGAATTGATATAACATATTATTACAAGCTACTTAAACGTATATGTTTCCTCTTATAACCCTAAAATATTCTGTATTTTTTATCATCTATGGAATAAAATCAATGTAATATTGCCACAGAAGCTTTAAACGTCATAAACCAGTAGGGGGTCCGTGCGTGAACCACAGGGGTCCGTAGGCCCATATGCACCCCCAATGAGAAACACTGATTTCAACAAATGTCACAGAGAAACACTCGAACCTCCTTCGAATGAAGTACAGTTTAAGGAGATCAACAAGTTTCTATGATAGTCTAAATCTTGCATGCCTATAGGCATATTAGCGGCAAATGATCTCTGGATAGCCTCGAGCCGTTCTAGGTTTTTTCATTTGCTCGACATCCAAAGGGGGGAGCAGCAGTCAATCGGAGACAGCACGAGTTGTGAATATTAGAGAAACGTATTTCTGTCTCTCGCGAAGAGAAAGTTTGAAGAGCTCATCCGCTCAATATCTTTCATAAGGCTACAGCTGTCCCCACATGAACCACCCTTGTGTAGCTTGTCACCAGGAAAAGTGCCAACATAACAAAAGAAAATGTCGTTAGGACCTTACTGTGCTGCAATATCCAGTATCTTAACCCAAACGTAATTATCCTCGATGTGCGGTTGCCGTAATGACATGCCTATAGCCACTGCCTCCAAGAAATATTACTGCTTGCGTCATTACGAGAAATGAGACCTAATGAAACCATACGGTAGCCTACCCACAGGCTTCATATCGCATGCTTGGTTGTGGTGCAGGCAGGAGCTTTCTTATTGACCGACGGTCTGGACGGCTCTGAATTCTTCGAAGTCTGCTGCGCACTTCGAGCTCAAGCCCATTCTTATGGTAGAGAAGCGATGATGTTCGTAGTTCTACAATGGATGGTAAATTGGATTGATAGAGTTTTGAATTTTTCTTATTTTTCTCTATTTTGACAAATATATGATGCGGATGTTATAGTGTTCACATTTTCGTTAAATTGTGATTATTCATGTGGATTGCAGTGTATAAACACTTACATCTATTGATTATGCCAAACATACTGTCACCATCCACACCATGGCTGGGGTAATAGCTGCTGCAATCAAAGATCAGAACAGCCATTAAATACATATTTATTTCACGAACATAGAATATTTTGATGTATATAGAGCTGGGCGTTACCAGTATAGATAAATATAAAATAGTAAACACCGAACCCAATATATAGCGATAGCATGAGTTATGCCGTATTGTAGTTATTGCAAGTTCCAACTAATTAATGAGAAAATAAGTCGAAAAGTCTTCATGTTCCATGCTTCTTTTAGACAATCCCTGTCTGCGTTGCAAGAGAGATTGAGCACCATACATTTACTCATGGTATGTTTTAAGCAGAGTATTATGCAGAGCTGGGATTCGGTATTTTTTCTGTGCCGTTGTATCGGTGTTCGGTACTTAAAAAACTGGTCATTCGGTTCGGTATTTCGGTATTTAAAACAAAAAATACCGAATGATTCGGTATTTTTCGGTATTTGGTTCGGTATTATAATTAAAACATCGGGCCCCAGGCCCCCACGGACAGGAAGCATAACCCAAATGAAGCATTTTTCAACACCGAGAAGCCCGAAATGCTGCTAAAGAAAATCCAACAGAAAGTCATTTAGAGCTGACTTGAACGCGTGCAGGCCAACACGACCGAAGCCGATGCCGGCAATTAGTTCCAAACCCTAACAGACCAGGGTAAAAAGCACCGACTGAACTGATTAGTTCGGCACCTAACATTCTCCGACGTGAAAGAGTGCGAACCGACCGCAGCTCGCTCATGTAATTCTCCTAGAGACTTTGAGGGCCGGGACAGAAGAATACAACCAAAGCCTCTCAATATTATTGTACACTTTATAAAGCATGCAAAGTTCGGCCACCCCCTCTCCTGTGGGGCAATTTCACCAGATCATTATCTGCGCACAGCCTGCTGGCCGAATTAACAAGTCGGTCCAACAGCTGCTAAAGCCCAGACCGGTGAGCAATACTCTAACACAGTTAGCAAAAAAGCATGACAGCATCTGCGGACAACCTCAATGTCACCAAACACAGAATTCACCTTACGCAGGAGCCCAATCTTTCTGGAAGTACGTGGCATCAGTCGCCTCATATTCGGCTGAAAGTAAGCTTCTCATCAAAGACTACACCAAGAATCTCCAAGGAGCTAGACCCCTGAAGCAAAGTGTCATCTATCTCCTGATGTGGATACTGCGGTACAAGTGCCCGAGACCGACTGACAATCATAGACTTAGTTTTACTGGCATTCAGCTTCATACTCCAGGCCGAGCACTATGCACTAATGAGTGACAAATTCCTGTTCAGAGACTGGGCGACAGCGCTACGCATGCGGGGAGCAGGTATCACTGCTCTCAAAGTGGAATCATCGGCATAGTTGATCATCGTGTTTGTCAGCGAAGATAACATATCACTAGTATACAGAACGAACAACAGCGGGACAAGCACGCTACCCTGAGGGACGCCGGACTCCACTGTGACTGAGGCACACAAAACGACGTCGACCTACACAATCTGCCTTCGCTCAGAAACAAAATCACGAATGATTGACAGAACCCCACCACCCACACCAACCGACTCCAGCTTGTATAATAGACCACTGTGGTTGACCCTGTCAAACGCCGAACTAAAGTCCAATTGTACAAGGCGTACGCAAACCGTAATCCAGCGCAGACTGTAAATGGTGTGGCACCCACAACAAGGCTTCACAACAACCCAAACCAGTTCTATACGCAAACTGACCAGCAGGTGGCAAACCCATAACCTCAGTAAAACGACCAAGCGTAGAAGCGACCAATTTCTCGAAAACTTTCAATAAAATGAGCGTCAGCGCAATGGGGCGACACTGAACCCTCGAGAATGGGAGAAATATTCCCAGTATGCCAACACCGGGGAATATTTCCTAACCGTATTGGGCGCCGAAAGATTACTGCTCTGTAAGGGGCAAGAACGTCTGCAAGCTGCTTATAAAACAGAGGAAACATGTTCACCGGGCATGTAGATTACAAAAAACTCCTTATATATATGTATTAGGGTGATGCAATCTGTAATAATGTTCCAGAACTCATCAGAAGGCGCTGATGCATCGCTTATAGTTATTTATATGTAATGATAATTCATAAATAAATTTTATATTATTGGAAATGTGCAAACAATGGTAAACACAATATTACAGATTTGAGAGTAAAATTATTCTACAAGAAGAGGTAACATTAGTTTCAACAGAATAAATCTGCAAGAATGTTCCAGAATCCTCCGAAATGGGCTAATGCATTGCTCATACTTTTTTATGTCAAAAAGTGAATTAATAAATCAAGATAAATGAACTTCATAATACTCACCTAGTTCAATTGTAATGGAAGCATCTTCAACATTATCATCGGCACCTAGCTGTTTCTTTAGCAACAACTCCTACAATGCGGCATGTGGGCGAGGTTGTATAGAATCTTGGTAGATCCATTGCTTCCATGAAAGTTTTGGCGAAACAGCCCACTGTATTACACGAAGAACACTAGCAAATTTACTTGTATGACATTATAAAACAGTTTTTTATATGTTTTTTTCAAAGGAAAGCTGAAACATTTTAACACGTGCATGAATTGTTGTGGCACTCTATAACACCTTTATTGCTCTCAAAAACATTAATTACAACAGTTCTAAAATCATACAATAAAACACAGAATACAATAAATTTAATTTGAGAACATTCCTATATAAAGCTAGAACTGCTTATTAGGCACATGTCGTCAGAGGTCAAAATATTTACTAATGCATTCATTTCTATACATGATTTTAAAACGTTGGACGGACATTGGTTGCATTAGTTCGTTTGGAAACTGCTTGAATGCCTGGACGCTATGAAATATTGTGAATGTTTTCTCTACTTCGAGCCTAACAACTGGTAAGTTAAATCTCCCATTTCTTGTGCTATAATGTGTATCGGGAAGAAGTGAGCGAAAATGCAAGTAAAAAAACTGGTTTTCACCAGACATAGCCTCTCGTATGAATTTAAGAATAAAATACTTATAGATGGCTTTTAACTTAAGAAATTCCAGTTTTCTGTACATTTCATTTCTCGAGATAAGGGGAATGTTATTTCTGTCTCGCTTGACTTTTAAAATAATTCTTAACGTATCACTGATTATAGTCGACAATCGATTGGTTACAGTTTCCGATGCTCCGCCCCAAAATGTAATGCCATACGTCACCTGTGAGTATAAGAGCGAGTAATACAGGGTCTTTAGAGCTTCACGAGTCAAATACCTTGATGCAGCGTATATGGTTCCTTTTACTTTACTGATCTTTTGACACAATTCGCAGACATGAGGTAGAAATTTCAAATTTTTATCAATTATTGCACCTAGATATTTAAACGCTTGTACCCATTCCAATAGCACTTCATTAAAATACACAGGTGGTAGTTCTTGTACATTCACAGGGGTAAAAAGCATTAACTTGGTTTTTGCTGCATTCGCTGTAAGCCTATTGTTACAAAGCCATACAAGAATATTATGAATTAGTTGTTCTATCATAGTAATCGCAACCTGTAAAGACCTATCAGTGACATAAAATACAGAATCATCTGCGAATAAGATAACATTAGCATCTTCAATTAAAACGAGTCATTGATAAAAATATTAAACAGAAGAGGTCCTAAAACAGACCCTTGAGGAACACTCATATTTACACCCCTACTGCAAGATTGATGTACCCCAATGACTACTAACTGCTTACGGTTTGTCAAGTAACTGGATAAAAGATTTTTCATTGAACCTCTTACTCCGTAATGATCTAACTTATGAATTGAAATATCTTTGTCCACAGTATCAAACGCTTTTTGCACATCTAAGAATATACACATAGTCACAATTAGCAAAGAAATTAACAGAAATATGCGGAGTGTGTGATCAATCACTGGCAGTTTACGCTGCACTAAGTTCGGAAGGACGTGACACTTGAGTGAGCGAAACATTATGACACACTTCGCCCAATTCTCACAACGCAGCATCGCTTCTCTTCAATGGAGTGCTATACAACGTGAAGAAGCTGAACTGTACAAAAATCAATGGGATTTTCCTAATATGTCTTCCTGGAACGACGGTGGGTCTTATAGGGCTAAGAAGCTTCTTTCATCGGTCCGGGAAATTCAGGAGTACCGAAAATATTCATTCGGTATATCCATTCGGTATCGGTAGAAGATTCAAATGGGATTCTGTATTTCTGTAGATGAAAATACCGACGGTACTACAGAAATACCGAATTGCATTCGGTAGTCCCAGCTCTAGTATTACGGTACAGTCAGTACAGCATCAATGCACTTCACTTTACTACACAGCCAATACTCAAAAGAAGTTGATTCTCGGAGTCCCGTCACACAAGCTTAGTAGGTCAAACCCGTATCGAGTTTTCGATCAAAGAGTCGAGTCTGTTTGTCATCGACGTGCATTGTTTTATAGCATACTAGACACATCGAACTTCCGCCACCGGGCGGTTCGATCAAAGAGTAACTTTGCATTTTGCACTATTTACAGATAGTTGCGCCACAGGCTTACGTCCCTCCCCTTCTGCGTCCGACACCAACCGACGTTTTGATCAAAGCCAAACCGTTCATCACCCTCACAGTCTCTAAGGATAACTTTGGAACTGGGTCCGTCGGAGAGATAGATGTCGGAACAGTGAGCAGGGGAGTTGATGGAGTCCATCGATCAAACCTGTCACGCTGCCACCTTGTGCAGCTAGACATGCTCGTCATGCCTGTACTTTGAGATTATCTGGAGAACTATTGAGCGCCGAAAAGATTAATGGCCAGTGGGGTTTAACGATGTGAAAAAGTTTACTTTTTCTCGGCCGACGGTAGTTTCAGATACGATTAAAATTTAAATATCTTGGGCAGGAAGCTTGTTCTTTCTCTGAAAAAGAGGCTTTTACGTTTTCTTCAGTTACCAGTCCAAATATTCAAATAAATTGTACTAAGACAAGAATCAAATTATAAGAGTCAACAAAACCAAATCTTTAACGTTTCGGGAATTTAATTCCCATTATCAGAAATAATATAGAAAGGATGCCTAAAAAGAAATTTTTATTTTACATGAACTAAGTTTGGACATGTGTTAGCAAGGGGGGGGACCTAAATGGCGAATGACCATAGTGCGCTATCGGGGTCCTAAAAAAGCGTCAGACGGTATGGGAAGCGGAGTGAAACGAACAAGTACAGTCGGAGGAAAAAGCGTCAGTCATGGATCGTGACGAGTAGTACGGCTGAAGTCATTACATTGAGGCTAGGTTATGATTTATGGATATATAGTGATTCTAGAGTTGTGAGTTCTATTGGTGGGAGGCTTGTCTTTGAATTTAAAGTAGGATCCTATGGTTAATGTGTTTTTTAAGAGAACCTGAATTTTATGTACTGGTAGGCTTTGGAGAGGAAAGCTTTCAGGGAGTTGATTTTATCGACGGTGGTCTTACTGCAGTATGAAAGGGAGTGAACAAAGTCCATTTACGAATAGTAGGTTTAGTTGTACCGGGATCGAATAGTTTATCAAGAAATAGTTTTCAGTAGTAATCTAGAAGGTGGTGTGGGTAGCCGTTATTTTTCTGTTCTTTTTAGGCATCCTTTGTATATTATTTCTGATGATGGGAGTTAAATTCCCTAAACGTTAAATTTTAAAATTTTTAGACTTTTATTATTTGATTCTTGTCCAAATATTCCATAAATGTTTATTTATCAATGTCAGTTTACAACCGTCTAAAGCGGGACATAGTTTCTTGAGCTGAAAACTGACGTTATCTATATTTTCAGTAGCCAAATTTGCATGCCTGTATTTTATTGTCAGGATGTAGAGTAGATGAGATGCAGAGATCTTGTAATATCTACATTGAAAATTATGTACCCCTAATAGCATCGTATCACAGGTATGTACTGTATGTACTTCGAGAAATAAATTTTTACTAAATAGGAGCCCATCCATTATACTGGCAATCGTTGTAATTAAAGTCTACCGCTACTGCACTTTCCTTCCACTTTTGCTGAATCAGACTGGCATTTTCGTTAAGGATTTCGGTTAAACTAATCAATTACATAAAGTTGCTGTCTCTTTGTGAGGTACATGTTGAATGTCTAAAACTGCATTTGCTTCTGTTTTAAAATAGCACACAGTTATGTTACTACCACTGTACGCAAAATATATCTGAGCTGTAAATATATATCAGATGTAGGGCAAATACCAGAATGAGCTGAAAGATTAGTTTTCACATCTGTGACTTCGACCTTGATCAAAATTTTGCTCCTATTATATAAAGACCTCTGTGAACGTACATTCAAACATTTATCAGGTGCCCTCTCATAACTGTACATAATAACCAAATAAAATAGCAGTCTCTATGAAAAAAAAGAGCTCTTCACCAAGCTGCACTGAATTTTTTTCTCTCTTGTTTATACCGTTCAAAAACTAATCGTTAAACCCTAAATAATCACATTTAGTTATCATCTTTTTGAGACTCCATAAAATATGTATTTCTGTGGTTTTGTTATGTAGCCTAAAAGAATGCTATTCATGGCAATAATTTACGTTAAACGGCAGGTTAAATTTTTGAAGTTACTGTATATACATTTTGCACTGTAATTACCCTGCCAGTCCTTGAGTAGGTGTCGGCTGTAGGGCTTGGTATTCTAGGGAATAAAAATAGAAGCAATTCACCAAACGCAGGGGCGGTTGTCTTTAGCTGGTTGATGCGTTCTACTTTAAAAAAAAGATGTACTGTACAGTGGCGATGAATGCGGAACGTTTTTCCCGGAATCATCGTAATTTTCAACACCTACGCCTTTCTGTCTAGCCAGCTAACCCTTCCATGCTTAAATAATTTGGAAAGATGGACAAAATTTTTACTCCTTTATTTTGCTATGTAACGTATTTTATAATGATAATTTTTTCATCATAAGGAGCAGTTGTCCACTTCTATTTTAGTTGAAGAACGGTGAAGTGGTGTCTATGGCACGCAGAACGGACAGTTTTATACATCTTCAGTCGCTTTCTACGTCAGTCGTTTGATAGATGTGCTTTGATCATTTTTGTCTCCTTCGACCGCCATACTCTACGCCAACAATAACTTACAAAAATTAGGTAGGAAAGACAGTTCCTATATACGCTACTGGAACTCCTGAAACTTAGACACACATTTTTGCCCTGTTTCCGAAGGGGTTTCAGTTTGGATATGACCGGTTTCACATTTCAGTATGCTTGCTTCCCCTACAACCGTAAAAGATTTCCTTTGGCAAACACCGTACGAAGTCGTGGAAATGCATAGGAGAATATACTGTTTTACGGCACATTTATGCTGGTTATTCAGTATGACATGCGACTATTGCTACAATTCGAAACAGATGGCGCTGTAGATAGTCTCACTTTCAGGAGTTTTCTTTGATTTGAAAGTTTCTGTTTGAGGAGTTCTAGGTACTGTGTGACACGCAAGCGAAGTGTTCTGCACCTTCAATTTTCTGCCATCAACATCCGGGCTTGATTCTCATACGCTTCGTTCGGTTACTGGTATCGTAACTGTGCAGCTGCGGATGTGAATGCAGGGAAAAATTGGCAATAGTTGTGTATTTTATCAGAAATTCGGCAGTTAAGTGTTCTTCACGTCAGCCATCCCGTGATATAACATCCTTAAATTAAGCAATTCAGTAGCCACAAATTCATTTACATTCAGTTATTATTGTCCGTAAATGCAGCCATTAAGTACCCTAAAGTTCAGCATTTTAACATCATTAAATTCAGTGATTTATTATCCTTAAATTCAATAATGAAGTATCTTTAAACTAAGCAAGCCTTAAATTTAGCAATTTAGAACCCAAAGCTCTAGCAATTATTGAGTTTTCTTAAATTCAGCAATTTTGTGTCCTTATATTCAGCAATTTAGTATCCATAAATTCAGCAGTATAATATTAGAGTGCGTAATATCGTGTCCTTAAGTTCAACAAATTATTATCATTCACATATTTATGCATAGTTGCATGGAGAGCGTACTTTCATCATAATTTTGCTAAACTCAGCATAAGCACGAGGGCAAATCTAAGCCCTGGACGTCAGTATCTTTTCACCCAGCTGTACATTATACGATCCTGTAACTTTATAAATTGTCGCATGGAGCCTTCCGCCACTGGTGCCATTGCTTTAGACGGTCTATGGTCGACTGCAGCCATATACTCCTTTGAAACCTGTTGGCCTTCATCTGCAGCACAAACCAGTCCGTGTTGGTTTTCCAGTTGGAGGTACGGTCAAGTTGACTTTACCTTTGAGATATAAAGGCGTGTTGTAATCACAGCCGAGTTTTGCGACCGCAACCTAGAAAATCATAACCGTAACCAGAATTGTGGTTGCGAGAGCGCTATCTATATAGACGAGCTTTGTACGCTGAATAATACCGAAATTCTTTCTTAATCGTAATTTCACTTCCGAAAGAACAGTCTTAGTTCTTCCTAGCTATAGAATTGACTCGCTGTTCATTTGCCTAACATATAAGTTCGACCATTGGAAACGGATTTCGTTTAGCGAATACCGCCGTCCATGTTCGCAATCGTCGCTACTGTTTTCGGGGTTGTGACTGCGACACGATTTATGAATTGCCCAATTGGCAATTTATAGGCATTTATCAGCTGCCAACGAGTAAATAGTGAGCATTATCGGATAGCATCGGATATATGCTGAAAATTATTTACGATTGGGCAGTCACTCTGAAATTGCGATTCCAGCACGCTACGTGTCCTGCCGATGTCAATAGCTTCCTTGATCTTGTTTGCCCACTGGCTGCTTCTTAAAGGAACTGTGAAGAAATTTGTTGTGACTTGCCTTCATTTTGCTACGTACGATATTTTATAGCTGGATTTTGTTTGTCTGAATCTGTCTTAACAGAAGGAGGTGTGAAAATTTCAACGATTCGCTCCATGTAGCCCCGCATTCTGTAATATTTCCATGTGGCCGTCCTATGCCGTATTATTTCCATGTGGTCGCCCCTTTCCGTTATATTTCCATGTGGCCGCTCCATGTCGTAATATTTCCATATGGCTGGTCTCCTCACGCTGTAACATTTCCATGTGGCCGCCTCACGTCGCGTCTCCGGCACGTAGGACTAAAATAACTGCCCTTAGATAAGCTTACCGCGGGAGTGACGTCATCAGACCCCCTCCACCTCCTCCATTGCCT
>LQNS02278125.1:19992362-20020361 GCA_001587735.2 Parhyale hawaiensis | reverse complement strand
ATGTAGATTAGGTTGTGAATATATAACTGTAATATTTCCAACAAATTAATGTACACACAATTTTTAATGTAAGCTGTAATGTAATAATCCAATGAATACCTCCCGCCTGTGGAGAAATACATGTTATTATTATTATCTATTTGGGTAAAAGCGTGACACGAAACATATAAATATATAAACACACGACGGTCCTTCTTAGTATTGATGATTTGTTTGTCTGCTTGTTTGTTCCTCTCTGTATGTGTTTGATTTTATGGTTGGTAGCAAAATAACTCAAAAAGTTATGAACGGATCGTTATGAAATTTACAGGAATTGCTTGAAATGGTAAAAGACATTAATGATTAAGTTTTGGGGATGATCTATTTATCCGTTTGTTTGTTTGTCTCTGCGCTTGACTCTATGTTTGTTGACATAATAACTCAAAACGTTGTGAACGGTCCTCCATGAACTTTATAAGAGTTGTTCGAAATGTGTAAATGACACTAATGATAGTATGTTGGTGATGATCAGCTGTTGGTCCGTTTGTAGGTCTGACTAATGTTTGTCAAAATGTTTGTTAGCAACATAACTCAAAAACTTATGAACGAACCTTCAAAAAAATTACAGAAGCTGTTATTACTGTCAAGAGGCACAAATGGTTAAATTATGGCGCATATCCAAAGGAAACCATTGTTTCAGAACCAATTTCAATTTTTCGTTACCGTTGCCTTGCTTAGCGGAGGTATGTGCTCTCAGAGAGCTCTAGTTCGTTATGCAGCCATAGCTATATGCCTATATCTTGATTATTCTGGGGGCGGGGCCCTCAGCTCTCGTTGTTCCGGGCCCCCTCCGGTTGCGAGGGTCGCTCCAGCTAAATTTGCTCCGGGGCCTCCGTTGGCGTAAATCCGGCCCTGATAACTTCAATTTCATAGTTTATGTATTGATTTAAACGTGATACTACGATAGTGGAGTCCGTATACACGTAACTTTGGAGATGGCATGTCGCTTACTCGTGCTACCTCACGTTCACATTAGAGGTTAGGTTATGTTAACAGCCCAGGGAGCAATAATTACGGGAGAACCAGAAAAACATACAAAGGATAAGAACGCGCGTGAACTGACGTTCTTTAGGACCAAGCAGTTGCAGTACACGCTCAACATTATGTGTGTAAAATTATCGTATTATCAGTATCGATGTGCTGTATCTATGCATATCTTTTAGAGCGCAGTTTTAGCTAGTACTTCTTGAGTGCATCTTATAGGTAAGGTAATTTAGGTAACATATAACTGCTAGAAAATATAATATGCAGAAAAACGAGCAGTGAGCGCCGCGGCTGCTTGGTCTGAAGAAACGTCATTGCACGCGCGTTCTTTTTTTTCGTATGTCTGTCTGATTCTCCCGTTATTATTACTCCCAGGTAAAAGCTTGTTTAAATGTTAGTCTTTTTAAAGCGTCACTCATCCACTCGTCTGAATGATTTGTATCGTAGTTTCAACACAACTTTGTGCACGCCAGAAAAAGATCAATATGCTAACCATAAAATCAATTTCGCGGGTAAGTGTCGCTAGGCAAGTTACGGATATCGCTTCGAATTTGGTGCGAAATAAAAAAATAAATAAATAAATAAAAAACAGTGTACTTTTCTGATGTTTCTACGGCACGGAAACGTATTCGAACAAGTGGATGAGCGAGCGCGTTGAAAAGACCAACGTGTAGCCCGGCCATTAAGGCCGGGCTACACGTGACGCTTTTGTACATATAAAACACTTGTTAGAGTGACGTCCATTAGCTCGTCCAACTCGAATTCAGCCAAGTCTACAAGGTATAACTTTTCCAGAAGTTCACACAGAAAAACGTTGACTTCATCACCTAGTCGGGTTGCAGAGCCACCCATTTCCATACGGGATGACCTATTCGGACTGAAAATTTCCTTTTAATGAGTAAGATTGAGTCTTCGGTATTCCCGAAAGTTGTCGATTCAACAGGAAGATGCCAGCCACAGATGAGACTAATTTGGCTGCAATAAGTATAATACAAGTAAGTTAACCGTAATGACGATCAGTGCACTGAAGTTTTTGCACCATTTGTTTCTAAAGTTCGTAGAGGCCGGTTGTTCAAAATTTCACTTAGTTATAAATGGAAGGAACATATCTTGTATGTCTGTAAGGCGAACTCTCTATGTATAAATCGGTAAAGGAAAAGACAGTATTTGATATGAAATTTATTGATCTACTTGCACTTAACGGCGTCCACAGCGAAAAAGTGCGCATTTGCTAAAAGGGGAGCGCTAAAATTTGTCCGTTTGTTTCTTTTTCTTTTTTAGAAAGAAGGCCACGAATAAAGTACGGACTAAAGACAAACGGGAACGAACGTGCATACTATATGCATTTTGGTACGTATAAGCCTGTACGAAAACATTCGCAGGACGACATATACATAGCGTGTGCTACTTGTAGCACCTGTTTATCACACGTGAGCCTTGTCCACAATAGTCAACCTATATTCCAAGAGCTGATTTTCTCCCTATGTTAATATTAATTAAGGAACTTGAACCTCAGAGTGATGTGCCTTTTGCAATGAAGGGCACAACTTCCACATGAGATTTAATAAATGAGTTTTCTTTATTTCTCTAATGGCGCTAATGTCATGATACATGTATACTGTATATCCTGCTCCGCTTAGTTTGTACCGAATATGGTGTGCTACCGGCAATAAGAAGCTGTGTACGTACAGTTTGTGCCACAGACTGTGGTTTGTGCAGTACAGCCTAGCCCTTCCTTCACGCATTACGGGACCAACCTATAAAGCCATGCAGTGCCGAACTGAAGCCTGGAGACACCCAAGGCTTATGTCATAACTTTTTGTTTACCGGAATAGCCACTAACATTATAACGAACGCGTAGGGTTGAGAAACGTGACACTGGATGATACAGTGAATCTGTAAGCACAGACGAGCCATGACTTAAGCATTGTGTTCAATTTAGACATAAATTACTGAAATTTATTATACCCCCTCCACCCTGATGATTGGAGTGGATGGTTCCCTCAAGACAACATCTCCCCAATCTCTATCTTTACAGTGTACTGTAAAGACCGAAAAATTGATGAAAAAACAGCTTGGTGAACTTGTCAGCTCAATAACCAAATATATATATAGTGAAGAACAGGATAGCCCATATGACAATAAGTGATGAGATTTAGTGCTTGATAAAGAATATAATAATTCACTAAAGCCGACTAAAATATATGCTACAAAATATATAGCCTCATAGTATATACAGTACATGTACAGCACTGGTACTCTATTTCAAGCTTCACCTTCAGCAGGCAGGATATTATTTACTGAGAACAAAACATTCGCAGTCGGCTGGCCGTAGATATTCCCTGATAAACGTTCACTGTCGCCTAGTTCGATAACTAAAATAAAATCAATATACAAGGTAACACTAGATGCTTATATCTTCCGAATGAAGACAATCACGAAGCACAAAATTGCCCCATAATTGTTTTTTTTTTACATGAAACGCACCGTTAAAGATGGGCTCACATGACCGTCAACAGAAAGTGTTCTCTCCGTTAATCATCCGAATGCGTTGCGGTGTTCGTTAAACAGTAGGAAAATGCACACCTTTCCGAGTTCTACTTCACTTCAAATCAGAAGACGAAGCCGAAACCGTTTTAGCGAGTAGTGATACTTGCTGAGCAAACCCTTTTGGCGGTCAGCATTTTCGGCAGACTCACAGTTACGTCGACAGTAAGGCTTAGCAAAACATGTAACGAGCCGCAAGAACTCGTTCATTAGACTTACGTGAGAACCCGCCTTTAGCTATGTATATAATGCAATTGCCCCATTCCAACAAGTCAAACCAATACTGACAAAAGAGCACAAAATGTGAAGCGCTCCAGTTTCATGACACACAGCTTCGGTAACCTTGGTCGCAATTTAGGGCGTTGGATCATCACATTATAATATACGTCTTTGTGAACTCATACTCATTCAAAATTAAAAGATATTCAATATACAGTAGTTATCACCGGCATTTGCTACTGTGTAACTTCTGCAGGGGCAGCTGTGACATTCAACCATTTTTGATCCTTGCAGCAATGCGCAGGCCGATGCCGTGTCCGCGGCTAAATAATCGGATGTTCTTGAAGAACGTTTCGAATTTTGTGCTCTCGTGAGCAGCGACATTAAAATATTCAAGTACTCGTTTATATTGACCTAAATAATAACGGTTACTGTCGGAGATTAAAGTTAGAAATTATACTTCGGTTATCTTTGAAAAGGCGCAGATTCGTCTCGTTTTTCTCGTAGTATAAATTCAGCTGCCTCACCTCCGTGCCAGTAGAATGTCAACTTCTATGCTATTATAAAAGGAACATACCATAACATAAACAACTTCTCGCATCTATATTTATCATTTCACAGCACCACAGGAACAACACAATCTGCAAACATCTCTAGGCAATCAGTATATAGGTACATGCAAGTCAGGTAGTCACAGGGGTACTTCAATCAATCAATATCATGGTGATAGCCCCAGACTAGAGGTATTCCGTTGTTAACGCTATTACAATGTCAGTTTTACATTGTATCTTGCAAGATGAACAAAAGGAACAGAGGTAAAACGAAGAGATTCACTCAGCCCGCCAGGTAGCTACTGTAATTTCTGTGTACTGCACAGTTCTTTACTGGTGTATTGGTATATCTCTCTAGCCAGTAACCATCTTTGGTTCACGGATTCCAACCAGGAATGATCACATCCCTGCGGGTGCGTAATAATTTTATACGGGATGAAAAATCTTCACTGGCATTTCCACTTCATTCGAGTTAACTTAAATTTGTCGAACAAATTTAGTATAAATTTCATTCTTCAACATTATATAAGCCATTTATGTTGTAGGGGGTGAGAGAATATAATTATTAAAAATTTCTAAAGGTGCCAGGCACAGAAAAGGTAGAGAACCACAACAAATTTAGTTTAAATTTCACTCTTCAACACTCTATGAGTTTTTAATTTTGTAAGGGGTGTGAGAATCTGTTCAAAATTTCTAGGGGAGCTGGGTAGGGAACCACTGGTCTAGGTAATAAAAGAAGAGAAATATCCCAACTAGTAACTAGGTGCAGAGGCACACCAACTTTACTAGCCTCGAGTCTCTCCCAGCCATTCCCAACATGTAAAAAAAGTTGCATAAAAATAATATTATAATAGAATTCCATATTCGATATTTTAATTTAACATCGCTAATGAATTAAATGCAGGGCTATCGTTTTCAAGACATCATCGAATTCGAAAAATTTCACTTCTTCGTCGCTGAACGGTAGAAGGTTCTGATTCTGAGTGAGTGGTTGGTAAAATTGCAATCATTATCTTAGCAATGTATATACATGTATAGTATATCAAGGGCCAATATTTTACGGGAACAGTCTGTCAGGATCTGTGTTCGGCTAAGTGGCGCAGCAGGTGTTCAAGTCAACAATTCTCAGCAGTGTGTCGGCTGCCTCGAGTTCGTCTAGTGCTATTTAATGTAAAATAAATTACGGTATTTCTCGTGTCATAAGGCACACTTGTTCCTTTAAAAAATCCCCCCAAAATCAACCTGCTTCTTTACACTTTACACACGAAGATTAAGTTGTATTTTGGGCGGCTTTTGTGCAATATGTCTGCAAACGTATGCACCATAGTGTGATAAATCAGCTTTAATTATGACCATATTAGTTATATTAGGATTATCATTTTAGCAGTGCCCTGATAACTATACCATTGAATGTTTGCAGCATTTCAAAGAATGTAACTATTGTATATCGTTTACTCTTAGGGTGTTATAAGAAATAGATTTTAAATGACAGTAATGTTTTGGAACTACGACGATTGCTCTAATATTACGTGTAAATGTTGGTGTTCTATTGACTGTTATTGTACAGGTGGTCCGAAACTTGGAATGTTAGTATATTGCCATATTAGTCTCTAGGATTTACTTGCGATATATCCCCAAGTCATATCTGTTTTGGGGATACTGAGCATAATGCATGACTTTAGTTACAAATTATATGTTATGACATTTTCCTCATAAGCTTATTGCTTCGAGTAGGCACGTTCTCCATCTTACTACTGATGTCACATGTAAATAAATTTTAGATGTGTTTGTAATTGTAAACAGAGAACAATAAAGGTGTAAAGGTAAAGGTGTGTATTGTTGTTCAATACAGCACAGCTAATTATAGGGTACGTCCTACCACTTGCAGCACCTTATGACATGGGAAATACGGTAAAGGGATTACCAAATTCACTCTTTATGCTGCATACTTTGGTCGATCTTGGCTCTATCACCTCTTCAGAATTCACGGTTTATTGGGCATTACAACTATAAAAGCTCGGGAATCTGAATATTACACGCTGGAATATAAAGGACTATTTTATCAGCTGGCCCGCAGTCTGGTAATGGAGCTTCAAAAATGCTAAAAAGTTGCGTCTTGAACACTTCAGTATTATTGACACCTCATCCACTTCACCCTGAGCAACCTATGGTTTGTTCAAAGAGCTAAAGCTGGTTTCTAAATGTGGCTGTCTTGTTGAGACAAGTTACGCATTTTCCCAGAGTAGAATACAGCTTCTGCAAAGAGGTCTAAACAGAGACAGAACACATCTGCCAGGAGGGCCTTCGATTTATACTATCTATAAGGACCACAAGAATCTTATTCTAACGAAGAATCAAATGTCAGTCAAGTTATTGAAAACGTATTCATGATACACAGGTCAACTACCAGAGAAACATGACAAAAGGAAAATATTGCTATCCAAAATTTACAAATAAATAAATTGAAACATGTTATACGAAAATTTTACCACCACTTACGTGCCGAGTGGAAAGTGCAACCAGCCCGCAATTCTACATGAGTTTATAAAAGAAATAATATAATGGGTCCTTACTATTGCGGCAATATCGACTGCTGGCTATGGAAACTTTTTAGATTGATCTATTACACATTTCATGATTCGTACAGTCCGACGCTATCATTCATATGCTGGAAACCTCGAGGATCAAATCGCAAGATCTTCTTCTGGAGTTTCACATGGAAAACTCATTTATTTGACCTACATACTTATTGAGGTACTCCCAAGTTCCTCGAACCCACAAATGCCACATTTCCAAAGTATTAGGTGGTGCTCTACACCTGCGCGGTCGCTAAAAAATTATTTTAGTATCTGTAAAGAACTTAAGCCTTTGAGTCATTATCAGAAGCAAGTCATCCGGTAGATAGAATGCGATCATATATGTAACTACAGTTGTTAGTGTTACTGAAAAAGTCCGCTCTATAGGAATAGGTTCTCCTACACTATGCCTACAAAGGAACACCTTATGTACCTACTTTAGAATCTGAACATCACTATTTACTAGCAATAGGTACGTGTGGTTCAAGGACACATACACGATTACAAAAATACTACCTCACTTTGATTGGTGTTAACAATCCAATTCCAAGACTACTTATGCGAAAAAGACAATACAATACATGCCTGTCAAGTAATTTAGGGTGTATATATTTCCCGCTAGGAAAAATTAGTAAACCGTCGGGTTCACACGATAGTTGAAAGATAGTAAATGAAAATGTTTCCTCAGATGGACATGAGATGCATGTGTTAGTAACCTATGTCAAATTTGACTACTTGAATTTAGCTCCAGACAAATTCAATTTAACTTATAATAACTTGACTTGGAAGTGCTATAGGTTACATTAGGTGCCAAGAGAAGCCTACTTTATTTTTCTCTACAACTTTATCATCGGACAACTGGACTAAATGATAATACTACGATAATAAATTAATAATCGTAAGCCGGATGGTTAACTTTACTAACTTTTTATGATGAAGCATGGTTGATTTCTCATCGAGCCGTGTAGGTTAACAGGGCTTAAATTAGTGCTGATCAGCCTCTGTAGCGTTCATTGATCTTAAAAAACTGACAAAGAAGTAGTAATTATTTGTTTTTAAGCTTACAATCCTATAGGAGAGAAACTTATTCGGTCAATGTAAAGTTACGAAGAGAGATTGGAAGCAGATCCTGCAGAGAAAATAGTGTTTATTTATATACTTTTAAGATATTTTTGGTGCAGTTTTGTATAAGGACAAATAACAGTGTGGGATTTCAAACGTACGAGATTTTTTGAGGGTACCTCGTATCAAGATAAAGAGCTGATGTCATAAGAGGACCCGTACCGAGACCACCCGAAAGCTAAACCGATTATAAAAACGTGTGAACAGCAACCGAAAAGCTTCTGCAGAGATTGTGTTCGTTCTCGTGCTCAAAACCGTTGTTTTGACTTTGTGTGAACTCACCTTAGGAACGACAATACTGCTGTAAAATTTGGAGCTTATCTCTTGTTAACTAATTCACTAGAGTGGCATCATTCACAATTTCACATCAGTGAAATGGCGTTACGGTACATGAAAAGCCAGCTCGTACTAAAGCAAGAATGTGGGCGCTAACTCATGTGGTTAAAGACTTTAGTATCGCCTCAATTTCTGCTACCTCCAATTTAGGGGTCATTCCAGTCCCTAACCTTCGCGCGATGTGAATAGATGTACTGTATTAGAAATACGCATAGGAAATTAGAATTTATACCAACATGTTACTCGCCAGACCGAGAGGCCGGCTACCTCAGATAACTTTCTTTGTCTATTCTTACTCTTCGTACAGCCATGACCATGTTTGGAATTTATAAACCCAGGGAAATGGAGCAAAGCTATTAGCAACATGAGCTCATTTCCTGTAGTGAACCACCCCATTAAATTTAAAGAACAAGCAAGAATTTCACGGAATTAATTCAAGTTTGGGCATAGTGGAGTGACCCGAGTGTTATTCAGTATTCAGTATTGAAAACTATGTGAAAGTAGGTAGTGCGCTGGGATGCACGCTGAGGCTGTCAACGGTGTGTATTGCTACGATACTATTGCAAATCTACAGCCTATAGTGTTAGCCACTGGAACGGCTCAGAATAATACATTACAAGCTCATTGCTGTTTCAAAAAGTCAAGTTAAAACATCATTATTACCTGCTAAAACATAAACTTCTACGTCTGGAACCAACGCTACTTCTTTATTCGTTTGACTAAGACACTAACGTCGGATGTCTCTCTAAGTTCAAGTCCAAGATCGATTCCTCTCAACTAACTTGAGGTCAAACTACCTCGATAAATCTTCTATCGGACAAAACTACGCGTACGCATCTACAACGATGCTCAAATCTAAAATCGACGGACTTAAGCAGATTGCAAAGGAAATAGTTTAAGGTTAGAACTACGTTAGTAGTGAAAGACAAAGATGCCTGATAACCATACAGCGCCTGTCAGCCATAAGTTTACATGATCGCGATCTAAAAAAATACAGTGATATAAGATAACGTTTGACGCAAATTTTGACTTTTATCAGAACGGCTTTAATGAAAAGACTTCAGTAATAAAGTTACTCTGGAAAGACTGCAGCGGTGAAACCAACTGTTACACAACAATAAGGCGACTATACACGATATGTGTAGCTTAGGCAGACTTTGATCAAAAGAGTTCTTCGGCAACAGTGAGGGAGGTACCAAAGAGAGCTCTTTCGTAGACCATGAGCTGGCGTAGCAGGCCTGGGTGGATGTGGACGGCACTTCTTGCAGCTCTCACGTAGTAAAAGGCATCCTCGAGGGTAGCGCGTCTCTCCGACATGAGGAAAGCCATCACTAAGGCAGCTCCTCTCGTAAGGCCTTGGTCGCAGTGAGCCAGCACTCGACCGCCGCATTGGCGCGCCTCATCCACGAAGGCTTGGAGGGTGGGTAAGGAAGCTACAAGATCGGTGCCTCTGGTCACAGGATCAGGATCAGCTGGATCCTCTTCCGGGATAGGCACCACAAGATAGTTAAGCATTGGAAGAACAGTGTGAGGAACCCTATCGGCAATAGCAACCACGTGCGTAATACCAAGAGCAGACAAGACATGCCGGTCACTGGCCATTTCAGCGTGTCCAAGGTACAGCAAACCCGGAATGATCAATGCAGGAAACCAAGGTGGAGGACTCATCGGCCCTGAGAAATGGTCTCCTCCTTCCTCCATGAGGTGGGAGCACGTAATTTCAAGTGCTTGCCATCCTCCCATGACCACTTGTGGATCTAATCTTAGTTTCTTGAGTTTATGGTAGAGATCAGCTAGTGGTCCAGACTCTTTAACATTGGGAGCAGATGCTCTTGGCGAGTCGTCGTAGAGGACAATGGAACAATATGGAGGAGGATTGTCTTGAACAGTACCATACCATCTCGAGTGAGCCATCCGCTTCCTGGTAAACTTCTTGGCTGTTCGACAGTCCACCAACAGTAAATAGGAAGGATTGGCGACGTAAGGCGCATAGAACCCGTCGGTCATAAGGTTGTGGAGAGCAATGGGGGTAATGCAGCCAGAAGGAGGAGTACCCCAATCCAGCATCTGCGGAGAGCAGCTCACAGCTTTCTCCATGGCCCAAGATTCTGAAAAAGAAATAAAAATTGTAAAATCACAGCACTGACAGGCATCTTATTTTAACAGAATAATTACTGTCATTCGAAGTATAACCAAATGAAGCGCTAATGGCAGTACATATATCATTATCTGGAAGGCCTCTCCAAATTTTCCCGTTCTCCACCAAGGCTTTTGCAAAACAGTAAGGATGTAGATGGCTGCCTTATTTATTAGAAAGCGCTTGAATCCTCTACTTCACGTTCCACCCTACATAATTATGGTCAATATTATATAATATTCTCGTCAAACACCACATTGTCAGAAAACCATACTGTCTCTGTATGGGTTACGTCATCTTTGTCAGATGACCGAACTATAGGGTTCATCATCAGAGTAGGTATTTAAGACTATAATATGAGTTACGTCCTAAAATAATGGATGACAATTTCAAATATTGGGTTACATCATAAAACTATGAGTTACGACGGTAACAATGAATCTAAGAAAGAACCGCCCAAGGTAGGAAGGAACATTCGGCAAGTAGCATGGCCACCAAAGCAAGAAGTGTTATAAAACCAACAGTATTTTTCTATGTATTCCTATGAGTGCAGCACAAATCTAGCGAGTCAGCATTTACTGTGACAGGTCAGGTAGTTTTGCGTGCATGAAATACAATTTTACATATATCAAGGAGTCAGCAATTAGCCTTCATGGTGACTTCTCCGCAATGTGGTAATTGCGCTGGAAAGACATGTTTTTTTTGTATAAAGCAGGCGTTAATCATCGTGACTCCGCCTCTGAGCTTGGAGTTTTACTGGTAAGAAATTATTTTCTACTTCAAATAGTCACCAATTATGATTACCCTTAGTCAAACTTTCCATTTTGCTAGCAGGAAATTGAACTTTCGCATAGTAAGTAGTAAGCATTTATTAGAACTCTATCGTTACTCCAGCGGTTTTACTACTAGCTAGAAACAAAACTTGCAATAATTTGGAGATAATTTATTCAATCGCCCAAAAGTAGGATAACGCAGAAAAGCAGCGTGCAACTTATCTCTGCTCTTCCCAGATATCCCCGACCACCTGGAGTAATCAGAGGATATTTTTGGCTTGACAAATGGCGGAAGCGGCAACGTAATACGGCGGAGCGGCGCCACATGAAGCGTGGGACGCATTTTCTCATTGATTTACGTGTAGCTCTTGAAGGATGATGCTCCACGTCTTCCAAAATCTAGAAATTTTGCTCTGGTTAGAAGTACACAATATCTGCAGAGATAAAGTGCTCGATAGTTTACGTATTAGCCTTATATTGATGAACCCTCTGCATAAGGAGATAATTATGGTCAAGCAGAAACTAAGTTTGACATGAATTGTGTCAGGAAAATGATACCAAAAGTGTTTAAAACTTGGTAGTGCTGCATTAAATTGATATCTTACTACTGGTATCAACGTTTTTACCATCATCGTTATGCAATTTTTCTGCGCTTCTGATGATACCCAGTTATGTACATGAGTGAATTTGTCAGTGCAACGGTTTCATCACGGATGGGCATATGACGTTAGCTCTTCTGAAAGATCTACTTTCACAGTTATCACCTGCGGGCCGGGGCTGCTGGAACACAAGAAACACAATAGCTATAGTAATCAACCTTGCAAGTACTTTTCCGTTGCTCTTATGGTCACTTGCTCCGATCCTCTGTAGCCGAGTTTATACATTCACCAAGTGAAGGATTTTTTTTCTTTTTTTTTTTTTTGCTTAACGTCCAATTAACTATAGCTGTGTAGTTGAAAAAAACATACAACAAAAGAAGTAAAAGTAGAAAAAAATACAGTCGTCGAGTCAGTTTACTAGACACCTGTCGCCGGTAAAGCTTCGGATATCGCTTCAAATTTGGAATTAATTAGAAGTGTGCACTCCGGCACAGCTGGAACGGACACAGCAAAGCATTCTGACGCTGAGTTGATGATAACACGTTCATTTGACGGTCGCGTGAATCCACCATAAAGAGCTAAAATTTCAGTGAAACTTTTTTGCTTGTCCGTGATTTACAATTTTATTGTAGGAAAGCTGACTCTCAGATTTGCGATTCAAGTAGTGAACACTTCTATGAAAAAAATTATGCTGTATATTTTTACAATGTGGAATTTTTGAACGAAAAATACACCCGGAAGGACAGACTGAAACAAAGCGAAGATTTTCCAGTCCACAATGTTCCTTATCGGCTGATGACGAACAAGCATGAACAAGCGTGATGCTACTCGTAACCGCCTTCGAGGACTTGCTCGGCATATACCGCATCCCACCACCACTACGCGCCACCCATGTTACAATAAGAGCAACGATTATTGAGAATGCGGTCATTTTTACAAATTCGATTAAACTAAGAAAGAAGAGCGTTGAATTTTTAAAAAAGGGGATACACGTTTCGGGACTTTGCCTATCATTAGCATTTCTGTCAAGATAAAGATATTTTGAATTAGAATCTAATGCACAAAATAACGTCACCCATATTTTTTACAGTCCCACGTGAGTTGCTCGATCAGCGTGGGTAGCAAATCACTGCTACTCACCACCCACAATCTTTCCAGTCCAGGAGTTTCTGCTCAGCGTAGGTAGCAACTCACCACCCACAATCTATCCAGTCCCTCGTGAGCTGCTACTCAGCGTGGGTAGCCATGCAATCACTGCTACTCACCTCTCGCAATCATTCCAGTCCCTCATGAGTTGTTGCTCAGCGTAGGCAGCCAATCACTGCCACTCACCACTTACAATCATTCCAGTCCCTCGTGAATTGTTGCTCAGCGTGGGCAGCCAATCGCTGCCACTCACCGCCCCCATAATCTATCCAGTCCCTCATGAGCTGTTGCTCAGCGGCGTGGGCAGCCAGTCACTGCGACACATCACCCCCAGTCTTTTTACCGTCTTGGGCGTGGGTAGCTAATACCCGCATCTCCGTCAAGTAATGATCCTAGAATTAGAAGCTACAAGTCGGAAATAACTCATTGATCGTGACGTCACTCACGGAGCGACCCCTAATCTTTCCAGTCTAAATTGGGCATGCTGATGACATGAACCTCCACCTGCCATGCTAGCCTAATTTTTTTTTTACAAATTTTATAAGATTTATGCAATTCCGTTATATTTTTTGCCACATCGCAGGCTGCTTAATCAGAACGTTTCTGTGTGAGAAATTGATGGAACGGTAGCTTACTTCACCCGCTAAAGTGAGTTTAATTGTCTTTCAATGGCGTTATAGTGCAGCTCTAACAACGTCATAGTAACGTTCTTTATGAAGTTCGTGTAAGTTTAATTAGCGTTCAGTGTCGTTAGTGTGAATTTAATTATGGTTCAATGAGGTTAGTGAACATCTCAATCTTGTTCAATGCCGGCAGTATGTCTTTAATTATAGTTCAGATGTAATTATTGATCGATGAGTTAGTGATAGTCAAGGTTGGTGTTTTTAATACAGTTAGAGCCATTCTGAGAGTTGGAAAGTATTTTAAAGACTTCTTGTGGATGTGTTTACGAATAATTTCCTCCTAGGAATAGAATCTTTTCAGTAACACCGAAAGGTCTCGTCGCTAAAAAGTTGATCAGCTATATTCTGTCCATTTTATCAAGGCAGTTTGGGCGTGGTTACATTCCTCTACAGCGTTACCAATTCTATGGGTATTTCTGAAAGTGCTCTGTATGCAGGTAGAGGGTGGGGCTACGAAATAGGCCGAACAAAATCTCAGACATACCCATAGAATTGGCAACGCTGTAGAGGCATTTGATCACGCCTGAAATGCCTTGATAAAATGGACAAGAGTTTAGTGTTCGTCAACCAAAGCAGTCGTAACTTTTGTACCTTTGTCGTTATTTCAAAGTTTGTCAGCTATAGCGTGTGTCAACTTGTGTAGTTACTACTGTTCTACTGATGAAGTCATAAGGAAACAGAAATTAGAAATAATTTCAGGACTCGCTAACGGCACTGTAAAACGTCAGAATAAACCAGCGATAGTGAAAACAAATAGAACTAGAGCACTCTGAGAGCGCATACCTCCGCCAAGCGAGGCAAAGGTAGCAAAAAAATTCAAATTGGCTCTGAAACATAATTTTTTAGCATAAACTCCAAAATCTAATCATTTGTGCCTTTTGATAGCAATAACAGCTTGTGCAATTTTCTTGAAGATACGTTCATAACTTTTTGAGTTATACTGTTAACAAACGTTATGACAAAAAGGAGTCAAACATACAAACGAACAAACCGATCAGCACCAAAATTTAATCATTTATGTCTTTTAACATTACTAACAACCGGTGTGAATTTCATAAAGATCCATTCTTCATTTTTTGAGTTATTGTGCTAACAAGCATAAAATTAACAACAGTGACAAACGAACGAGCGAACAAACGGATCATTACCAAAATTTGGTCACTTATTTTTTGTTATATACCTAACAACTCATGTTAATTTCATCAAAATCCATTCATAACTTTCTGAGTTATGGCATCAAGAAAAATGAGTCAGACAAACAAACAAACAAACGGATGGGCATATCTTCACCAAAAGTTAATCATCGATTTCTCCTAACATAGCTAACAATCCCTGTAAATGTCATTCAAATCAGTTAATAACTTTTTGAGTTATCTTGGTGATAGACAGATATATAAACAAACACGACGAAAACATAACCTCCTTGGCGGAGGTAATTACACTAATGGTATTGAAAAAAGTATTGACGATTCAGACATGTAAGAAGTAACTAGTGAGACGACAGAACATACTGTTTACGCGCGTGAAATTGATGGTCGTAATCCGATGAGAAGTTCAACCAGTTAAGTTAGCAACTTACTAACTGTGTTATTAGGTTAATTATAAGCACTGCGATTGCCTTATGAGTAAAGTCTGCAAAGTATAAAAGAAGCCATAATTGGCAGAATTACGACGACGCATTTCCAGCGTAGGATGATAAGGTAAGCAGCTTAAACAGATAATAAAGGGGATACAGTCAATTGCAAGGATCAGGGACACTGATAGCTTGCAATAGCACTTAAATGGGTAACTTGGTCAGTAGGGCATCATTATGCATCGTTCAATTATTTGAAAACTTTTGTCACGCCTGCGTCGAAGTGATATTTCTTCTTAAGTTTCATGGAAGCTTAGATATTGAGGAAACTTATATTTTCCGAACAGATAACACTAGTTGAAATGCGCCCAACACGGTGTCTCATTAGAAACACCTTAATGTCTCTTTTAGAAAAATTATGGAGAGGACTGCAATCTCGTATAAATGTCCACTTCACAGGTGGATATCTTTTTTCTACAAAGGGCATCGAACCCGCGCCATGCATCAGACGAGATTGGGCCTCAAAACCAGGAGTGTGAATATGGATTGTGATTATCTATTATAAATTTCGTGTATCGAATTACTATTCTCCCGAAGCCGAGCATCAAGTGTTGGAACTCAACAAAAAGATGATGTTCAATCATGACAAAGTCGTCTCTCTTTGAAAACGTTGTGAAGGCGATCATCTACAAATGGTTGATTCGTTCCAGGACTTTGCTGTGCAGCTGGAACTGTCAAGGTCCTGAGGCACGTAAGATATTTTTTTATAAACGAACATTTAACAATTGATTGATTATCTAGAGCTGAAACCTCGGACTTCAGCAAGTTCTTGCTGAGCAGCTTTGATGCTTTGAAGTTCGTGGTAATGTTATCGTCGAAAGGAAGGGCGTCGGTGAGTAACAATCAAGCCAGGATTGCGTCAGAGCACTAGCCGGCCACTCCGTGGAGCCTTTGTAGCTAAATGCAACTTTAAAGCCGTTGTAATGTCCTTGAAACGTTAGCGAACATTAGTCGGCAGATATGGGCTTTGAGTTTGTTGTCTAAATTATCAATGCATTGTGGTGTACGGCATGCTTATCGGCGATTGAATATACTCGTAAATCCCTTAACATCGAGCACCTGATTCGAGACCCCTTACGCAGAGTAGAATAATTAAGTATATCTTCCAGCAAATTCTTTATAAGAAAAATAACGTTGTTCCTAAGCATGGTGAACATCAAGCGCCTGGTTTGAAAATTTTTTGTCACAGTCCGATTACGCGCTTTAAAATATTATTAGTAGTCGAAGCCATATATACCCGTAAAGCCATTGAATATGGAGCCCTTGAAACTTAGAACCTCTCCGACACACAGTTCAGATTTACGTGTTGACAACATATTACATCGACGACAAAAAATTAATAGTCTGTACTGGAAGTAGCGTGAAATGTGAGATAATTATTATAATAATAGACAAGCTTGCCGGTTGAGATTTTGCCGGGCGAGCAGGCGGTCGCGACTTTGTAGCTCACGACATCTTTAGCGTGGAGCGCAAGCCGCCGAGTATTGCCGGTGTCTGACGTCAACGTGACATCACAGGCCCCCCGTTGCGGCCCTCAGGAGGCTCCCCTGCCGCGGTGGGCAGCCGAAAAGGCAAGGAACAAAGCCCTTGGCCAGTTCATTCATGGACTAGGAAAAAATGAGCGCTCGCTGGCTGTATGGAGCAATGCCGAGTGCACGCAAGTAGCCCCATCGGTACACTCCACCACGGGGCAACTGCAGTTAAAATTAGTATACTCTGTTTTTCATTCAACTCTTGGTATACGTATTTCAAATTTTTCTATCGTGAATCTTGCTCGGACTTGTCATATGTTACAAAAAGTTCAGATGAAGTAGTTAAGAATACAGGTAGAGCGACTAAGAATTAATCCAATAGTATTTTTTCAGTAACGTGTGCTAAACACTGATAATTTTTTATGCGGAAATTAGACGTAGCTGTTTCTGAGGCTTTTGATATACAGGTGCTGTCAGAGTGAGTTACACAGCTGTTTTTTAATCTAATTAAAAACTTGGGAAGAACATTTGCCGAAGCTAAGTAGCCCTATATATATATATATTTTTTTTTTTGCAGATGTGTGAAAGACCCTCGTAGTAAACTATAAAAGCCGTCTGGATGCACTGCTTCTCAAGGTATTTGCAATTAACAGCTGACATAGGCAGGAATAAATAATATTGTTTTTATTAAATACTTCAAAGAAATAAAATTCTTTCTGAGATCCCGTTACTGTGTTTCATTCGAAAACAATGCTACAACTTTAAATTGCTTTTTGTAATGAAACAATCGCGTATTAAATTGATAATTCAACTATTGCAACAATACAGGGGGATGCATATTTTCGAGCGTAACTGTACTTACATCTATTCATATTCATAGACATAATAATACACATTAGGGATTCGTGGGTATTTGAGCGGGAGACACTAGTCTTAATTACGGTTGCGCCGTGCCGTATTTAACTTCCCGGTTCAAATCCTCACCGGTCCCTATAGTGTATTTATCTAACTCAAAACATTGGAGAGAGTGAGATTACAAAGCTGATACATATATATACATATGTGTATAAACGAGTATATTGCAGAATATGATGAGAGGCAGGTGAAGAAATTGCTGCCCTCGTCGCGGGTAAACATGTCATTTTGAGAAAATATTATACTGTAAAAGGTCCTCACGTACAAAAAAGGTGTAGGTGCCCTAGCAGAAGGTCGAACACATACAGGTAGGTGCTATCCACTGCAGATGTACGCTACTAAGCAAGCTTCAATGATACTTAAATATAATTCAGAACCAGAACAAGTAAACAGTACTTGAGGATAAGTTTTAGATAAGCAAAAAACAATGTACCTAAGATTATTTTTGGTGCATTTCCGACTCCTATAAGCAGCACTGATTTTTATCGACCGTCTCAAACGTGATCGGTTACTGATTAACGCCTGGAACTTTAGTCAAACAGTAAATGCATCCAACACTATTGGTGTTCCAGACAAGTCCAAGCTCGTTGAATTATATTACGGATGAAGCAAACACACATCGATCCCTATAAAGCAAAATGTCTACTTTTCTCAGTTACGAAGAGTGCTTTTCCTGGAGAAAACTGGGTTTCGTTGGGAAAAAAGAAGTATCCGTTGGTTGTCGAAGAGTTAAAAGGCTAAGCTGTTTTACGCTTATATAGCAGGTAGTGAAGTCTGCGGTATTTACTTTCCCATATTCAACTACTTTAGCACGTATTAATCATCGGATTTTCATCGGAGTTTTGTCTACCCCCGGAGCCATAAAGCGTGACACAACTTACACCAATATGACACCAATACTTTCTATTAGTGACAGAAAATAACTAAATACAGACACTGCAGCTCGCGATATCATTTATCCGCTTTACGCTTGTGGCTGGGAGCCGAAGGACTGATAGAGACAACATTTTGTAGCTACATAGCAAAATCAATTGCAACGGAATACGACGCAAAAGTTTGCCAGAGAAATCTACCGATAACTAAGCGACCGTAAAAATGTAAAGCACGTCAGGAGTGACAGAAGATTAACCCTATATTGCTTGCACGACAGTTCATTCCTTAAAAAAATATCGCTTAAAACTAAATTACACAGCCGTAAAATAGATTTCACCTTATGTAAGTACTTAGTGATATATATTGATAAGCAAACCACTTACTGGCACTAACCAAAGTCATTCTAATTACTTGTAGGTTCTACAGCGATGGGGTGAAGCATTTTTTCACTGATGAGGTCACGCTAGTTCACTAGTGACCGAGCATGTTTATAAGTTTAGAGTTTTTGTATTTACGGAGGCTCCATAGAGGTAGAACAAAACTTAATACAAATTGCAAACGAAGCAGATGTTAAATTGAATTATTTTGGTCACAGGCACAATAAAGTAAAACTGAAGCCAATTTATGAACCAAGCCGACATTTAAGCTAAATTTTATTACCAACAGGCATCGTCACACTGGAACAAAACAGAATCCAGGGTGCAAACCAAACTAACACTAAATTAAATGATTCTCTTCATCGACACCGTAGAACTGGAACGAAACAGAATCCAACTGTAGCGGTTTGTCACAGTAATAGCTATGCATTTTTCAGGTCGAGGAACATTACAGCTGCTATTGAGGAAACGCCACAGGGCATCAGAAGAAAATAGGGGGCAGTCACGCGAGTTGTGGTAAGCAAAAGGATTTGTTTGAGTTTTCTTTTGTATGTAAAGCTTAAACTCCTGTCGAACTCACAACTGTGTAGTGAATAACGATAAGCTGAAATAGTCAAGTTTTATGTGATTTAAGCTACGCATACGGAACAGATGGCACGTGGAATAATAAGGCAAAACATCATGTGGATAATACCTTAACTGGTTTTCTCTAGGCCTAAATTAAGCATTTTGAACAAATATAACGATGAATAATGTATGAGGTAAATAACACTGTAAAAACTACATCGAATCAAATATTGCCTCCATTTCCATGTATGTAAATGAAACAGATATCACATTGAAGAATAAGAAATAAAAATAACATGAAAAGGGTACTGGGACTGGTTGTTCTCTCATGTTAATATGAGCACAGGGAACCTATGATATGAGCAACAGACACAGAAAGACAGGGGTAATACAACCGGTTATTTTCCCCCATTTTAATCTACAAGAATAGAATTCATACCACATTGAAAAATGAGTGGTTTAATATAGCGAAATAAAGTTCTCATCAGGAATTTCCTTTCCCATAGCAAAAATCTACGCAGACTGAAAACTTCCCCCCTTGGGAAACGGACGTTTACAATAATAGTACAATGGAATTGAAGATGCATTTTTCCTTTGATCTTCTTCTGTTTGCGCGGCTAAGAAAAAGCACTGGCTGATGTGCAGTGAAATACTACAGTACAGTATGTTCATCGCAGCAGGGGATAAGCGTAAAAAGTGACAACAAGAATATCAAATCTCCTGGAGCTAGTTAGACTTAGCAGGGATGAACGAAACAAAAGTGACAACAAGAACATGAAGTCTGCTGGAGCCAGTTATACTTAGCAGGGATGAACGAAACAAAAGTGACAACAAGAATATGAAATCTCTTGGAGCTAGTTAGAGTTAGCAGGGATGAACGAAGCAAAGTGACAGCAAGAACATGATGTCTGCTGGAGCCAGTTATACTTAGTAGGGATGAGCGAAACAAAAATGACAACAAGAACATGAAGTCTGCTGGAGCCAGTTATACTTAGCAGGGATGAGCGAAACAAAAGTGACAACAAGAACATGAAGTCTGCTGGAGCCAGTTATACTTAGCAAGGATCAATGGAGGGAGGCTATTTGCGTCACTGGTTAAAGTTGCCTGGTTTCTCCCGCCCCCATCTTACCCCCGCCGTCCTCTCCCTGGCCTTGAATTTCCCTACTCTGTATCACTCACAAAATCTCTGGGAATTTTAAAGGTATAGACTGCGATCTTTGGGAATGTGTCTACCATGTGCCAGGATTGAAGAAATTTTATTTGAGGAATTTTTTCAATAGTTACGACGGTCTTAGGGAACTTTCAAGTTATATAGCGAGATATTTGAGGAGTTTCCCCATTCTATGGTACATACATAGCTGACTTGGGTACTTCTTGAGCGCATGTCAGCTTTTTTATGGAGAATTTCCTCGCTATAAACCACGATCTTTGAGAAAATCCCCACCATATACCACCAAGTTTTGAATTTTTCAGGTGTATACTGTACTACGAGCCTTGATAATTTCCCCAGCAGATACCTCTGTCTCCCGGAATTTTCCCCATACACCAGCGTCTATGGCAATTTTCCTAATCTGCTCACATGCAAAGAATTTACGAAATTTTTCACTCCATTCTAAGCTTTTTGAGATTTGCCCATTCTATATAGTACAGTTTGTGAGAATAAAGATCTCTATACATCACCAGGGAGTTTTAGGAATTTCTCTACTAAATGCCACGATTTTCGTGAATAATCTACTCCGTGCTAGACAGCTACTGGAATATCACCCACTCTGTTACTCAAAACCTCTGAAATTACCTACTCGAATGACATCCCTAAAAGAATTCTTGGTTAACCCAAGAGCTAAACCGAAAAACAACAGCTTTTGAGCTGCCAAGAATTATATCATATCCGATAAAAATATGTCTCTGAAAATGTTGCTCTTAACTATAAAAAACTACTTTTAAGAATTTAGCACATACATCTTTGCATTGAATTCCATTTTTCATCATATTACCCATATATACGATTTCTTTCTGTACTGGTCGTGATGCACATTTCTTCGCGAGATATATTTTCAGAGAATATTTACTCCCACATGAGCACCAGACGCATAAAAAGTTTTTAAATAATGCAAATTATTCTTGAGAGAAAATACGCAAGCATATGAGTCATTATTTATAGTGTTGAACTTTATTTACGCACGTCGCTAATAAAAGTATGCAGACACTTGTTATTATTATGTTCAATAAAGCAAGAACAAATATATCACAAATTCTCCTTGTTACTTCATATAGTATGCAGCTTTCACGTAATCATAGTATTCCACAGAGTTCTTTTAAGATGGAATTTTCAAATAAATACCTCACTTGTACTATTACAGCGTAAGCTTCCCTGTGAACTTTGTTTAGCATATTTTCTAGATTACGATAGAAAACTCGCGCTAGAAAACTTAAAATAGCTGAAAATGCTCACTACCAAGTTGTAGCTGCAAAACACGTTCATTTTGTCGGATGATTTTTAATGAAGAAATGATTAGCACTAACGATTACCTGCCTATTTAAGCCGGTAGCATTGAAAGTTAGGTATCTCCTCTGTTTTTTACAAGATCAACTTCAGCTCTTGCGGAAACACACAGTCCGAAGCATGGCATAGCATCCACGACAAGAGTCTATGAGACTCTGAAACCCGAACAGACATTGCTCGCTGGGTGCGGACACACACGAGTAGAGCCCCACACTGTCGCCAATGCGACATAGCTTTGCTACGATTCAGCACACGGTAAAGGCGCTTCGATGTTGAAAAGTTTTTAGTATTACGCCGAAAACACAGGACTATGCATCGAATAGTTAACCTGCAAAAAGAGAATGATGTGGTGCAACCATAATTTCTTTTCATTTCATTCTCAAAAAGTTGTAAAACCTGCCATATGCCTTGGTTTTTGCCAGGTCATTTCCTAAGTAGTTGTATTTCATCTTTTGTACAGGAAAAACAACTTGGTTTTCCTGATTCTCCTGCAAGCAACAAACTTTTACCCAATTACTTGCATAAATCATTACTCACAAGTGTCCCAACAAGCTAGGCATCCACGTAAAGCCCGCTGCACACGAAAGTCGAATCATCGGGACAATTTTCCTTACTTTCCGATTACGTTGCCGCGGGAACGTCTTTGGCTTGCTTTTTACAGCAGTATAAAAAATGCTGGAAATATGTCCCGCGACCGCAGTTTTTCCAATATAACAAGTACCAGTTGTACAGTTGAGAACCACTCTCCTAATTTCGAGGGAGTGTAACTTCCAAATGACTTGTATTTTATCGGGTCTTACACGTTACGCTGCAGTCACGGTCACGGAAACTTTGGTTCCAATAACGTGAAACGTTCCGGTGTTTGGAATCACGTGGGCAGTGGGAACAACGAAAGACTCCCACCCAAGAGCATGCAGTACAGTAATAAACAAATGCTAAATGACTATGTTATGTTACCGCGAGGAATCTTCACAGCCAAGGCTCGATCAACAAGGTGCAGTTTTATATAGAAACCTTTGAGAGCTGAAGTTTGAATGAAGACAGGGCGTTTTCTTTTGTGGTTTTCAGTCGAGTTCATTGTTATTCTTTGAATAGGAAATTGTGTCAGAGCGGACCAGCACAATACCGCCCACCACCAGAGCCCTGGTGGCCTAGGCAGCTGCTTCCCCCCCCCCTGTCCCCCTTGCCTCCCAGGCAATGGAGGAGGTGGAGGGGGTCTGATGACGTCACTCCCGCGGTAAGCTTATCTAAGGGCAGTTATTTTAGTCCTACGTGCCGGAGACGCGACGTGAGGCGGCCACATGGAAATGTTACAGCGTGAGGAGGCCAACCATATGGAAATATTACGACATGGAGCGGCCACGTGGAAATATAACGGAATGAGGCTGCCACAGGAAATGTTACGGCGTAAGGAGGCCACTTCGAAATATTACGGGATGGGGCGGCCACATGGAAATAATACGGCATAGGGCGGCCACATGGAAATATTACGGAATGGGGCAGCCACATAGAAATATTACGGAATGGAGCGGCCACATGGAAATATTACGGCAAAGGGCGGCCACATGAAAATATAATGGAAAGGGGCGGCCACAGGAAATGTTACGGCGTAAGGAAGCCACATAGAAATATTACGGAATGGAGTGGCTACATGGAGCGCATCGTTGAAATTTTCACACCTCCTTCTGTAAAGACAGATAACAACAAACAAAATCCGGCTATAAAATATCGTACGTAGTAAAACGTAGGCAAGTCACAACAAATATCTTCCCAGTTCCTTCAAAAATCAGCCAGTGGGCAAACAAGATCAAGGAAGCTCTTGACATCGAGAGGACATGAGGCGTGTTGTAATCACAATTTCAGAGTGACCGCCCAATCGTAAATTTATCAGCATTTATCTGATGCAATGATGCAATCCGATACCGCTCACTATTTACTATTAGGAAGCTGGTGAATGCCTATAAATTGCCAATTGGGCGGTTCACAAATCGTGTCGCAGTCACAACCTGGAAAACAGTAACGACAATTGCGAACATGGACGATAGTATTCGCTGAACAAAATCTGTTTGCAATGGTCGAACATTAATGTTATGCAAATGAACAGCGAGTCAACTCTCTAGCTAGGAAGAACTAAGTCTGTGCTTCGGAAGTGAAATCACGATTAACAAAGAATTTCGGTATTGTTCAGCGTACAGAGCTCGTCTAAATAGATAGCGCTCTCACAACCACATTTCGGGTTTCGGTTACAATTTTCTAGGTTGCGGTCACAAAGCTCTGTTGTGATTACAACATGCCTTCGGATCTCGAAGGTAAAGTCAACTTGACCGTACCTCCAACTAGAAAACCCACACGCACTGGTTTGTGCTGCAGATGAAGGCCAACAGGCTCCAAAAAAGTATATGGCTGCAGTCGATCACAGACCGTCTAAAGCAATGGCACCAGGGGCGGAAGGCTCCATGCAACAATTTATAAAGTTACACGATCGTATAATGTACAGCTGGGTGAAAAGATATTGACGTCCAGGGCTTAGATTTGCACGCGTGCTTATGCTGAGTTGAGCCAAATTATGATGAAAGTACTCTCTACGTGCAAAATGTGCATAAATGTGTAAATGATACTAATTTGCTGAACTTTTTAAGGACCCGATACTACGCACTTTAATATTACATTGCTGAATTTATGGATACTAAATTGCTGAATATAAGGACATAAAATGGCTGAATTTGAGGAAACTTAACTGCTAAAGTTGTGGGTTCTAAATTGCTGAATTTAAGGCTTGCTTAATTTAAAGATATAAAATTATTGAATTTAGGGATACTGAATGCTGCATTTAAAAATGTTTATTGCAGAATTTAAAGACACAAAAAATTCATAATTTAAGGATACCTAATAATTGAATTTAAGGATAATAAATCATTGAATTTAATGATATTAAACTGCTGAAGTTTAGCATAGTTAATGGCTAATTTAAAGACATTAATAGCTGAATGTAAGGATACTAAATCACAGAATATATGGCTACTGAATTGCTTAATTTAAGGATGTTATATCTCTGGATAGCTGACTTGAAGAACACTTAACTGCCGAATTTTTGATAAAATGCACAACTATTGCCAATTGTTCCCTGCATTAACACCCGCAGCTGTACAGTTACGATGCCAGTTACCTAACGAAGCGTAAGAGAATCAGGCCCGGATGTTGATAGCAGAAAACTGAAGGGGCAGAACACGTCGCTTGCGTGTCACACAGCAGAACTCCTCAAGCAGAGACTTTCAAAACAAAGAAAACTCCTGAAAGTGAGATTATCTACAGCGCCATCTGTTTCGAATTGTAGCAATAGTCGCATGCCATGCTGAATAACCAGCAAAATGTGCCGTAAAACAGTATATTCAACTATGCACCTCTACGATTTCGCATGGTGTTTGCCAAAGGAAATCTTTTACGATTGTAGGGGAAGCAAGCATACTGAAAAGTGAAACCGGTCATCTCCAAACTGAAACCCCCTCGGAAACAGGGAGAAAATGCGTGTTTAAGTTTCAAGAGTTCCAGTAGCCTATACAGGAACTGTCTTCCCTACTTTATTTGTAAGTTATTGTTGACGTTGAGGATGGCGGTTGAAGAAGACAAAAATGATCAAAGCACATCCATCAAACGACTGACGTAGAAAGCTAACGGAGACGAATGAAACTGTCCGTTCAGCGTACCATAGACAGCACTTCACCGTTCTTCAACTAAAATAGAAGTAGACAATTGCTCGCTATGATGAAAAATGATCATTATAAAATACGTTACACAGGAAAATAAAGGAGTAAAAATTTTTGCCCATCTTTCAATATTATGTAAGCGTGTGAGGGTTGGCTGGCCAGACAGAGAGGCGTAGGCGGTGAAAATTACGATGATTCCGGGAGAAACGTTCCGCTTTCATCGCCACTGTACGGGACATCTTTTTTTTTTAAAGTAGAACGGAACAACCAGCAAAAGACAACCGCCCCTGCGTTCAGTGAATTGCTTCTATATTTATTCCCTATAGTACCAAGCCCTACAGCAGACATCTACTCAAGGACTGGCAAGGTCTTTACAGTGCAAAATGTGTATAACTTTCAAACTTTAACCTGCCGTTTAACGTAAATTATTGACATGAAGATCATTCTTTTAGGCTACAGAACTAAACACCATAAATATATATTTTAATTTTTATGGAGTTTCGAAAAGATGATAACTGATAGTGATTATTTGGGGTTTTACGATTAATTTCAAACGGTATAAAGTAGAGAGAACATAAGTCAGCGGCTTGGCGAAGAGCTCTTTTTCTCTTAGAGATTGCTATTTTAGTTGGTTATTATGTACGGTTATGAGAGGGCACCTAATAAATGTTTGAATGTACTTTCACAGATGTCTTTATATTATAGGAGCAAATTTTTGATCAAGGTCGAAGTCACAGATGTGAAAACTAATCTTTCAGCTCATTCTGGTATTTGCCCTACATCTGATATTTATTTACAGCTCAGATATATTTTGCGTACAGTGGTAGTAACATAACTGTGTACAATTTTAAAACAGAAGCAAATGCAGTTTTAGACATTCAACATGGACCTGAAAAAGAGGCAGCAACTTTATGTAATTGATTAGTTGACCGAAATCCTTAACAAAAATGCCAGTCTGTTTCAGCAAAAGTGGAAGGAAAGTGCAGTCGCGGTAGACTTAAATTCCAACGATTGCCAATATAATGGATGGGCTCCTACTTAGTAAAAGTTTATTTCTCGATGTACATACAGTATATACCTGTGATACAATGCAATTTTGGGTACATAATTTTCAATGCAGATATTACAAGATCTCTGCATCTCATCTACTCTACATACTGACAACAAAATACAGATATGCTAATTTGGCTACTGAAAATATAGATAACCTCAGTTTTCAGCTCAAGAAACTATGTCCCGCTTTAGACGGTTGAAAACTGACATTGATAAATAAACATTTATGGAATATTTGGACATGAATTAAATAATAAAAGTCTGCAAAAATTAAAATTTAACGTTTAGGGAATTTAACTCCCATCATCAGAAATAATATACAAAGGATGTCTAAAAAGAACCTAAAAATAACGGCTACCCACACCACCTTCTAGATTACTACTGAAAACTTTTTATTGATAAGCTATTCGATATCGGTATAACTAAACCTACTGTTCGTAAATGGACTTTTTTCACTCCCTTTCATACTGCAGTAAGACCACCGTCGATAAAATCAACTCCCTGAAAGCTTTCCTCTCTAAAGCCTTCCAGTACATAAACTTCATTTTTAAATTCAAAGACAAGCCTCCCACAGGTCTTCTATCCAGTCTTGTGTACGAATTTTTTTGCAAGAGCTGCTCAGCTCTGTACATCGGCAGCACTGGACAACATTTCAAAACCCACGTTGACCAACATCTAGGTATATCAAGCAGAACAGGTTTACCACTTGTAAAAGCTACACATTCAGCTCCCGTCTTCATGCAGAACAAAACAACCATTCAATTAGCAGGAAAGACTTTTCTATCATAGTCTTTTCTAATCCAATAGAACTCACAACTCTAGAATCACTATACATCCATAAAACATAACCTAGCCTCAATGTATTGACTTCAGCCATACCACTCGTCACGATCCATGGTGAGTGGATCGCTTTTTCCTCCAACTGTACTTGTTCGTTTCACTCCACTTCCCATACCGTCCGACGCTTAATAAGAACCCCGATAGCGCACTATGGTCATTCGCCATTTAGGTCCCAGCCCCCTGCTAACACATGTCCAAACTTAGTTCATGTAAAATAAAAATTTCTTTTTAGGCACCCCCCAGGTAGCATTGAAACTTATATTGATATTAGAATAATATTATGAAGTAACATTATATAAGGTTATACATCAATATTAAAATAATATTAAAAAGTGCCAATTATTTCAAA
>LQNS02278125.1:19917897-19934274 GCA_001587735.2 Parhyale hawaiensis | reverse complement strand
AATCTTATCGGAACTGACCATTCACAAAAATTCTGCCTCCAAAACTCAATATGTTCATGAAAACCGAAGGCGTCCAGCAGCCTCTGTAGCCGCGCAGCTTCAGGACGGAGCCAGGGCCAAAGCCTGTAAAAAATATAATTATATAATACATTAAAAAAGAAGTACCAGTACTTGACCCTATAGGCCTATACGGACTAGGGTCTTTCCTAAAGGTTGTTTCACATGTATAGTAGTAGTCTTAGCAGAAACAGACACTTTAGTTGGTCCGTACGCGATTAATATTATGCAGCCTTGTCACCACAGTCTGGAAGTAGGTAAGGTTACATGCTGCAAATTTTATGCTCATATGAGGAATGAATGCCACTATAGTTAGCATAATATTGTACAGCCCCCGACTGCTGTCAAGACTAAAGCCTATTATGCCGAGGCCACATATGCATTTATATGCCCAACTATACAGTAGCTACAGGATCAGTAGCTCGAGTGCCGTTTCAATATATATTTAAGCTCGGTAGCATAGATACGAGAGCATAACGTCCGAGTGTCGCATTGTTGCAACAGATTGTATGAATGCGTAGTGTGGCCCCAGCATTAAGTACTGTACATTGACAGGGGAAATATGCAAAAGCAACAACATGCAGTTCTGCCTCAACAATAATTATTGGAATTGTAGTACACATTGTGCAAGACACATCGGCAAAAATTAAAAAGACTTAATGAACAAAAAAGAGTGAGAAAAATATGTACAAGATGACGACAAAGAACAGAAAAATAAACTTTACTTTGTTCGTTTGTGAATACAGATTTCTGACCCAAGATTAGCTTCAGTGCTAAGCAGATAAAAAACTAATGTAACTGTATGAAGAAGTAGAACTCCTCTTGGCGTAAGACCATCACCCGCGTTGGGAACAAATTCAACGAAGTCATTTTTGACAGCCAGCTCAGACTAGTTTTTCGTCATGGGCCACATCTAGATAAAGACACCAAACTCCCTACAAAGAATTATGAAGAATGCTCAACTCCTTCGACCACTTATTGGGTGGACAGACATACAAATAAAGATATTTATATATACAAAACTTTTCAACTAAAACATTATCACCTCTCTCACTTCGTTCGCTGGTGATAACTAGCCAATAAACTCAGTAGCGAGACCCCTTGGCATGCAAGTAGGTGAGCCAAAGGATTCTGCTGCGAACCTCAGTATTCGAGCATAGGCTCGTTTTCAGGCACCGAAACTGTTTCGCAGCAACAAATGTAAACATCTGAACACACCCGTTCACTCACCCTTATGTCAGTTGTTATTCCATGAAGACGTTATTGCCCGGAAGATACTTTTGAGAGCATGGAAAATCACGATTTTACGATGAAAAAAAATTCTTGACAATGCCTAGAGCAATCTCTGATCATTGATGCATTACTTACAAGGTAATGCGGTTACTACCTGTGAGAAAATAGTAGTTTACAGATGAATAAAACGATACAAAGAAGGAAAAAAAGTATCTCATTGATGTCCATTGAGGGGAGACCGCCAATCTCAATAAATGAAGGAAAGGCCCAAGTTCACATATAAAGGTGAAAACAGATCATCTGATTTTAACTGAAATATTAGCAGAGAAGGCGAAGATACTCTCTAACACATATATAGTTGACATTTTCGTTTCGAGTTTGCATCATTATCTAACGTGCAGTATGCTTTCTGTATGCAAGGTGCCAGCGTTGGATGCTGACAAACAGATTCAAGAAGCTGACAAAAGAGCGATAGCCAAGATGGAGTCGACAGGGAAGATATTTTTGGAATGACTTCTAGTCTTTTAGATGAGGCCTCAATATGTAAGCATAGCCTCAAAAGTAAAAGCTAGTCGAACCAGTGAATTTCGTGGGTTTTTCAAGTTACGCAGAATCAAAATATGCAGAAAGGTCAGGTTAGGAGGTAATAGGCACTATTTTCAGAAATTTATTTAGAAAATTTCGATAGATATACTCCAGAATCAGAGAACTCTAACGGAAATGCATCAAGAAAATGTTTTCTGGAAGCTGAATGCAACATCGCTAGAAAAGGACCAAGGTAATATCACCATAGAATTATCATTTCATGGTGACGCTGTACCATCAGCTCATTCTCCCTAAATATCAACGGGAGTTCTGCGAAAATTCCGTTTGGAAGTAGCTACATGTAGCTACATATCTCCTACAGACTTAGTTCTTCCAAAACTTAGAGAACACTCGAAAGAAGTATGGTATGAGGGCACAGATAGGGCATTGGGTACACATAGGGACATGGTAAGTACAGTTTAAGTTACAATAGATACAAAGATAGAGTAATATGTGGAATACATTGAGAAATAGCGCCGAAATCATTATTACCTCCGCAAAGGAGGTTATGTTTTCATCTGTCTGTCTCTTTGTCTGTCTGTCACCAGGATAACTCAAAAAGTCATGAATCGATTTGGATGAAATTTACAGGGATTGTTAGGTATGTTAGGAGAAACAGATGATTAACTTTTGGTGAAGATATGTCCATCCGTTTGTTTGTTTGTTTGTTTGTCTGCGTCATTTTTCTTGATGCCTTAACTNAAAAGACATAAATGATCAAATTTTGGTGCAGATCGGTTGGTTCGTTTGTATGTTTGACTCACATTTGTTATAACGTTTGTTAACAGTATAACTCAAAAAGTTATGAACGGATCTTCAAAAAAATTTAACAAGCTGTTATTAATATAAAAAGGCACAAATGATTGGATTTTGGAGTTTATGCAAAGAAAATTATGGTTTCAAAGCCAATTTGAATTTTTGTTACCGTTGGCTCACTTGGCGGAGGTATGCGCTCTCAGAGTGCTAATAGTTAAAAAATATGCTCATTAGAAAATAGCAAATGTTTCTAACTCACACTGATTTAATGCCAAATAATTCTTCTAATTTAGGCGCAGTGACCTAAATGAAAAATAATCAGAGGTTGTAACGATAACATTGATAGTTCTTACCTTTACCGAAGATTAAACGAATACAGTTCTTCGCGACTATGGAATTCGAAGTATGTATATCATGACACTAGACTTCTTCTAGATAGGGAAATAATGAGTATTTTCATGAATGATTTATCAATGACTATAGTAAACTTACACCTTATAATATTTTTCATCGCTGCTATCAAAGTCACAAACTAAGAATTGGTTTTATTTACATAAAATAATAAAATAGACAGCCAATTCAACAAAGGCAGAAGCAGAGTGAATAAGTGTTATTTTTCGGTGGAATTTACTCATTTCTTATTGATCACACTAACTAGCATCAGCTTTCATTTCACTGACTAAGGAAAAAGTTTTCAATTTTTTGTACCGACGTCTGTTCAATATTTTCATAGCGCTGCAAATACAAAAAGACAACAACTGCCATTAACAATCAAAATTGATGATGATATCTAGCGCCACTTTCGATAACGAATGAGTAAACGGTTACCACCCTTTTAACTCTGCTCGCCTATAATGACAAAATTCTTGATTGGCATACTAGATATTCAGGTTCCATAGTTAGGAGTAGAAGAGTAATAGTTAAGAGAAGTCCACTGAGCAGAGTATTTGTTCACCAAGTTCCCGAAAGTCTTAAAGACTCATTCGATAGAACAGCAAAATTATAAATTTGACGCGTGACTTGTGAGAATCTTCAGGTAGGTGCCCAAGGCTCAATTTGTTTAGGCAAGTTTCAGACGCTGACTTTTAATTGGTTGTCAATAAGGCTTCCATGAACTTGGCCTTAGAGATTTTCGTAGGCTCAACGTAATTGCGCTGCTTCTATAGCACCTACGACACGATTGGAAATAACGAAGCTAAAGTTACGGTCGGCATTTCCGGATAAGTCAAGTGAGCTTGGCTTACATAAACTTTGACAAGCCAGTCTCACGAACCCTTTGTAACTCTTGTCTTCAGCGTGCAGAACAAATTCATTAGCAAAGTACATATGATTATTACTTCACCATTAATAGATCCAGGATCAGCAACAACGAGAGAATCGGAGTCGCCCCTCGTAAGGGTCAGATGGTCAGTGAACATTTCTTGGTGCTGAGCATAGGCTGCTCTTGTGACGTCATTGCCAGTAGTCTCTGAAGTGCAGCTCTTGCTGGACAGCCTATGTTCACCATAGTCATTGACTGCCACAGTTTGCAATTGCTTGGAAGTAAGACTAAGAGATCCAAAACGAAAAATGACTTTGGCTCCATAGATTTCTAGGAACTCCAGCTGGCGTAGATGGAAGAAGGCGTGGTACTCAATGAGTACAGTAGAAGTTGTTCCATAGTAACTCAGCTCTAAGCGCTGAAACAGAACGATACACATTGATGTAAAAAATTGACAAAACTTACATTAATAACCATTCTAAATTATACATATTAATCCACAGATTACACTAGCCTGCGTTTCAGTTTTTTTTCAAAAGCTTAAGTTTTTCAACGGATTTAGGATCGTTTTAAATGCTGAACTATAAAAATATCACTGATTATCTTTGATTATATCTGGTTTTCAAGATAAACTCGGTTTTTATTCCAGAGTAATTTTCCAACTGGCGCTATCTGCAAAGCGTTTTGTGGCTTCGTTTTTGCCACGGGCAACCTTCTCTAACTAACAATTACCACCACTAAAGAGGTTATATTTTTCCTGAGATTGTCAGTATGTCTCTTTGTCTGTGTGTGCCCTTCTTTCCGGTCGTTATGAATGGATCTTCACGAAATAACCAGAACTGCTAGGAATATAACGTTTGTGCGGACGCAAACACGCTAAAAATTAAACCTGATCTACCAAAACCAGTGCAAAAGCTAACCGCAGGACTAAGAGTCTATACACTATTTGCTTTCACTTTCAGTAAGTACCTAATTTCTGGATTTTTTTAAATGAACCAACTATACCTCAAGGGAAGCTCTACTCTCACAAGAGTATTAAACTGTCATCAATTAATGCGATGAAATCGAGCCCACTATAGTTTTGGCTCAATTGTTCGTAACTAACAAACAGAAGTGTAAGTTTTGCCACAACAGTAATCCCTTTCTTGGGCTATCGGCGCAACTGCTCTACTAAATACGTTCTTTTCTCAACAATAACTAACACTGTTCTTTTTTTTCACTATTCCTCGTGTTGATATTCTCCATACAAATTTTTTCTAGTCGTCTTCTTCTTCTTCTTCAGGAAAGTCACCGGAAAAAAGATAGAACTGCATAAACATTTTTTTTTCTTTGCCCATTGTTGATTGATATTTATTAAAGTATTTTGGAAAAAGTGAACACTGATATGATTGATAAATTTGATCTAGATGACTTTGACGAAGGCATTCTAGAGAGCTAAAACATTCCTAAGCATGCCAGCTTCAAAGGTTGATCAGACATAACAAACTGCTCACAGTCACAGACTGATAACATGCACCTAAAGAGCGTAACGGGAAGCATAGAGCGTAACGAGAGGACTCAAGAGAAATTAGCATCAAAAAGTGACGTCATCATCGACGAATCTATGGCTGAGCAGCGTACGAGTATTTTAACTAATTTAACCAGAAAAATCATCTTAAATTACGAAATTCATCTCTAGCGTCTAAATAAATAACGAGAATATATACAAATTTAGCAATTATCTATAAAAAAAAATTGCAGTGCATGCTGGTGGAAACTTTCACAGCACTAGCGCCGAATTTGGTCCCCTTTGGCGACTTCATTTAACTTCTCTTTCTTAATTCATATTCAATTCACAGTGCTCTTCACGAACATATTTATTCCTTACCAACAAATATTAGCACCATTATAGCCAATTCCGTACGCGAGAGAAACCACAGTAACAGTTAGCCTATTGCTCGAACTTTCTGTACTTGACGATAAGATTTTACAGTATTCTGAAGCTCAAGTAGCTGGCCAGTCATGAGCGGAAGATTGAATGAAATAAATCGAAAAAAACTGTGATATGTAAAAGAAACCAACCTACGAAGGCCTGAGGTCCCACACTCAAATACTTCGACTCGTCGATGTGATGTAAATTTGCTACGTGCGGTCACAGCTAAGTTATATTTTGTCCTATTGAGTCCTCCCGTTGCATTCTTTACTACCTGGACGACACAGTCAAAACGCAGTAAAAATAAACGCACAAGCTCTACGATGTTACGCACATATTCTAACAGTCGATAAATTATATTCGGTTCATATAAAAAATTATTGTTTGCGGTGCAGAGGCTGGACTAATGGCCATGGCACACCTTAGTCAAAAGAACGCTTATCGTAATTTTTTCGTCCGAATACGTAGATGTGCACATTTAAATAGCATACACGCTTACTTGCAATGAATATTGAGTTATAAGTCACTCCAGATAAAAAGATATGTCCGAAAGTAAGTTAACTAACAGCACTTACGGAGTAAACTAAACTGACGGTAAACATTTTTACACCATTTCTTGGCTGTCTCAAAGCTGTGTTTACAAGAGTTTAACATAACGTTCGGACGTAAAGATGACGATACTCGTTCTTTTGACTAGCGTTTGGCATCGGCATATCACGTCTTACTCCGGTTTCGCTACAGTAAGTAAAATTAAGTAAGTAAGTAAATTCACTTATTTCTCATATGAATGATGCGTCCAACATAGAATGCTAAAAGAAGTTCGATTGCTAAAAATCTAGCATCTGTTTGTGCACATTTTATTGAGTCATCTTAAGAAAAGCCTTACCTGAAGACTTGGCATATGTAGCAATGGAGTTGAACTTATTGAGACGAAAGAGTACGAATATCCGACATTTTCTCTCACATACATTTCCGTTAAAGCAGGAGCGTCTATGGCAGGCAGCTCACGTAGTTTGTACAGTTCACAGAAAAAGATTAAAATCACCCTGGTAATGGAATTAGACTCTCCGAGGAATTGTGGATGAATCGCAGTAACCGGCGTATTGGAAAAGTATATCTGATCGAAGAAGACACCTTGCAGAAAGTCCTCTGATAAATAGACCTCTTCTGCTGAGTGGACTTCAAGCAAGCTATATCGACCTCCTGGAGTTATTGACGCCACTTCTCTGATGCAGTCCTCAACTGATTCTTCTTTGACTTTGATGGCATTGCCGTTGCTGTACCTGTACTCGTTGCATTCGCAGAAAGTGAGATTCATACACTCAGTGTAGATGAGTTGTGACTTCACGAATGCCATTGTCGTGAGAAGCAATAGAGCGACGCAAATATAGCTTGGTTTCTGCAAAAATGATGGAAGAATTTTATTTATTATACACCAATTTTCAAATCATAATCTCTATGTGTCCGGTGACCCCCAAAATAAAATCTAGGAAACCATTAAATCCTAGAGTGGTCGAGGAAGTTCTTCAATATTTACTGGACTTTAGCTCCGGCTTACGTATGATCACTCCCAAGATTTCAGTGACCACAGTTTCTTACCTCAAAGTTACAGTATATTTCTTTCGAAAATATGGTCCATATGGCCTCCGCATCTTTGGAAAGGCGCTTGTAAACGTCACTCAAAATTGTAAATTACTGATATCCAGGATTCGTGCGGTAATGGCTGTCTTCATTTTACCATATAGCTAGTCGTCAGAGGATTGTTACTGCACACATTTATTATTATTATTTTTAGATAGCTCCGCAGATCAACTGTGCATTGTATGGGTAGCGATTTCAAAACATAACATCACTGGCAAAATGTGGCACAACTGGTCTGAAAACGAATCGAATAAGAGAGCTCACACTGTGATACGGAGCTCATAGAGAACTTTTGTGAAACCACAGGAACGACGCAGGAAGATGGATCGAGATTACAAGTTCCAACAAGACAAGGCTAACCCTTACGCATCAAATAACTCCCTCTTCTGGCTGTGAGAGCAATTTCAGAAGAAATTGATCAGTAATAAACAGTGATTGTAAATGGGCACCATATTCACCAGACTTGAGTCCCATACTTGTTATGTGTGGAAGTGGAAGTGTCTCACGGATAATGTGTACCAGAACAACCGTAAATCATTAGGTGAATAGAAGCCATTAATCGCCGCAAGCAATCTTGAACTCCCTAAGAGGAATTACCTTCAAGTAACAGACAAGCCTGCACGAGGATGTGAGGGAGCCTACAAAGCCAAAGAGACAATGTGGAGTATGATATAGAACGAACATGACATATCGAACACGAACAAAGAGAAATGAAACTATATATGAGAATGATGGTGCATGGTCTCATTTTAAGTCTAATGTCAAAAAATTGCTAGACTTTTTTGTAGGATTTTTAACAGTCCACTCGATGTATCCAGGTTTCATACACGATACACCCTCTGTAATTTATACCTCCGCCAAGAAGGTTAGGTTTTCGTCGGGTTTGTCTGTCTGTCACCAAGATAACTCAAAAAGTTCTACAGAGATTTTGACAAAAATTACAGGGATTGTAAGGTATGTTAGAAGGAACAGATGATAAACTTTTGATGATGATCCGTTCATCCGTTTGTTTCTTTGTTTGTCTGCCTCATTTTTCTCAATGCCATAACTCAAAAAGTTATAGGCAAATTTTTTTAAATTGATATGAGTAATTGGGTATATTACAAAGAGTAAACGACCAAATTTTTGTGATGATCCGTTAACTCGTTCGTTGGTTTATCGCTGTTTTAATTTTATGCTTGTTAACACAATAACTCAAAAAATAATGAATGGATCTTAATGAATGTTGTAGGGGTTGTTAGTGATGTTAAAAAACATAAATGATTAAGTTTTTGCTGCTGATCGGTTTGTTCGTTTGTATGTTTGACTCATGTTTGTCACAACGTTTGTTAGCAGCATAACTCAAAAAGTTATGAACGGATCTTCAAGAAAATTGCACAACCTGTTATTATTATAAAAGGCACAATTGATGAGATTCTGGAGTTGATACAAAGAAAATCATGGTTTCACAGCCAATTTGAATTTTTTACTACCGTTGCCCCGCTTGGCGGAGGTATGCGCTCTCAGGGTGCTCTAGTTAACTGAATAAATCTCTAGGAATTTCGGGGTTTTGAAATACAGCTCAGTTGCTATAAATTTAACTCTAGTAAACTTTACGTTCTATCTCAGTTAGTTTAAACACATATGCTCCACTGATTTTACAGGAAACTTATGATATTTTGAAGTAAACTACATAAAATAAATTTCATTCGAGATATATGTACAGTATCTAATCGTATATCAGAGACTTTCATTTAATCTTCAATAATATCGAAGTGAATTTCACAAATTTCACGTTAATTTCCTGTAAATTTTAATTTCCCTTGGATTGCTTCAAAATGAATGAATTTAACTTAATATAAATACAGAAAATAGTAGTAGCAGTAGAAGTAGCAAATTCTGTTCAGAGATGAAGCTGGCTAGTCAAAAAATTAATGTAAATACTGAGAAGAAGCAGAAGAGTAATACACGCAGAAAACGCTCACATCAAGCAGAAAGGTTCATATTATTTAGACCAACCGAGATTTTAAGCGTCGTTGATTGACACGACAAAATCGAGTCCTCTACACATGACTTGTGCTCTGAGTTCGGACGTTAGAAGCGACTTGTAGGGCTCAAGCACGCAGCAAACTCGATAATTATGCTCCATAAAATGGAGTTTTCGGTCATCTCAAACACAATCAGGTGGCTGCTAGCACTTGCAAAACTATTCAAAGTAGCAAATGCGTTTCTGTTTGAAGTTCCATATTAGTCAAGTCGGGCGGGTTTTACATTACCTGACCAATCGATGACATGTACTAGACATCGTTTTACTAGTCAAAAGATCCCACGGCCATGATTAGACAAAATATGAATGATAATATATAAGACTTTACCTACCTGCATGACTTAAATCTGTCTTGGACAGCTTAGCACCTCACTTTCCTTCGGTTAAACTGCAGTTGCGGCCTGTGCTCTATAAAACCGGACGATAGCCTTTTGTCCTGTGTTGTTATTTCACAGCGTTCGATTGCGTTAAGCTGTGTCTGTGTAAACAACGAAGAAGGCTCTTCTAAGTCCGTGTTCACACGTCCCTCAACGTAACGCGTTCCGTCAAACTGATGGACGCGGCGCGTTAATTTGATAGAAGCAGCTTCAGCAAATGCGGGAGACTGGAGGATGAAGCACATCCGTTTTCTGGATGAGCCGCGTCATTCAAGTTCAGTAAATAAACCCTATAAATATTGAATAAATCTTCTATTGCGTTTTCAAACTTAAAATGTTGTACTAAGAACACAGACGCCATCATTGACTCCACAAGGAAGCGTATTGCTGAGAGCTGATCTCAGTTTTATCGGTTTATCAGGCTATAAATATTTTGAAAATAGGCTGTTCTTATCAAAACCAGGCTATAAGATCGTGGGATTCGACTGTGACTTCACACCGACGCAAAATATAAAGAAACGCTATCATAACTGAACGCGCAGCGTCCTTCATTTGAATGAAAGACGTTTCTACGTGTGGACAGAGAGAGAAAAACTTGACGGACGGCTGGTGTTCATTTTCGTGACTGAACGAGTTACGATGAGGGACGTGTGAACTGTCCCTAATAAGTTAACTCAGTGGCCATTGGCAAAAAATTTGAAAAGACACAAGATGCTATACTAGCGACACTTGCTAAACCAGCAGATATACGATGGCTAACATTTTATCAATACTTTTGGTAGACACGTACACAGTTGTTCGCATGGACGAAATATTCGAGCGAGGTGAAGTGACAACACAGGACAAAAGACTATCGTCTGCAGCGGGCGTGAGTGCACCAAATATTTTCTTCGGCAGGGAAGAATCACTCATTGAATTTGAGATAGCATCGGTTGGCACGCAAAGGAAAATTATGCAGAGCCCAATGGCTTTAATTTATGTGAAGCTTCAGTCATGAGCGTTGGGTTCGCCACTTTGCATTAAGTTTCAGGCTTAAAATCCAAATCGAGTACGCTGGGAACGGCTAAAAATTAAATCCTTTAGCGCGAAATGAACTTTTCAGTCGTCCCAACTGTAATGGAGCGGAAACCAGCACATGAAACACCATCCACATAGGCAAAACCAGCGCCCTCTCCAAACCTCCGAATCAGTTAAAGCCAAGGAGCTAAAATAAATTTGATTTCGCAGAATTAATCGATGACGCGATTAGTCCATTCACAATTATTCACAAGAACATTAAGTTCTTGCTAAGTCAGTGTATGGTATTTTTAGGTGTAGTATTTTGGACTTTTAAAAAGGTGTGAGATAATTTTCTTAATATACGTAGATGCGAAAATTATATTATTGTTCCACTGCTAAGGCTTTTTCTCACGGTAGTCAAATGAACAAGTTTCCTCTTGCCGGCGTCCGATATGTTACGGATATGTCGTGACCTTAAAAACACAATGTGTGTACACAAAAAACTCCAATAAAATAAAAATAGTCATCAAGTCATTTCAGTTCAGACGGTTTTGTGTCATTAATATAGTTGACGATGTATTTTGCAAACACCACGACATTAAAACCTGTAAGAGCTTTCTGCTATTTGAGTAACGCATCCCGACGCAAAGCTGAGAAAACTCGTTCCTTTCCTCTAGTGTAAGCCCGCCCAAACCGAGGCGATTATTTCGGGAGTGGTGACTTTCGCGAGTCAAAATTCTGTAGCACGCATAAAAAATATTTCTTATTGTTCATAAATTACCAATGTTCAGCTTTACCCTCCATCAATTTGAAAGTGAACTTTGATGGCTCCCCCAACCGGAAAAGTGTTAAGAAGAGGGCCAATATGAGGAAAAATTTGAAGAAAACGCATTCCCCATGACATTTATTTATCCGTAGGTACAGACAATTAAGGAACAATTTTGTTCTAATAAAACTGAAAAATAAGAACGCACCATAGTGGTATCAAGAACCGTGTCTCGCAAAACACTGTCGGCGGAATGCGACGCGATCTCAAACAGCTAGGGCAATTTGTTTATGGGGCGCCTCGAGATTAGATAGGCTAACTTCAAGAAGGTGCTAAATACATACGCGCATAAAGGGTGTTCGAAGAGTCAATGCACTCTTGAATATTTATTAGCAGACGTGTTTAAAAATATTAAAACACAGGAGGAAAATATGAATGAAAGTCCTAAACAATATCGATAAAGTCCCTGTTCGGATCAACACCAGCTTCGACACAGCTTATTATCTCCACCAAGAAGGTTATGTTTTGTCGGAGTTCGTCTATCTCTTACGGACGGAGCTTCGTGAAATTTACGGGGATTGTTAGGTAAGTTAACAGGAACAGGTGAATAACTTTTCATGAAGATTCGTTCTACAGTTTGCTTGTCTATCTCTATTTTCTTGGCAACATACTCAGAAAGTTAACGGACTTTCATGAAACTTACAAGAAATGTTAAGAATGTAACCAGGAGTAAATGGTTAAATTTTAGTAAGGATCTGTCATTTTGTTTATGTGATTGTTTCAATATTTCTTCGCAATAACCCTTTCCAAAAAAATAAAAGTTGCAACAGATCTTTTGAAAATTTGCAGGACATTTAGAAACACAAATGACCAAATTTATTTTGGTGAGGATTTATTCATCTGCTCGTGTATTAGTCTCTGTGTTTGGATAGTTGGTTGTTGTATCGTAAGTCAAAATGTTATGGACAGTTCTTCAATAAATTGACAAGAATTGCTAGGAATCTTAACAGGAACACATGACCTAATTTTGGTGATAGTCAAAAAGAAATCCTGGATCAGGACAATATAAATTTTTCGTCAACATTGCATTGTTTGGCGGAGTTATCTACTCTAAAAGTGCTGATATCGTTATCACTCAACAACTGAAATAAAAAATTCGTAAAAACTGTTCAGCAGAGTTACAAAGATATGCAAGAATCAATCATGTGAAAAGAAAAACACACCTGAAATTCATAACCAATTAATTTTTGTTTTGGGATCAGAATCGTGAATTACAGGGATATCAGTAAGAACAAGTGCACTGCGGCACCTCGGACAATACAGCTCGTATTGTATTGAGGTAGACATAGTGGTCTATGCCATGAAGGTTTGCTGCTTCACAGAGGTAATGAAACTGAGACGACTGATACCTGTCACTACGTGTAAAAAATTGTGATTTTGCATTTGGAAAAACTTACTTTAAGTACAAAGATTTTTCACTTCAGTTTCTTCTATTATAAGAGTTTACAAAAAGTTCAGCATACACAAAAGAAAAACGTTATTTCTCATTGAGAGTGTTAACTATTATTACCGCCGCTAATAAGGCTACATTTTCGCGAAGTTTCTCTGTCTGTCTCTTTGTCTATTTGTCTGCCTTTCCGTCTCTCTCCAAAATAAATTACAAAGTTATGGACGGATCTTGAAGAAATTTACGTTGATTGGTGGGTGTGTTAGGAGGAACAGATGATCGGCTTTTGATGAAAATCCGTCTAACCGTTTTTTCGTTTGTTTGTCTGCCTCATTTTCTCAGAAGCATAACTTAAAAAGTTATGGACCGATTTTTTGTGAAATTTACAGGAGTTGCTGGGGTTGTTACTATAGGAACGTATTACCAATTTTTGCGTTGATCTGTTCGCCCGTTTGTTTGTCTCTATATTAGTTTTTGTTTAAAAGTGACATAATTCAAAAATTATGAACGGATCGCTATAAAATTTGTATGACTTGTTAAATATGCTAAAAGGCACAAATGACCAAATATTGGTGATGATCAATTGGTTCGTTTGGGGGCTTAACTAATGTTTGTCATAATATTTGCCCAAATAAAGCTCAAAAAGTTATAGACGGATAATTATGAAATTTGGAGGAATTATTAAAAGTGTTCAGAGGCACAAATAACCAAATTTGGTGACAATCAGTTTGTCTTTTTGTATGTCCGACTAATTTTGTCAAAATGTTAGTCGGAACATAACTCTGAAAATTACTGACAGATCTTCAAGAAAATTACAGAAGCTCTTATTACTCTCAAGAAGCACAAATGACCAAATTTTTGTGACGATGAAAAATTAATCCTAGTTTTAACACCAAATTAAACTTTTCGTTACCGTCGCCTTGCTTGGCGGAGGTATGCGCTCTCAGAGGGCTATTGTTATTATTCGTGTGGTAATTAAACCACGACAGCCGCACGAGGCGCTATGACAGCAGCGATAAGCAGTTCATCCCTGCATTGTAGCCAGCATGCCTCAATAAATGATGACGGACTCACCAGGTGAGTCCCACTTGTCTCAGTCTTGACTTACTGCGCTACTAATGACTTGAAAATAAGGTGCAAAGCATCTCAAAGAGACGGTAAAGGAAACCAGAAGAAGGGTCGAGGGCCCCTGCCAAGTCCCCCGGGGACACAGCAAAAGGCAGGAGTCCTGTAAAATGGGTCGTCTACCACAATCGGCGGGCCACTTTACGGAGCAGAAGAAGAAGTATAGGGGACCTACCTCACTTTACAAACTAACCTTATCAGCAGGAACTACGCCAAGACAAACTATCCCTACCTACAGAAAGGCAGTCGGGCTAACCCTCGTGGGTATGAGGTCCATAGATATTCTGGCTGGGGTAGGGTCCGCTGGAGTAGTATCCGAATGGCTCGTGTACACGCTAGTCAAAAGATTGAATTTCCCCAGCTAATCGTCCTTTCTATAGGCCTTGTACAAATAGCTTAGAGATTACTAAAAAAAATCGTTATCCGTTATTTCAGTGTGCTCAGCAAAGGCCGTTAGTTAAGTTTCGGATTCTCTTCAAACTTGGAGGAAATTATAACACAAAGTTTTTTTGCAAAGGCGTGCTATTCAAATAAAAACAGCAATACATGCGGACCGTTAGCTGAGAAAACTCGTTCTTTAGAATTGCGTGTGTACCAGCCTTAAGAGGCGCTCAGCGGAATTATCTCATTCTTTTTGCTATTAAATATTGACATCATCTTATGGCTCATTCTATCATTAAAGGGGTGCTAGTTCAATGTAAGAAGAAAATTTTATGGTAACTAGCATAAAGTAAAGAATTAGTATTGTAGAAATATTGGCACTTGAAGTTCAGTCTAAAGGAAACAAGCATTCACTGACGACCCATCTCTGGTTGTAGCCAGACGCTAGTGCGTCTTCACTTCTTCACAAACTGATTTGAAACTAAATACAAAAAGTGCATCGAGAGAATTCTTGGAATGACAAAGAAAAAATGCTATATAGACATTGCGGGCATATACTGTAATGGAGCAATTGCATCTTCGGTCTTATTAAGTCTACTATTTTCTCTCGCGAGCTCAGAGTACGCGATGTACCAAGCAATGAAGAATCAAGGATGAAGTAATAACGTCAGGTAACTGAATCTGTGACCTGAGCTGAGAATTCTCAGAAATGAAGTAATAGCAATTATTAACTAAATAGAGAAAAATTAAATAAATATTTATAATAAACATTAAATAGAAGCTTTATTTACTAACTACAAAAAACAAAACCTTTCCTGGATGCCACCTCGTTTACAAGTAGTCTAATTGATGAAACGTTATCCGAAAGATACCATAGATATATGAAATTTACTTTTCACCATACCACCGTATTAAGTGATACTAGACGACCCGCGACCCATTGGATCGTCGTCACGATTGCCTTTGCTTCCGGAAAAAGCAGGTGTTATTTAGCTGGTCATAGACCACACGCTATTCGGCCGTCCACTCCTGCTCGTACTGGTCGCCATCAACAGCTTCTTTGCTTCTCTAACGAATATTCAACGCGCAGTCTGTAAGCAAATTCAATTTATATGTTACGTATTCCAGTTATATTTTCAGTAGCAAATTTGAAATTATTGTGCCCGTTCTTCCAACCGAGGGGCTGGTTCCATGTGCGTATCACAGATACAATCGAATTAAAGAGCTAATCGATGGAAAGAGGCCCAGCCCCTCGAATTTCTGCCCGTCTAAAAGCGAAGAAGCTATGTCAAACAAGACAACAGCAAGTAAATAAACAAGCAAGGTTCAGAGATTTTAGTATAATACTGGACGACCCGTGATCCGTTGGGTCGTCATCACGATCGTCTTCGCTTTCGCAAAAAAAGCAGGTGTTATTTACCTGGGCAAAGACTACCCGCTATTCGGCCGTCCTCTTCTGCCCGTCAAGAAGCGGCCCGTTCGGTTCACTATCAACAGATTCTTTGCTTCTCTAACGAATATTCAACACCCAGGTTGTAAGCAAAGTCAAATTATTATATGTTACGTGCTTCAGTTGTATTCCCCGTGGAACCGATGCATTGATCATGCCCGTTCTTGAGGCCCAGCTCAGTTGAACTTCCGTTTCACAGGTACAATCGAATTAAAGAGCTAATCCATGGAAAGAATGCCACTGCCCCCCTACCTCGAAATTTCTTTTCGTGTAAAAGATAAGAAGATGTGTTAAATAAGGCACAAATAAAGAAACAAGCAAGACCGGTTCACAGACTTTTAGTATAATACTAGACGACCCG
>LQNS02278125.1:19901938-19912263 GCA_001587735.2 Parhyale hawaiensis | reverse complement strand
TAGACAACATTATAGGCTTCCATATGGTATATAGCTCAGCTCTGTCCATGCCTTTTTACCCTGTTTTCTTGCGGTTCGCCATCTTCGCCCCGGCACTTCGCCAAAATCTCCGCCCCAGAATACACTACATGATTTGCCTGCAGTTACATGATAAGAGCCTAGCCATTTCTAGCAGTAAGTGAATTCTTTCATTGGCTTATTGGGCAATATATCAAACATTATGTGCAAAAATAGTAAGATGTTGTTTCTCTGAAAATGTATCTCAATATGTTTGGGGTTGTTAAAAATACACTTGTATTTGTAATGTTTAAAAACTTGACACCCCATTCAGGCCACTTCGAAAAACGTAATGTTAAAAATGTTTTGATGTAACGTACATCATCCCCAGGTAGTGATCAAAATGAACTATTCAATGAAGATAATGTGACTAGAAAAACTTATTTGAGAATATTCAGTACAATAGGAACTACAGTATCTGTATACTTAATCAACTGTACTTTCACAGTGAGCACAAAGGTTCCCTACGCACACTGTCAATATTAAGACATGAAATGGCTGCTATCCCGGGGGCCCAGTCCTACGTTCCAACAATGTTGGAAGCTGCATACCTGCAAACAACTTTAGTGCATAAAAATCTTAAGTTTTCATTAAAATCTGGCTCTCACGATGGATAAGGAGGGCTTCCAAAATATTAAGATGGTCTCTATTGAATATTGATAGCACTGTATAAAACCTAAGTATGTATTGTTATAAAAATCTTTTGTCGGTCTGCGGTTGTGGACTGTACGGAAATGGTTGAAAATGGCGCCGTGATATTTATGATGTCTATTTTCCAAAGTCATTTTGGTAAGTCCGGTGTAGCATTTGTCAAGAGACATGCATTCTGCTGTGCCACACCTAAATTGGTACACTACACTGGACTGACCAATGTCATTTAGTTGATGCTTAGACATGTTATTGCGAGCGATGAGGTTATTGATTTTCCTGTTTTTATAATAGATGCATAGCCGGATTCTTGCATGACTGTCTATGGGCTTTAGGTAAGTTTGTACTACGGTATATTCTTCAGAGCTCTTTCATCCATTATGTAATTGACATGCATTTGGTTTTCGTAGTAGATATTAATTTTTTGTTGCACAGGTTCTTGACTATCGGCGGTATTTGGTATATGAGAATTCAAGAAATACTGTAGCTAATTTTTTTATTGATCAGAGAGTTAGGGAAATTATTATTAATCAGAAGTTTCTTAATAGCTAAAAATTCTGTACCTAGTGCTTCCCTAGAGCTACAAATCTTCAATGCTCTGTTTAGATAAGTATTGATAACGCCTAGTTTGTATTGCATAGGGGCTTCCGAATTGAAGTTCAAGGTCTCTCAGTAGTTAAACTTAGAATAGACAGCAGTTTAAAAACAGTCATTGCATGACTCAACCGATACATCCAAAAAGTGAGTTTGTTATTAACATTTAGTTCATAGGTAAAATGTAAAACTAAAGCTTCCTCCATTTTAGATTTTAGAGACTCTAGCTGATCCTGACTAGCAACTTCCAGAAAAATGTCATCAATATATCTACAGTAAATAAAGGGTTTATCAGCAGGAGAGAGAGAGAGAGAGAGAGAGAGAGAGAGAGAGTGCAAAACCTGGTGTTCTACGTGAGACATATAAAAATTTGCCAGCGTTGGGCCCAGAGGTGATCCCATGGCAATGTCGTCCACTTGACAGTAGAGTGCCCCGCCGTTATGATGAAGCGCTGCTTCTGTAGTGCATATGGTGAGGAGTTTTTTCAACTTGGTACGACTCAGGGCTGCAGGTGGTGCTAGGGATGGGTGGCCTGAACATGTTGTCAAGTTTTTAAACAATATGAATACAAGTGTATTTTTTAGCAACCCTTACACATATCGAACTTGAAAAATTTAGAGAGATTGAGAAATTAGTGAAGAAAATGTTTCTATCTCAATTACAACTCTTCACATCAATCTCAAAAGTAAGTAGCTATTTGTGTCCTGCTCTTGAATGTGTCAGTGTCATTGATAAACAATAGGTGAAGCTCCTCCACAGACTTCTGTCAGTGTTGACAAACCCTGAGGTAATTTATCCCAGTGGGTCAATGAACCCATATTTTGGGGTAATATATAGATAGGTATATGTTCTGTTTGATATGACTACAGGTCTATATGTAGTGAGCTACATGACCTGTGCATTTCATAAAAAAAAACATTCAATATTAGTTGGAATATTTTCAGTGGAAAGTTAGGTTCTAATACTATTTGGGCTTATCACTTAAGCAAGATTGGGAACACTGGCTCACGTGATAAAGAAACAATATTTATCTACCCATAAATATAAGAATGTGGCTATTTGTCCATGAACCTTGTTCCTGTGTTTTTCAGCCAAATTTGGAACCCGTGGCAGTCGCACCCTCGTTCTTTGAGAAGGTAGAAAACTTGAAGCTAGCTAAGCTAGAATAAACTCCTCCCTTTCCCATTGCAGCTGATTTCTTATAAACACACAATATATTTTCTTGCTTAAATCAGAATTTTTAAAATGAGTATTTAACTCTTCAGGTAACTATCAGCTACTGACAAGCACAGTTTGTGATAGCTATCTATTGTTTATCATTAGCTATCTACCCCTGGTTCCCACAGATGCTATGTAATCCCAAGTTAGAACTGTCAATGCTTCTAGCTAGCCAATTCTAGAATACAGTACCTATGTTGAAGGTGATTTTTGCTAACCATTGCCTTTATTTCAGCCGCTTGTGTTGGGCTCGAGCTGGTGATGATTCAGGCTTGTCGCTGGATTACCCTCACATTGCCATTCATGCTGTATGTCGAGATACAACTCACTTCCCTCGACAGCACGTTTATGTCATGGTTGACACAGAACTCTTTCCGGAAGACAGAGGTGAATGTTTTAGTTTGTTGACCTAGCTACTTATAGGTACATTATCCTACGGCTTGTAGTGACTTTTATCTCCCTTCTTTTGCATAATCCCAGCATAGGCGTAGCTATGTATATTAATATTAATTAATATTAGTGCCTGCACTAATACTCCATGGCAATCAGTATTTGTATTTTGTGCACTAGCTATTCTTTATGTGTAACTATAGACTAATATCTAGTAAAAATCTTACCTTCTGCTAGTGAGCCGTAAGACTGATTTCTATAAACTTAGCAACTACCTAGCTACTACAGAGTTAACAATGAAGCCTAAAAGTGAAACAAAAGTCTTGTAGTATCTAATGTAAGGACTTTATTAGCTACCTAACTAGAAAAGCAAATTCTCCCATAGTGAAATGGCAGAAATGAGAACATTTATAAAATTTTGATGAAGTCTTCAACGATTACCATTTTAAATTTTGTAACTAGCTCATGAGTGAACTGGACTTGGATCAACACATGGGTGAATCCTTGTTGCTATTGCTATGCAATTTTTTGCATCATAATATGGATTAGCTTTGGTATATGATTAAGCTTCCTCCATTAGAATGTGTTTATTTTGATGAAATTTACTAAATGAGACTCGGGACTGATTTGTGAAGAGGACTATAAGTGTACTAAGTACTAAAATGTACTGAAATAGACAAGGTGCCAAAATAAAGTGAAAAGTGTTGGAAAAAAAAAAGCATTTTACTTGTGTCATCTGTAGTCATTCATTCAGAATAATTGCTCTAACATAATCAATTTAAATTGAGAAAGAATGTGTAGGCCTATGTAGTTATGAACCATAAAGTGGGTTACTTTGTCCTCAGAGGTAACTTTGTTCAGCTGGTTCTCTCAAATGTTAATCAGTTGAGAGTGTGGGAGTTGCTAAGTACATTGCAGATGTGTGAAGTCTACGCATGTATGCTAATTTGCGTGTCGGACCATTTTATGCAAATTGGAAATATCTACATAAGACAGGTTCTTATATAAACTATTAACTACTTATGTACAGTACTTCATTGTTTGGTTATATAATTGAACTTCTTTGCCCAAATAAAACATTGCATAAGCACACTTTTTTATTTTTAAAATTTTTTGTGAATGATAGTGGATAAAAATCTATAAAAGCTAATACCGTGGCATGCTTGAAAAGTGCTTAAAACCTGCAAACTTTTCTTAAATGAAAAACTACACATTAACATGAGCTGAAAATTACTGACAAAGTTTAATTTATGGTTCCAAACATACGATGAAAATATTAGCTTTGCAACAAAGATAGTTTTAATTGGACGTTTCAGAGGGAGTTTAAACTACTATCGTGTCACAGACTGTAGTTTGCTAGGTACTGTACCTACTTGGAATGGTAGCTAGTACTTAGTAGTAGCCCTCAGGGGTATAGTATTCTGGCGAGCCTATTCCTTGTCACATACCCAAGGGTCCCGAGGGCCTTCTCCGCAAGGAGTGTAGCAGCTTGCTGCTGTTCCTGCTGAGAAGGTTAGTTCTGTAAAGTTAAGTAGGTTCTATATATTTTCCCTTCTGTTCCGCGAGGTGAGCCGCCGAATGGTGGTAAGCGACCCATCTCATGGGACTCCTATCTGCTCCCGTGTAGGGGGCTACGGAAAGGACCCCCTGCTCGAGTATGCGCTTTCTTCTGTCTTCTTCTCTTTTCGTTTCTCGTCTCTTTCCCTGCGCTGCATGCTGAGGGATTACGTTCAGCCGAGCCGTGTAGGGTTAGAAATGCTTGCGCCTTATTTCCTGCCAGACATGGTGCACCTGGCCGGGATTGTTCTAAAAGAGCTCATCTGAGGTCAACACTGCTTCTAAACTATACTACAGTATACAAAATAGGATCGCTGTTATATAGCCATTCTATCTAATACGGCGGGAAAAACCCTATAATTTTAATAATAATACTTAGTAGTAGTTACTTGGTATACATTCTTTTGGCTTTAAAAAGCCTTCCATTGTGTACTTATCTAATAAATTAAAGAAAAATGCTAAAACTTTCTCTAGGGGTGCTGAAAATTGCCAAAATGTGCTAAAATAGGTAGTAAACAATCCAATAGACACCTTGATGGTGAAGTCTAGCAGGGTTATGGTCTTTTTTACGGAGGGTGTGAAACTGAGTCCTGGGTCATTTCGACTCCACGACTCTCGCCTGTAGTTAATCTATTAGAGAACAGTGGAAATGGATGTAATGCTCTACATAACTGTTAGCTAATATTGAAACAGTTTATCTCCAAACTTCTAGATGCAAACTAGCGTATCTGCAAATCATCTTTCATACGAAAGCTCTAGTGTCAATTGAGGACCTAAAACATGCCTATGATCCAGCATTTGTGATTTATTGATAGCTACTTAAGATTAATGCGTTACGTATGACCTGTATTGTTTGCTTAGCTACGATTATAATCTTGAATTGTGCCCTTGAAGAAATCCTAGAAGCTACGGTAGTGTTGGCTTGGCCCTCATGCATTTAGTCCTTTCTTGCTCACTTTGCTTTTTTGATTTTTCTACTTCTGATATTTTCTATTTACTTTTCTCCCTTTCGTTTTTCTGTTTACCATTTCCACACATGCGGTCTTCACGTTGATTTTGATTCTTACTGCATCTTTTGTATTGTGTAGACTTGCTGTACACCTAGGGTTAAAGTCAGAGTGCAACATATGAACTAGGTATCTAGTTATATTGCACACTGATCGGAAGATTTTTTATTTTAGGCACTTGTACCGTTTGGCAAGAATTCCGTAGCTATTACGTACATCTTCGTGTTTGAATAGCTGTGAGCTGTTTGATGTTAGTGTAAGTAGCTTATTATATTTTTCAAACGGCTGCTTGTCATTACAGAGGAAGAGAGTGATGAAGAAGGAACCGATCCCGAAGCCACTTGCACCTCTGTCAAATTTGTTCCCACCAATGTTGCTAATCTCGACACTATATACACTCACATCAAAGAATGCCAGGAACTGCATCCAGATGATGATCAGCAGGACTCGGATAATGGTACCTACCTATTTAATGTGTATATTGTTGTGTCACGTGTGACGTTATTTATGAAAGTGCTTCTCATTCTGTTTGATTTTTTTTATGTAGCTGTAGGTAGCTACTACGATGGATATTTTCACTATGTAGGGTGGTGTACTATTTGTTTACCTATATGATTTTACAATGCTTCCTACCGCTATATATTTTCCCGGCTTAGGTTTCTAGTTGCTAGTTTATGCCTATGAGCAACACCAGTACTTATTCGTTTTCATTCGTTATTTGTACTTGCTCTGTGCGAATTATGTCCTATGTCCTTGGCATGTCAGGTAACTGCATTATGGATTACTTAAAACGGTATAAATAACACTTATAGTAATAATAAGAAAAAGAGTCTGCAACAATAACGTTTTAAGACAGCCGCGGCATATGTGTATCAAGTCCAGCAATGAAATTTATCCACTATACCATACTTCTAAGTAGTCATCAAGATGTTACCTGTTTGACCAGATTACCAAGATGATGAAGAAGAGGAGGGCCATTACTATCCTGGCGGGCCTCTACCACCTGTCATTTACGAAAACCATGGTTACGAAGAACAAATGGAAAATGGTGGGTAACATTTTTTCAGCAAGTAGCTAATATCTTGCTATAGCTATTAGTTATTCCTTGGTTCACTTTACACAGTTAAGGTGAGTTTACACTTAGTCTTAGGATTTATTTAATGGCTTTGCATGATTATCTTTGGCTTCAAATTGAGTAGACGGATGTTTCTCTTTTTTTTCTCAGTGGCTCGCTCTGGGAGAGCACTTCTGTGGTTAGCACCAGACCTGCATCAGCACCCAATTCGGGGGCGTCATATAAGACTGTTTTAGAGGCTAAACCCTCATTATAGACAGGTTTAGGCAGGAAGCAGCGAGTGTAACGGCCCTAGCGGGACTACTCAGTGGGACTAAATTAAAAACTTAACCGTGACCGGATGTAGCCAAATGACGTCAGAACGACGAGTCGAAGTATTTGTGATCGGACCTCAGACCTTCGTAAGTTAGGTTCTTAATTCTAACCAAAAAATACATATAAGCAGTGCTATATTCTTGACGTGAGAGAAATCATGGTTTTTGCGCAAATTTTCTTTACTTGATGACAACCATTTATCTAGCTACTGTCCATGGGTGCAGCCCCAGTCGCAGGCCAGTGAGGGGCGGGAAATAGAATGGATTGTTAAATGGAAAAAATCAGGGTTGGCATTGACTCGCTAAATCAAATTAATCAATTGACTAAATTTTTTATGTTATTTTATTTTTTTATAAAAAATCTTGTTTTTTATATTTTCATGTAGTGGAATATTTTTATACTAGCTATCTAATGACTAACACCTATTGTGCATTCATTCATCACAACACCAGAACTTTTTTCAACATACCTAGGCCTATGGTACTCCTTAATAGAGCTCAACAACCGATACCTCTACATAGCTAGCTACGTAATTAAAAACGAGAGGAAGTGCATGCTTAAATTTTTATGGTACGTTAATAATTTAATGCTGCTGCAGAAATTGCTTTGCTGCAAAACATTAACACGCGGTAGAAAATACAAATAGGTAGGTGTTCTTATTGATCATAGTAACAGTATTGTTTCCTTCAAAGATAAGTTATCAACTCTGTAGTATGTAATGCGCGCAAAATTTTGCGCCAATTTCATGAACAAATGCGCGCACCACCCCTTATATCGCTTCCTCAATAACGTGCCAATCTCAGCTGACGAATGACGTGTGTGCTTCTTATTACTCCTTCACTAATGCAGTTGTCATGCATTGTTTTTCTTTTGTGTTATCATTCATTACGCCGTATCATTTTCTGACCCTTGAGAGGTAACACATTGCAAAGATCATAGAGAAGAAAGTCGAACATCAGTCATTTTCGCAGATGTTGCTACATCCCACATACCGAAGTCACTTCACCATTTCAGTAGCATTTCAGTCTCAGAACACGACATCGGGCCAAAGGTTACAAATGGTACAAGCATGCCGGATGTGCTCTCTCTCTTTCCTTGAAAGTAGAGGGTGAACAGTTCGATCTCCACCATCATCATCATCAGTAGACTATAAGGTTACAATACGGTTACCTCTGCCCTCTGCAGATTATGTTTCTAATAGCTTCAGTTTAGACAATAGTTACATGTATAAGTTTTGTTTATGTGTCATTAGCTGTTACCATTCAGTGTTGTCTTCACAGCTGTAAGGTGAGATACCATGAATCTCATGTTTAATTAGGTTTGCTCTACCTCTGCATTTTTCACTCTGTCAACCAACTTGAACTTGTTGAGCACATTGACAAAAATTTGGTTAGACAACTGAAAAAAATCGTTGACCTAGCTACCTGCACGTATATTTTACTGAGTTATCATCTGCAAGCTTAGAGCTATTTTACTGTCATTTTTTTCAGGAATTGCTTGGCTGATAGCCAATAATTACTCACCATAGTTATTGCACTAGATTTTGTAGCCATTTGATTTTTTTGCAGTTGCCTTAGTTTGTGTTTTTTCACTGGGGATGAAAAATTTTACGCATGAGGAAAGTAGGAAAGCATTTGTTTTATAAATACTATATTATCTTTAGCACTCTGGAGAAGAACTATGAAGAATATTAGCTATATCATTTCACGTTAACAAAATTAGTATAAATAAAAAAACGCCAATAGCCTAAAAAAAAATCGAATAAATAATTTATTTCTTGATTAAAATAGTGAAGAGCACTGTGAACTGAATATGAAGTGTAAATAAGGCTTCACTTCGAAGCAGAAGTGTAATCAGGGCGCCATACCGGCCCAGATCTTGCCTCTGGTGCTGTGAAAGTTTCCACCAGCCTCCACTGTAATTTTCTATTAACAATTGTTTACTGTTCAGTTATTACGGTATAATGTTGTCTTCATTTATGTGTTGAAGGGAAAAACTTGGCAATTTACGACGATTTTTCTGCCGAAATTAATATAACTACTCTTAGGTTGGTCAGCCGTAGCGTTCGTCGATGGTGACGTCATTGATGACCTCACTTTTTGATTTTAGTTCCTGATGAGTCCTCCCGTTACGCTCTTTGCTTCTTAGGCTTAGGTACTCAGACTTTTATTTGGGGGGAGCGGCCGGCCACTCACTCTTGAGGCAGCTCAGCAGCACCAGCACCGGGCTTGGTTATGACTCTCGGTACTGTTAACATCGCTAGTGATGCTCTGATGCTGCTGCTTCTACTCAATGACCTCTGCATTTTTCTGAAAGTTCTGAAATAGTTTTTGCTATGATTTTGAGATATTTCTCTAGGGAAGTGTGTGGGGGTTTTTGAGTGTTTTTACTTACTCACTTCAGAGCTTTTAACTTGGAGACTGTGTTTGATGTGATCGACCCTGGGCCATCATCTTGCATTTTAATGACTTTGTCTCCTTGGCGTTCTCAGAGTTGATGCCGCAGCCGAGTCTACCAAAGTCATTGTTGTGGTAACTTACATTGTTTATGTTTTGCAACTGCGAGTACCCTCGTCGTTCCGAAGTGATGAGCCATAGGGCTTGTGCTACTGAGCTACCTCAAGTGTTAACAAGGAAGAAAGTCAGAGTACTGAAATCTGGATATGATGAGGGGCACGCCTCAAAACGCGTTCCGGTATATATGATCATAGCTAGCTATATGACGCCCAGAGTTACAGTACATGTTCATGCGTTTCGGATGCTACTGACAGCGTTGCTCTGCCTACGCTCACCACTGAGAAATGTTCAAAGCAACATTCAATCTATTTATAATACGGCTAGAAATTGAGCTCCCTTCAGATGGGGCTTTGAATGGACCATAGCTTAAAGTTGGGCATGGCCGTGAATATGCCCTAGTACAACCTATTATGTACTATATTACTCTAAGATTCTCAGATCTTCAGTAGGTCTGGAATGTAATTTACATTAGGTAGGTAGCTACTCAGTGAACGTTGTTTTGGGGAGCAACAACCCCAGCGGGACCCTGTAGGTTATTTTAGCCGCTAGTTAGGCCTCTGGGACTTCTGTCTTTCGTGCTCATTTTGCTTTCTTCCGATTCCATAGTCCTGCTGATATTACTTTCGTCTGTTCTTCCTCTTCTTTCCCGACTAACTGTTCCCATGCGTGTTGATCCTGTGTGGGAACATCTTCGTGTATGGGTTCCCCGTGAATATCGACATATCTACTATATGTCACTTAATCTACTATATAAGAGCGTAGTAGTTATTTCGGGAGGCTTAAACTTTCTTATGCTGCTACTCTTGCACTCTCTACAAAATTGAAAGTATCAGGTACTTCAAATCGGCATTCAATTTCACAAAAGATTTAATAGTTTTCTCCACGTTTCTAAAAACAGATTTCTCTTCATTACTGATTTTAAAAAGAACAATTCTGGAGTAAAAGTAG
>LQNS02278125.1:19874370-19887033 GCA_001587735.2 Parhyale hawaiensis | reverse complement strand
TAATCACGTGGCTGTTGTGATCACGGTGCAGTCATGCTGAATCACTAACAAAATTACATCAAAGCTGGTCACGAAAAGCGGATAAATCATTCGGCATCATTTACAGAGTGAAGAGAAGAAGGTGCCGTTTGAAATTTCTGCTGTGATTTGCTTCACAATTTTTCCATGGAATAAATTTTTCGGCAAGACTGTTGAGCGTCAAATTCAACGTTTATTCACGTAACAAATTCTTCAGTTTTCTTCTGAAACATATTCTTGAACAGCATTCTAAAGGGTCATCCTCAGCAATTTTTTAAGGCAGCGAATGCTTCACGTGTGTTATTTTTTGTTATAAAATTACTTATGCTTGATTAATGCAATCTACAAAAAAATTGTAGTACTTCCAAGTTCAGCTCTGCAGCAACTGAGCTATCGATCAAATATTATGCTTTTGACGGACACTCACTTTCAGCCAAAAATAATCTAAAAACATTTTTGAAAAAGCCTGAAACGGAGAGTTGCTCAAACAAACTCAAGGCCTTAATACACCGTCTCCTTTTAACTCTTCCTCGTCCACAAAAATTCAATTTTTCGAAGGCTAAACACTCCTTCAGATGTGGCTGAGTTTTATGAATAATTGATGTTGGTGTCAATCGGTAGCCAACAGAATGAGTTTCCGAGTTTTGACCACCGAATCGGCGTCTAAATCCCTGCACACTCACGCTTATGCGCAAAATTTCAAGATGGAGCATACAGCACTTTTGTGCGCGATACACTGGTCAAATGTGCGCAATTTTGTAAATAAACCGGAGTATAGGTCGGCCATTTCGCCTTCGGAGCCACGACAGCTGATTATATTTAAGATATTTTATCGTAAACTTCTACGTTATGTTAATTGTGAATCCAATAGGTTGCGTCTATTATATTATCACCCGCGAACAAAGTGAGCGAGCTGATAATGTTTTCGTTGAAGATTTAAGGATATTTGTATATATATTTGTTTGTTTTCTTGAGATGGGATAAATGTAGATTTCGATATTTGTTTGTATATATATATATTTGTCTGTCCACCCAATAAGTGGTCGAAGGAGTTGAGCAACTTTATAATTTATTATAGGGAGTTTGGTAGGTTGCCCTAGCTGCGACCTATGTAAAAAAACTGGGCCTAGCTGGCCATAAAAAATGACGGCGTTGAATTTTCTCCACCGCGACAGATTGTCTGGAGATTGGGGCGTTCTATTTTTTTCCGATGTTATTATTGAAGAGCTAATCCATGGAACGAATGCAGCTGTGCCCGAGCCTCGTTCATCGAAAATGACTTATTCTATTCTATCGAAGGAGTTGAGCAATCTTCATAATTTATTATAGGGAGTTTGGTAGGTTGCCCTAGCTGTGACCTATGTCAAAAAACTGGGCCTAGCTGGCCATAAAAAATGACGGTGTTGAATTTTCTCCACCGCGACAGAGAGGGGGTGTCTGTGTATATTTATTTCTCTTTCACGGTTCTACCATGTATTTTCCTGTTCCCTATGATGAGGACATTACAAAAAGTTGGGTAGAACTTTCGCAACTGGTACATTTTGAGGGGGGCATGGAGGCCCAAACTTATCAATAGTGGACTAATTGTTCCGCAACTTGCTCAGAACATGTATTTTTGAAAAAGAAACCTATTTTGTTCCTACAACTTTTTTGATTTAGGCCTTAGTTTTTGAGATAATGTTGTTAATATATAAATATACAGTTTATGTATATTTTGGAAATTTCGAACAAATAAAACTCAATGAGTTTTCTTAGCATGGGTGATGTACGGAAGGCTCCGGTGCATAGCCTTAGTGCTTAATTGTGCACAGCGTCCAGTCGTTTTAGGACTTTAGTCCTTGCCGACTGATACACGACGCAGCCATAGTCTAGTCTCGAGCGTACAAGGGTTTGATAGAGATATAAAAGGGTTTGCCGGTCGGCGCCCCACGACAGTGTCGTTAGGTGCTTGCGTAGGTTGAGCCTACGCATGCACTGTGTTCTAAACATCTCTATGTGGAGTTTCCAGGACAGTCTTCTATCTATTATCATTCCGAGGAATTTCACCTCTTCGTGAGAGTTTATCCGTTGTCCATACATTGTAAGTTAGGGTGATATTACATCTCTGGCACGCCTGATCTGAAGGGCAGAGGTCTTGGCAGCAGAAAAGGCGAAGCCATGGTCGGTCGCCCAATTACAAACGCGCGCAATGGCTCGCTTCAATCGTCGATGTAGAACTTTCAGATGTAGTGAGGAGGAGTATAGCATCAGGTCGTCTACATATAGTGACCCGTACACGTATTGGGGAAGATCTGCTATGATGTCATTTATTGCTAGTAGGAAAAGGGTACAGCTAATGGCACTCACCTGCGGAACCCCCTCATTCTGTGTCATGACAGGGGAGAAAGCCTGTCCCACTCTGACCCTGAAACGTCGCGCGCTCAAGAACTGCTGGAAGTAACAGGCCATGTTACCTTTTATGCCTATCTTATGTAGTTGTACGAGTATTCCGTGTCGCCAGGCTGTATTGTATGCCTTTTTAAGATCGAAGAAGACACAGATAGTGTGTCCCTTAGGTGTCCTGTTCTCTATGATGTGATTTTGTATACGCACGATGGCATCGGTGGTGCATGCTACGGGACTGTCGTAAACCGTGTTGCACGTTGCAGAGGAACTTGTTGGCTTCCAGGTATTTCATCAGATGGATGTTCACGATTTACTCCATGATTTTTGCGGGGCAGCTGGTCAATGCAATAGGGCGGTAGCTGCTTGGTTCCGTGGGAGCTTTATCTGGTTTTATGAAAGTTAGTACAGTGGCGAGGCGCCACTGTTCCGGATAGTCGTGCGTTGTCCAAATTTTGTTGTATATTGTTAGGAGTGCTTGAACCGCTGAATGGTGCATGCGTTTCAACAACATCTTGTAGTGTATACCATCAGGGCCGGAACTTGTATTTTGGCATTGGGTGAGTGCGTTATAGACTTCCAATGCAGTGATTGGATAGTTGTATGGCACCTCGTCGTCTTCGCGACGGGTAGCAAAGTTCAGGGGGTCTCGTTTCAATCTTCTCCTCTTCGCCTGAAAAGCTCGCGGGTAAGTCGCGCCACTGCTGACCTCGCTAAAATGTCGAGCCAAGTGGTCGGCGACCTTGTCAGGTTCCACAATCACCTCGCCATTCTCCTTTATACAAGGAGGGCTGTATGGTGGTTTTCCGGTCATCTTCTTAACACGTTGCCAGACCTTGCTCATTGGAGTATTAACGTTTAGCGTAGTTGTATATTTCTTCCAAGAGGCTTTCCGGGCCTGGTGCAGGGTAAACTGGCGTGCGTGCGCGGCAGTATGCTATTTTATTGGCCAAACATCTATTTCGTTGGTAACGTCGGAGTAGTCTCTTTCTCTCGCTCGGTGTCACTACTACTGTTTTCTCTATAACGGACTACAAACAATCAAAGAAACCGTCCGACAATGGCACTCGTCAAATAGCGACAATCGCCAAATGGACGTCGTACTATGCCGCCTACGTATTGGGCACACGAGATTCATCTCGACTATCTGCAGACGGGTCATCCGCAACCTTACTGTGATGACTGCGTCGCACCTCTAACTGTCTTGCATTTAATAGCCGAGTGTCCCACATTTTGCCAGGGAATGCTATCCGGACCTACATGGTCGGGATGTCGACTCCATCCTCCGAGGAATACTTTCTGAAGGACCTCGCGGCCAATTTAATAGAAATGCCCTCAAGACTTTTCTTACCAGATGTAACCTCTATCATAAACTGTGATGAATCCATTGCGATAAATGCTATCGTCCACTACGGCTCTGCCTGTTTTTTGTTAATTACATATACTATATGTAAAATTAATAATGATATTCTTCTTAGTACTTTATGATAAATAAAATGTGTTAAATTCCGCGCCCTGGCCTCGCACAAGCCTGTGGATAAACACAGGAATAGTTCGGTGCAATATAGGCAGTGTGCCACTGAAGCGCTAGTAAAGGTTTCTACTACTACTTCTACTACTACTACTACTAGTACTACTACTCATGCTAGAATAAAAACAATGACAGTTTTGAAATCCTTGAAACATTCATAACAAAGCTATAGCGCTGGATTATTCCTTTCTAGCCTCATAATATATTTTTTTTATCACAGCTGGCTTGTCCATTTTCTATTTCGTTGCAATCGCTAACTAAAATATAGGGAAATAAACAATAAAGGAATTCGGTTTTGAGCTTTGATAAAAAAATATCATGAGGGCAAAAATGAAACATCTGGCTCTACAGTGTTGTTTGGAATGTTCTGAGAATTCCAAAACTGTCATTGTTTTTATTCTAGCACGAAAACTCATTGAGTTCTATTCGTTTGAAATTTTCAAAATATACATAAATATTTATATATAAACCCCACTATCTCAAAAACTAAGGCCTAAGTAAAAAAAAGTTGTTGGAACAAAACATGTTTCTTTTTCAAAAATGCATATTCTGAGAAAGCTGCAGAACAATCAGTCCACAATTGATAATTTTGTTCCCCCCATGCCCCCCTCAAAAATGTACCAGTTGTGACAGTTTACCCAACTTTTTTTAATGTCTTCAACATATGGAATAGGAAAATACATGGTAGAGCCGTGAAAAAGAAATGTACACCGACACCCCCTTAGAGTCTGGACTATTCGTTGAATTTGTTCCCTACCGCGGGTGATGGTCATGCGCCACCTAGGCGTTCTAGTTTTGCTTGTTAGATTCATTTTTGTCACGCTGTTTAGCCGGAAGCCATTACAACATCGTTATTTGAACGGAGCTCGACGTTTATTGGCTCATGGGACCATTTCCACTTTTGGGAGGCGAGATTTTGAGTAAAATATTTCGAACAATTGCGAGAGTTTCCTCAGCTTTTGGATAGCGTGTGTACCAGCGTTTAAGGTTGATAAAAGAACACCAGTTGCTTGCGCTGTATGATATGCTGGGGAGAAAAATAATTACTAACTATGTCCATGCATCACAACACTAACATCGGATAGATATCTATGATTTTTCGACAGTGGAGATGCGATAGCTTGTAAGTGGGTGAGACAGATGCAAACCCCGAAAAATATAGAGACAATTATTGTTCAGCAAAACAATGGTCGCCTTCACCCGGGATTATGTTACAAGTTTTCTTTTTCTTTCTATATGCTTAGCTGCAGCTCAACGCAGCTGATGTCACTGATGGGCAGAAAGCCGAACTGGTGCACGTTTTCACTCCGAAATTTGGAAAGTTAAAGTAGATCGCTGCTGAAAATAATTCTGGCTTGATGCGACGAACAGTGCTGCTTGTGTATGAATTATAATGATAGTAGAAGTATTAATAATCATTTATGGCGCATACCGCGGATACTCTTAACTAGGCTCTGATTTTACACCTATTCCAAAATTATTAAGATTTTGTGGTTTGAAGAACTGGAGCAGCAGTTACTGACGGGAACCATCTGGAGGATCCCTCGTCGTATATTCCTTCGTCTGCCGGTGTCGGCTTCGTCCCTGCAGTGTACATCCGTTACCAGTGCTTTGTAAGTCCGAGACTTCGACTCTGTATCGCGTCACTCAATGTACAGCTGCAGTCATTAAGCCAGGAGAAGCTAAAGCCAAAGATACGCTGAAAATTTAATAGCTACAATATAGAGACCAGTAACAAAACGATCATCTCAAAATGGCCAGCGTACAGNTACAGCTGCAGTCATTAAGCCAGGAGAAGCTAAAGCCAAAGATACGCTGAAAATTTAATAGCTACAATATAGAGACCAGTAACAAAACGATCATCTCAAAATGGCCAGCGTACAGGCCGTGAAGGGCTTCTGCCTTTCAATTACACTCGATATATGCTCTCTATTCCAGACCTCTGACCCACGGCCGGCTAGCGAAATCATTGCCATCAATACAAGCCATGGAACGCTTCCAGCTACCATCTGCTGACGCGGCAAAATTCGATCCCGTCAGCTAAAAAAAAAAAGAAATGCACTCAAGTTTTTTTATGTCTTTCTGAATATTAAAAAAAATGTGCAGGTGATGGAGGCAGGATGTTTTCTGAGTTCAGTTAGTTCAAAGTTTGTGAAAAGGCATTAAAAATGCTGTTTTTCTTGTTTACGGTGTTTTGTTTTTCTAAATAGAGTGTTGTAATGTACCATTACTGTTCTGTTTTAGCTGTGCTTTCATGTTGCATTATTATGAAAAAAAAAAAACAGAATTTCCATCTTAGGGGAGGGGCGGGGGGGGATAAAAATGGACCATGGGACGTAACCCCTTCATATAATGTAGCTAGCTTCGATATATGGAAATTTACCCTTCGCAAGCTTTTTCAGAACAGTAATTCTCTAGCGTATATTCAAGAAGCTGCCGAATTTATTTTGTGATTAAGGTTGTAAAAATGTAATACCAATGTTCGTCGAAAATATTTTCTTATTTATGTGTTGGTGAAAAACACTGTAGTTTTGTGATTTCAAGCTGCTCTTCTGGCAAATGCTTACCATTCATTTTGTGTAACATAAGTGCATTAGTAATGGCATAGCAAACTACCACTGATATGTACACTGTTTCCTTCTCTAACATCTATATCTCTCTATTTGTCTATCTCCTCTCTCTCTATCTATCTATATTATACTAAAAGTCTGTGAACCGGTCTTGCTTGTTTATTTATTTGTGTCTTATGTAACACATCTTCTTATCTTTTACACGAAACGAAATTCGAGGTGGGGGGAGGGGGGGGCAGTGGCATTCTTTCCATGGATTAGCTCTTTACTTCGATTGTTTCTGTGCTACGGAAGTTAAACTGAGCTGGGGCTCAAGAACGGGCATGATCAATTCAGCGGTTCCACGGGCAATACAACTGAAATACGTAACATATAATAATTTGATTTTGCTTACAACCTGGGTGTTGAATATTCGTTAGAGAAGCAAAGAATCTGTTGATAGTGAACCGAACGGGCCGCTCTTTGACGGACAGAAAAGGACGGCCAAATAGCGGGTGGTCTTTGCCCAGCTAAATAACACCTGCTTTTTTTGCGAAAGCGAAGAAGATCGTGGTGACGACCCAACGGGTCACGGGTCGTCCAGTATTATACTAAAATCTATGAAGCTTGCTTGTTTATTTACTTGCTGGTGTCTTGTTTGACATAGCTTCTTCGCTTTTAGACGGGAAGAAATTCGAGGGACTGGGCCTCTTTCCATGGATTAGCTCTTTAATTCGATTGTATGTGTGATACGCACGTGGAACCAGCCTCTCGGTTGGAAGAACGGGCACGATAATTTTAAATTTGCTACTGAAAATACAACGGGAATACGTAACATATAAATTGAATTTGCTTACAGACTGCGTGTTGAATATTCGTTAGAAAAGCAAAGAAGCTGTTGATGGCTACCAGTACGAGCAGGAGGGGACGGCCGAATCGCGTGTGGTCTATGACCAGCTAAATAACACCTGCTTTTCCCGGAAGCAAAGACAATCGTGATGACCACCCAACGGGTCACGGGTCGTCTAGTATCAATACGGTGGTATGGTGAAAAGTAAATTTCATATATCTATGGTATCTTTTGGATAACATTTTATCAATTAGACTACTTGTAAATGAGGTGGCATCCAGAAAAAGTTTTTTTTTGTAGTTAGTAAATAAAGCTACTATTTAACGTTTATTATAAATATTTATTTAATTTTTCCCTATTTAGTTAATAATTGCTATTAATTAATTTCTGAGAATTCTCAACTCTTGTCAAAGATCCAGTTACCTGGCGTTATTACTTCATCCTTGATTCTTCATTGCTTGGTACACCGCGTACTCAGAGCTCGCGAGAGAAAACAGTAGACTTAATAATACCGAAGATGCAATTGCGCCATTACAACAAATGCACGCAATGGCTATTTAGCCTTTTTTTCCTTGTCATTCGAAGAATGCTCTCAATGCACTTTTTGTATTAAGTTTCGAATCAGTTTGTGAACAAGTGATGACGCACTAGCGTCTGGCTATAACCAGAGATGGGTCGTCTGTGAATGCTTGTTTCCTGTAGACTGAACTTCAAGTGCATATATTTCTATAATACTGATTTTTTACTTTATGCTGGTTACCATAAAATTTTCTTCTTACATTGAAATAGCACCCATTTAATGATAGAATGAGCCATAAGATGAAGTCAACATTTAATGAAGTCTACATTTAATAACAAAAAGAATAAGAGAATTCCGCTGAGCGTCTCTCAAGGCTGGTACACACGCTATTCTAAAGAACGAGTTTTCTCAGCTAACGGTCCGCATGTATTGCTGTGTTTATTTAAATAGCACGCCCTTGCAAAAAACTTTGTGTTATAATTTCCTCCAAGTTTAAAGAGAATCCGAAACTTAACTAACGGCCATTGCTGAGCACACTGAAATAACGGATAACGATTTTTTTTAGTAAACTCTAAGCTATTTGTACAAGGCTAAAAAAAAACGATTAGCTGTTGAAATTCGATCTTTTGACTAGCGTGTACACGAGCCATTCGGATACTACTCCAGCGGACCCTACCACTGCCAGAATATCTATGGGCCTCATACCCGCAAGGGTTAGCCCGACTGCCTTTCTGTAGGTAGGGATAATTCGTCTTGGCGTAGTTCCTGCTGATAAGGTTAGTTTGTAAAGTGAGGTAGGTCCCCCATACTTCTTCTTCTGCTCCGTTAAGTGGCTCGCCAATGGTGGTAGACGACCTATTTTACAGGACTCCTGCCTTGTGCTGTGTCCCCGGAGGACCCGGCAGGGGCCCTCGACCCTTCTTCTAGTTTCCTTTGCCGTCTCTTTGAGATGCTTTGCACCTTATTTTAAAGTCATTAGTAGAGCATTAAGTCAAGACTGAGACAAGTGGGACTCACCTGGTGAGTCCGTCATAGAATTGAGACATACCAGCTGCAATGCCGAAATGCACTGCTTATCGTTGCTGTCATAGCGTCTCGTGCTGCTGCTGTCGTGACTTAATTACCTCACGAATAATAACTAAAGCACTCTGAGAGCGCATACCTCCGCCAAGCGAGGCGACTGTAACGAAAAGTTTAATTTATTCATGAAACTAAGATCTCTTTAGTCATTTGTGCCCCATGAGAATAATAACAGCTTCTGAAATTTTCTGGCAGATCTGTCAGTAACTTTCAGAGTATTGTTCCGACTAACATTTTGACAAAATTAGTCGGACATACAAAAAGACAAACTGATTGTCACCAAATTTGGTTATTTGTACCTCTGAATATTTTTAATAATTCCTCCAAATTTCATGATTATCCGTCAAGAACTTTTTGAGCTCTATTTGGTCAAATATTATGACGAACATTAGTAAGGCACCCAAACGGACCAACTGATCATCACCAATATTTGGTCATTTGTGCCTTTTAGCATATTTACCAAAGTAGTGGGTAATGATGCGAAATACTACTTTTTGAGGGTAGGTTCCCCTCGCGCTGGCGGGTCATCGCGCCCCCCCTTCCGGTTTCCCAGGCCCCGCCCACTCCGGTTAGCGCCCCCCCTGACCCCCGCTAAACCGGTAGTGCAATGGCCGTTACAAACCGGAAGCTCGCGCGCGAGGGTAGCCGCGAGGGTAGGTTACCCTCAAAAAGTAGTATTTCGCATCATTACCCACTACTTACCAATTCTTATAAATTTCATAGAGATCCGTTCATAACTTTTCGAATTATGTCACTGACAAACAAAAAGGAGGATTGATAATTCGCTCCTATTGTAACAACCCCAACAACTCCTGTAAATTTAATAAAAATCGGTTCATAACTTTTTGAGTTATGCTTCTGAGAAAAATGAGGCAGACAAACAAACGAGTAAACGGTTAGACAGATCTTAATCAAATGCCAATCATCTGTTCTTCTTAACACATCCAACAATCAACGTAAATTTCTTCAAGATCCGTCCATAACTTTATAATTTATCCTGGAGATAGACGCACAGGCAGACACACAAACACACATACAAAGAGACAGGTAAACAAAGAGACAAAGAGGCAGACAGAGAAACTCTGCGAAAAGACAACCTCATTGGCATCAGTAATAATAGTTTGCACTCTTAATGAAAAATAACGTTTTTTTTTTTGTTCTGAACCTTTTGCAAACTCTTATAATAGAAGGAACCGAAGTGAAAAATCGTTGTACTTTAGGCAAGTTTTCCAAATGCAAAAGCTCCACACTTTTTATATACGTAGTGACAGGCATCAGTCGTTTCAGTTTCATTACCTCTGTGAAGCAGCAAACCTTCATGACATAGACAACTATTTCTTCTTCAATACAATACGGGCTTTACTGTCCGAGGTGCCGCAGTGCAGTTGTTTTTAGTGATATCCCTGTCATTCACGATTCTGATCCCAAAACAAAATTAATTAGCTGAGGATGAATTTCATGTGTTTTTTCTTTTCGCATGATTGATTCATGCATGTCTTTGTTACTTTACTGAACATTTTTTCACCGATTTTTTATTTCAATTGTTGAGTGATAACGGAAGAAGCACTTTGAGACTAGATACCTCCTCCAAACGATGCAATACTGACGAAAAATTTATATTGTTCTGATCCAGGATTTCTTTTTGACACTCACTAAAATTAGGGCATGTGTTCCTGTTAAGATTCCTAGCAATTCCTGTTAGTTTATTGAAGAACTGTTCTTAACATTTTGAATTACGATCTAACAACCAAAAATCCAAACACAGAAACTAATACACGAGCAGATGAATAAATCATCACCAAAGGAAATTTGGTCAGTTGTGCTTCTAAATGTCCTGCAAATTTCCAAAAGATCCGTTGCAGCTTTTATTTTTTTTTTTTGAAGAGGTTGTTGCGAAGAAATATTGAAACAATCACATAAACAAAATGACAGATCTTTACTTAAATTTAACCATTTGCTCCTCGTTACATTCTTAACATTTCTTGCAAATTTCATCAAAGTCCGTCAAATTTCTGAGTTACATTGCCAAGAAAATACAGATAGAAAAACAAACTGTAGAACGAATCTTCATGAAATGTTAATCACCTGTTCCTATTAACATACCTCACAATCCCCATAAATTTCATGAAGTTCCGTACGTAACCTTTGAATTATCTTGGTGACTTCCAGAAAAGAGACAAACGAACAGACAGAGAGACAAACTCCAACAAAACATAACCTTCTTGGTGAAGGTAATAAGCTGTGTCGAAGCTGGTGTTGATCCGAATAGGGGACTTTTACAATATTGTTTATGACTTTCTTTCATATTTGCCTCCTGTGTGTTAATATTCTTAAACACTTCTGCTAATAAATATTCAAGAGTGCATTGACTCTTGAAACACCCTTTATGCGCGTATATATTTAGCACCTTCTTGAAGTTAGCCTATCTAATCTCGAGACTCCCCATAAACAAATTGCCCTAGCTGTTTGAGATCGCGTCGCATTCCGCCGACAGTATTTTGCGAGACACCGTTCTTGATACCGCTATGGTGCGTTCTTATTTCGCCAGAATTTTTCAGTTTTGTTAGAACCAAATTATTTCTTAATTGACTGTACCTGGGGATAAATAAATGTCACGGGGAATGCGTTTTCTGTAAATTTTGCCTCCTATTAGCCCTTTTCTTAACACTTTACCGGCTGGGGGAGCCATCAAAGTTCACTTTCAAACAGGACTATTGTTGCAGAAATCGATGTTCATTGTAATCGATGAGAGGTAAAGCTGAATGTAGGTAATTCATCAACAATAAGAAATATTTTTTATGCGTGCTATAGAATTTTGACTCACGAAAGTGTCCGCTCCCGAAATAATCGCCTCGGTTAGGGCGGGCTCACACGAGAGGAAAGGAACGAGTTTTCTTAGCTTCGCGTAGGGATGCGTTGCTCAAATAGCAGAAAGCTCTTACATGTTTTAATGCCGTTCTGTTTGCAAAAGATATCGTCAACTTCATAAATGACACAAAACCGTCTGAACTGACTTGTGACTTGATGACTATCTTTATTTTATTGGAGTTTTTTGTATACACACATTGTGTTTTTAATTTCACGACATATCCGTAACATATCGGACGTCGGCAAGAGGAAACTTGTTCATTTGATTATTATGAGAAAAAGCCTTAGCAGTGGAACAATAATATCATTTTGGCATCTACTTATAATAAGAAATTTATCTCACACCCTATTAAAAGGCCAAAATACTACGCACAAAAATACCATACACTGACTTTGCAGAAACGCAATGTTGTTGTGAATAATTGTGAATGGACTGATCGCGTCACCGATTAATTCTGCGAAGGCAAATTTACTTTAGCTCCTTGGCCTTAACCGATTCGGAGGTTTGGAGAGGGCGCTGGTTTTGCCTATTTGGATGGTGTTTCATGAGCTGGTTTGCACCCAATTACAGTTGAGACGACTGAAAAATTCATTTCCCGCTAAAGGATTGAATTTTTAGCTGTGGCGAACCCAACGCTCATGACTGAAGCTTCAGATAAATTATAGCCATTGGGTTTTGCATAATTACCTCCGCCAAGGAGGTTATGTTTTCGTCGTGTTTGTCTGTCTGTCTGTCTGTTTGTCTGTCACCAAGATAACTCAAAAAGTTATGAACCGATTTGGATGAAATTTGTAGGGATTGTTAGGTATATTAGGAGGAACAGTTGATTAACTTTTGGTGAAGATATGTCCATCCGTTTGTTTG
>LQNS02278125.1:19853849-19865514 GCA_001587735.2 Parhyale hawaiensis | reverse complement strand
GGCGGCGCACGAGCCTGTGGATAACCACGGGAATAATTCGGCGCGATATAGGCATTGTGCCACTGAAGCGCTAGTAAAACCTTTACTACTACTACTACTACTACTTAAGATCCGTTCATAACTTTTTGAGTTATGCTGCTAGCAAACGTTATGACAAACATGAGTCAAACATACAAACGAACAAACCGATCAGCAGCAAAAACTTAATCATTTATGTCTTTTAACATCACTAACAACCCCGACAAAATTCATTAAGATCCATTCATTATTTTTTGAGTTATTGTGCTAACAAGCATAAAATTAAACAGTGATAAACCAACGAACGAGTTAACGGATCATCACAAAAATTTGGTCGTTTACTCTTTGTAATATACCCAACTACTCATATCAATTTCATAAAAATTAGCTCATAACTTTTTGAGTTATGGCATTGAGAAAAATGAGGCAGACAAACAAAGAAACAAACGGATAGACGGATCTTCGTCAAAAGTTTATCATCTGTTCCTTCTAACATACCTAACAATCCCTGTAATTTTTGTCAAAATCTGTCTACAACTTTTTGAGTTATCTTGGTGACAGACAGACAAACCCGACGAAAACATAACCTTCTTGGCGGAGGTATAAATTACAGAGGGTGTATCGTGTATGAAACCTGGATACATCGAGTGGACTGTTAAAAATCCTACAAAAAAGTCTAACAATTTTTTGACATTAGACTTAAAATGCACCATCATTCTCATATATAGTTTCATTTCTCTTTGTTCCTGTGCGATATGTCATGTTCGTTCCATATCATGCTCCACATTGTCTCTTTGGCTTTGTCGGCTCCCTCACATCCTCGTGTAGGCTTGTCTATTACTTGAAGGTAATTCCTCTTCGGGAGTTTTCATGATTGTTTGCTGCGATTAATGGCTTCCGTTCACCTAATGGTTTAGGGTTGTTCTGGTACACATTATCCGTGAGACACTTCCACACATAACAAGTATGGGGCTCAAGTCTGGTGAATATGGTGCCCATTTACAATCACTGTTTATTACTGATCAGTTTCTTCTGAAATTGCTCTCACAGCCAGAAGAGGGAGTTATTTGATGCGTAAGGGTTAGCCTTGTCTTGCTGGAACTTGTGATTTCGATCCATCTTCCTGCGTCGTTCCTGTGGTTTCACAAAAGTTCTCTATGAGCTCCGTATCACAGTGTGAGCTCTCTTATTCCATTCGTTTTCAGACCATTATGCGCTACATTTTGCCAGCGATGGTATGTTTTGAAATCGCTACCCATGCAATGCACAGTTGATATGCGAAGCTATTTAAATATAAAAATAATAAATGTGTGCAGTAACAATCTTATGACGACTAGCTATATAGAAAATGAAGACAGCCATTACCGTTCAAATCATGGATATCACTAAAGAGAAATATGCTGGAGTAATTGATAATTTTGAGTGACGTTTACAAGCGCTTTTCCAAAAAAGATGCGGAGGCAACATGGACCATATTTTTTGAAAGAAATATAACTTTGAGCCAAGAAACTGTTGTCACTGAAATCTTGGGAGTGATCTTACGTAAACCGGATCTCAAGTTCACTAAATATTCAAAAACATCCTCGACCTCTCTAGGACTTGATGGTTTTATTTTGGGGGGTCACCGAACACATAGAGATAATGATTTGAAAATTGGTATATAATATTGGACTGTGAATAAAATTCTTCTATCGCTTGCAGAAACAAAGTTGTGTTTGCGTCGCTCTATTGCTACTCACGACAATGGCCTTCGTGACGTCACAACTCATCTACACTGAGTGTAGGAATCTCACATCCTGCGAATGCAACGAGTATAGGTACAACACCGGCAATGCCATCAAAGTCAAAGAAGAATCAGTTGAGGACTGCATCAGAGAAGTGGCATCAATTGCTCCAGGAGGTCGATATAGCTTGCTTGAAGTCCACTCAGCAGAAGACGTCTATTTATCAGAGGACTTTCTGCAAGGTGTCTTCTTCGATCAGATATACTTTTCCAATACGCCGGTTACTGGGATTCATCCACAATTCCTCGGAGAGTCTAATTCCATTACCAGGGTGATTTCAATCTTTTTCTGCGAACTGTACAAACTGCGTGAGCTGCCTTCCATAGACGCCCCTGCTTTAACGGAAATGTATGTGAGAGAAAATGTCGGATATTCATACTCTTTTGTCGCAATAAGTTCAACTTCATTTCTACGTATGCCAAGTCTTCAGGTAAGGCTTTTTTAAGTTGGCTCAATAATATGTGCACAAACAGATGATACATATTTAGCAATCAAATTTCTTTTAGCATTGTATGTTGGACCCAGCATCCATAGGTGAAATACATGAGTTTACGTACTTACTTTTTCTTACTGTAGCGAAACCGGAGTAAGACGTGATATGCCGATGCCACACACTAGTCAAAAGAACGAGTATCGTCATCTTTTCGTCCGAACGTTATGTTATACTCTTGTAAACACAGCTTTAAGATTGCCAAGAAATGGTGTAAAAATGTTTACCTTCAGTTTAGTTTACTCCGCGAGTGCTGTTAGTTAACTTACTTTCGGACATATCTTTATATCTGGAGTGATTTATAACTCAATATTCTTGGCAAGTAAGTGTGTGTGCTCTTTAAATGTGCATATCTACGCATTCGGACGCAAAGATGACGATAGGCGTTCTTTTGACTGTAGCGTGTGCCATGGTCATTACTCCAGTCTCCAGAAATGATGTAGCAATGGCTTTTGTTTTTCAAAAATTTAACAAGCACGTAATGAAATTTTATACCGCAAACAGTTATTTTTTGTAGGAACCAAATATTTATCGACTGTTCGAATATCTGCGTAACATCGTAGAGTTTGTGCGTTAACTTTTACTGCGTTGGGACTGTGTTGTCCAGGAAGCAAAGAATGCAACGCTCTTTGCTTCCTGGTGTTGTCAGTCTGTGACTGTGAGCGGTTTGTTATGTCTGAGCAACCTTCGTAGTTAGTATGTTGTAGGAATGTTTTAGATCTTGGAATGCCTTCGTCAAAGTCATCTAGATTAATTTAATCAGTTATTTCCGTGTTCATTTTTTCAAAAATACTTTAATCAATATCAACCAACAATGGGCAAAGAAAATCAATGTTTATGCAGTTCTATCTTTTTTCCGGTGATTTTCCTCAAGAAGAAGACGACAAGAAAAACTGGTATAGAAGATATCAACACGAGGAATAATGAGGAAAGAACGTATTTAGTAGAGTAGTTGCACCGATAGCCCAAGAAAGGGATTCATGTAGTGGCAAAACGGTATTATTTTACTTTCACTTACACACGATTTTCATGATTTTTATTGTGTTCAGTATCTAAATTGGGTCAATTTAAGACAATTTAGATGAATAACGTTACCGTTGCAAATCCTTAGTTTTCGAGATATTTGACTTTGAAGTTCCCGTTATTTTCCTAAGGGAGAAAATTACACAGTGAAAACAACATCGACATGCTAGGTTGTCTTCAGTATTTAATTGAGTTAATTGAAAAGAATTTACGGGAATATACTTTCTGTCGCAAATTCCTAATTACCGAGCTATAGCGCACTTTCTGTAACACTTATATTAGATAGGCCTATGATTTTAGTTCATAACACTACACGCGGCTCCCGCTAATGATGCGATCAGCTGCTTCGATGTAAACAAACCCATTTGCGCTTCCCGCCCAAACTTCAGTTTCAAACATGGATTCGTGCGCATTCGATTATTTTCTTATAAAAAACAATTGCATTGTGAAAACGATAAAACTATTGCATTTTTACGAAAACATGGTGTTTTACCATCACAAGTTCTGCTCTGAGGTTGCCAAGAAACGTCGTGAAAATGTTTACCGTCAGACAGTTTACTCCGTAGATGCCGTTATTTAACTTTCGCACATATTATTATATTGGCCCGATTTATAATTGAAAATTCTTTACAAGCGTGTGTCATTGCATTTGAAACAACGCTCTTTTTATTCTACTAGCGTGTGGCATCGGGATAATACGTGTTCCGGCAGTGCATAATGCGTGTTCCGCGAGTTGCGTTATACCTCGATAAGCACGCGTTTGCGATGGAGGTGTTATTTTAAGGTTTACTTTCGGTCAGGTTAAGTTAGGTTATGTTGGGTTGGGTTAGGTTAGGTTCTTTAATGTTTCTATAGGATCGTTACCAAGCCTGTAATGACACCGGCTACTTTCTTCCATAGGAAAACAATGGGAACTGCAAAGTTTAGTTTCTCAAAAACTAAGAATTTTCGACGGAAACGTTATACATGTAAATTATCTTAAATTGACCCTATTAACATGCTGAAAAAAACACGTATAAATTAAAGTAAAAGTTTACTGGCAAAACTTACAATTCTGTTTGGTAGTTACGAACAATTGAGCCGAAACTATGCATGGGCTCGACTTCATTGCATTAGCTGATGACAGTTTAATACTCTTGTGAGAGTAGAGCTTCCCATGAGATATAGTTAGTTCATAATCCAGGAAATAGGTACTTACTGAAAGTGACAGCAAATAGTGCATATACTCTTAGTCCTGCGTTTAGCTTTTGCGCTGGTTTTGGTTTATCAAGCTTAATTTTTAGCGTGTTTATGCCCGCACAAACGTCACATTCCTAGCAGCTCTAGTTATTTCGTCAAGATCCATCTATATCGACCGGCACACACAGACAAAGATACATACTGACAATCTCAGGAAAAATATAACCTCTTTAGTGGTGGTAATTGTTAGTTTAGGTTGCCCGTGGCCAGCTATGGCAAAAACGAAGCACCAAAATGCTTTGCAGATAGCGCCAATTGGAAAACTACTCTAGAATATAAATCGAGTTTATCTTAAAAACCAGATCTGACCGAAGAAAATCGGTGATATTTTTATAATGCAGCATTTAAGATGGATCCTAAATCCGTTGAAGAACCCTATGCTTTTGAAAAAAAAAAAAAAAATGAAACGCAGGCTAGTGTAATCTGTGGATCAATATGTATATTTTGGAATGGTTATTAATGTAAGTGTTTGTCAATTTTTACATGAATGTGCATCCTTCTGTTTCAGCGCTTAGAGCTGAGTTACCATGGAACAACTTCTACTGTACTCATTGAGTACCACGCCTTCTTCCATCTTCGCCAGCTGGAGTCTCTAGAAATCTATGGAGCCAAAGTCATTTTTCGTTTTGGATCTCTTAGTCTTACTTCCAAGCAATTGCAAACCGTGGCCGTCAATGACTACGATGAACATAGGCTATCTAGCAAGAGCTGCACTTCAGAGACTACTGGCAATGACGTCACAAGAGCAGCCTATGCTCAGCACCAAGAAATGTTCACTGACCATCTGACTCTTACGAGGGGCGACTCCGATTCTCTCGTTATTGCTGATCCTGGATCTATTAATGGTGAAGTAATAATCCTATGTACTTTTCTAGTGATTGTTCTGCACGCTGAAGACAAGAGTTACAAAGGGTTCGTGAGACTGGTTTGTCAAAGTTTATGTAAGCCAAGCTCACTTGACTTATCCGGAAATGCCGACCGCAACTTTAGCTTCGTTATTTCCAATCGTGTCGTAGGTGCTATAGAAGCAGCGCAATTACGTTGAGCCTACTAAATTCTCTAAGGCCAAGTTCATGGAAACCTTATTGACAACCAATTAAAAGTCAGCGTCTGAAACTTGCCTAAACAAATTGAGCCCTGGGCACCTACCTGAAGATTCTCACAAGTCACGCGTCAAATTCATAATTTTGCTGTCCTATCGAATGAGTCCTTAAGACTCTCGGGAACTTGGTGAACAAATACTCTGTTCAGTGGACTTCTCTTAACTATTACTCTTCTACTCTTAACTATGGAACCTGAGTATCTAGCATGCCAATCAAGAATTTTGTCGTTATAGGCGAGCAGGGTTAAAAGGTTGGTAACCTTTTACTCTTTCGTTATCGAGAGTGGCGCTAGATATCATCATCAGTTTTGATTGTTAATGGCAGTTGTTGTCTTTTCGTATTTGTAGAGCTATGAAAATATTGAACAGACGTCGGTCGAAAAGTTTGAAAACTTTTTCCTTAGTCAGTGAAATGAAAGCTAATGGTAGTTAGTGTGATCAATAAGAAATGAGTAAATTCCACCGAAAAATTATAGTTATTCACTGTGCTTCTGCCCTTGTTGAATTGGCTGTCTATTTTATTATTTTATGTAAATAAAACCAATTATTAGTTTGTTAATTTGATAGCAGCGATGAAAAATATTATAAGGTGCAAGTTTACTATAATCATTGATAAATCATTCATGAAAAATACTCATTTCCCTATCTAGAAGAAGTCTAGTGTCATGATATACATACATAGAATTCCATAGTCGCGAAGAACTGTATTCGTTTGATCTTCTGTAAAGGTAAGAACTATCAATGTTATCGTTACAACCTCTTGTTTTTCATTTAGGTCACTGAGCCTAAATTAGAAGAATTACTTGGCATTAAATCAGTGTGAGTTAGAAACATTTGCTGTTTTCTAATGAGCACATTATTTAATAATGATTTCGGCGCTTTTTCTCAATGAATTCCCCATATTACTTTTTATTTGTATCTATTCTAACTCTAGTACTAAGCTGTACTTACCATGTCCCTATGTGTACCCAATGCCCTATCTGTGTCCTCATACCATACTTCTTTCGAGTGTTCTCTAAGTTTTGGAAGAACTAAGTCTGTAGGAGATATGTAGCTACATGTAGCTACTTCCAAACGGAATCTTTGCAGAACTCCCGTTGATATTTAGGGAAAATGAGCTGATGGTACAGCGTCACCATGAAAAAATAATTCTGTGGTGATATTGCCTTGGTTCTTTTCTAGCGATGTTGTAGTCAGCTTCCAGAACACATTTTCATGATGCATTTCCGTTAGTGTTCTCTGATTCTGGAGTATATCTTTCGAAATTTTCTAAATAAATTTCTGAAAATAGTGCCTATTACCTCCTAACCTGACCTTTCTGCATATTTTGAGTCTGCGCAACTTGAAAAACCCACGAAAATCACTGATTCGACTAGCTTTTACTTTTGAGGCTATGCTTACATATTGAGGCCTCATCTAAGACTAGAAGTCATTCCAAAAATATCTTCTCTGTCGACTCCATCTTGGCTAACGCTCTTTTGTCAGCTTCTTGAATCTGTTTGTCAGCATCAAACGCTGGCACCTTCCGTACAGAAAGCATACTGCACGCTAGATAATGATGCAAACTCGAAAATGTCGACTATATGTATGTTAGACAGTATCTTCGCCTTCTCTGCTAATATTTCAGTTAAAATCAGATGATCTGTTTTCACCTTTATATGTGAACTTGGGCCACTCTTTCTTCATTTATTGAGGTTGGCGGCCCCCCTCAATTGACATCAATGAGATACTTTTATTCCTTCTTTGAATCGCTTTATTCATCTGTAAACTACTATTTTCTTACAGGTAGTAACCGCATTACCTTGTATATGAGCATAAAATTTGCGGCATGTAACCTTACCTACTTCCAGACTGTGGTGACAAGGCTGCATAATATTAATCGCGTACGGACCAACTAAAGTATCGGTTTCTGCTAAGACTACTACTATACATGTGAAACAACCTTTAGGAAAGGCCTTAGTCCATATAGGCCTATAGGGTCAAGTACTAGTACTTCTTTCTTAATGTATTATGTAATTATATTTTTTACAGGCTTTGGCCCTGGCTCCGTCCTGAAGCTGCGCGGCTACAGAGGCTGCTGGACGCCTTCGGTTTTCATGAACATATTGAGTTTTGGAGGCAGAATTTTTGTGAATGGTCAGTTCCGATAAGATTAAGCTATCTACTGCTAGCATTACAGACTTATTTTCATAGGAATAGCGTAGCTGGTAATGTTCCACATTATAAGGATGAGGGACGGTAGAAATTTATATCCATATAAACCTTTATTAAAAACATGTAGACAATGCGTTTTCGTTCTTTTCTTTTTGTTTTAGGTTTATCTTAAAGTTTGGAACCAGGGTTATGCAAGAGCGGTAGGTTCTGGTTTGATTTAATTCTAGATAGACGTAACAAATAAGGCGTGTAGTTATTTACATCTCCATATGTTTTATCGAATCACTTGGATTGGGAAAGTAGAAAATTCATAGACGATCAATTCTGACACGAGCTAATTCCAGATAAGACTATAGTATAGTGCAGAAAGCAGGTGTAATGGCGTATAGCTGTTTTTGTTTAAACATACACATAACTTTCTTTCTGTAGGCATAAATTAGAGCGTCTTTTGGTTTTTGTAGATTATTTGACCCCGAGCTTTCGAGCCATTATACATGACTCGTCTTCAGGGTAGCGAAATTTTAAGCGGCTGGAGCTATCTGCTCATAGCTGGTATCCTATCTACCAACAAAACAGAAAAAAACTAGAGCACTCTGAGAGCGCATTCTTCCGCCAAGTGAGCCAACGGTAGCAAAAATTCAAATTGGCTCTGAAACCCTAACTTTCTTTGCACAAACTCCAAAATCTAATCATTTGTGCCTTTTTATATTAACAACAGCTTGTTTAATTTTTTTGAAGATCCGTTCATAACTTTTTGAGTTATACTGTTAACAAATGTTATGACAAATATGAATCAAACCTACAAACGAACCAACCGATCTGCACCAAAATTTGATCATTTATGTCTTTTATCATTATTAACAACTCCTATAAATTTCATAAAGATCTATTCATTAATTTTTGAGTTATTGTGCTAGCAAGCGTAAAATTAAAAACAGTGACAAACGAACGAACGAACAAACGGACCATTACTAAAATTTGGTAATCTACTCTTTGTTATATACCTAACAACTCATGTTAATTTCATCAAAATCCATTCCTAACTTTTTGAGTTATGGCATCGAGAAAAATGACACAGACAAACAAACAAACAAACAAGCAAAGAAACGGATAGACATATCTTCACCAAAAGTTAATCATCTGCTCCTCCTAACATACCTAACAATCCCTGTAAATTTCATCCATATCGGTTCATAACTTTTTGAGTTATCCTGGTGACAGACAGACAGACAAACACGACAAAAACATAACCTCCTTGGCGGAGGTAATAATCACGATCGTCTGTGCTTTTCCACAAAAGCAGGTGCTATCTAGCTGGTCATAGACCACACGCTGTTCGGCCGTCCTCTCCTGCCCGTCAAAGAGCTGCCCATACGGCTCACTATATATCAACAGATTCTTTGCTTCTCAAACGAATATTCAACACGTAGTCTGTAAGTAAATTCCATTTATATGTTACATATTCCAGTTGTATTTTCCGGAGCAACTTCAAAATTATCGTTCCCGTTCTTGCAACCAATTGGCTGGTCAGATACAATCGAATCAAAGAGCTAATACATGGAAGTAATGGGGGGCTGTGCCATAGTCCTTTGAATTTTTCCCGTCCGAAAGCGAAAGAGCTACCTATGGCAGATATGCCACACGCCCTACTCTAGTCCATCGAATTTCTTCCTAACTAAAAGTGAAGAAGATGTGTCATACCAGACACAAATAAATAAACAAGACACAAAGAAGCAAGACCGGTTCACTGATTTTTAGTATAATACTAAGCGACCCGTGACCCTTTGGGTCGTCATTACGATCGTCTTCGCTTTCGCAAAAAAGCGGGTGTTATTTAGCTGCGCATAGACCACCCGCTATTCGGCCGTCCTCTGCCCCGTCAAGGAGCTGCCCGTTCGGTTCACTATCAACAGATTCTTTGCTTCTGTAAGCAAAGTCAAATTATATGTTACATTTTTCAGTTGTCTTGCCAATGGAACCACTGAATTGCTCATGACCGTTCTTGAGGCCAAGCTCAGTTTAACTTCCGTATCACAGATACAATCGAATTAAAGAGCTATTCCATGGAAAGAATGCCACTGCTCCCCCATACCTCGAATTTCTTCTCGTATAAAAGGGAAGAAGATGTGTCAAACAAGACACAAATGAATAAACAAGACACAAGCAAGACCGGTTCACAGACTTTTATTTAGTTTAATATAGATAGATAATGTAGAGATTGCTTTACTCAGACTTACACTACTTTGAAAATGATGTGCGAGGGATTCGTAATTAAGACCTTTAATGTTGACTCTGGACATCTCTTCAGAACCGTTCGAGTGTTGCCAAGACCTGCTCTGGGTACGAAACAGCGGCTTCATCAGGCAGTTCGAGATGTGGTGCTCCAATTTCCAGAACCAAAAATTGTCGGACATCGACCTTAGTGAAGCGACCTGCGCGTGTGGAGGCACTGGCACTGAGACTACGACTATGGGAAATGCCACAAAAACAACGTTAGGAACCACGACAGAAGTACCAATGACAATATCATCAGCAAACTTTTCTTTGTCATCAACTGAATCGTCAACACCAGAAACATCAACGCACACAACAACAGCAACAGACTCAACTCTAACATCTCAGTCAGGAACATCAACACATTCACCAAAAACAACAGTGTCGTCAACATCATCACCACAGACAACAACACCAGCACAGTCAACAACAACACCATCAACATCATCACATACAGTAACACCAGCACAGTCAACAACAACAACAACACCGTCAGCAACGTCAACACAGTCCACAACACCAGCGCAGTCTACAACAACAACAACAAAAACACAGTCAGCAACGTCAACACAGTCCACAACACCAGGGCAGTCAACAACAACAATACCGTCAACATCAGCCCAGGCAACAACATCAGCACAATCAACAACAGCAACGTCAACAACAGCAGCGTCAACGCAGTTCACAACAGCAGCGCAGTCTACAACAACAGCGCCGTCAGCAACGTCAACACAGTCCACAACACCAGCGCAGTCTACAACAACGGCACCATCAGCAACGTCAACACAGTCCACAACAGCAGCGCAGTCCACAACAACAGCGCCGTCAGCAACGTCAACACAGTCCACAACATCAGCACAGTCAACAACAGCACCGTCAACACAGTCCACATCAGCACAGTCCACAACAACAGCAACGTCAACACAGTCCACAACATCAGCGCAGTCAACTACAACAGCACCGTCAGCAACGTCAACACAGTCCACAACAGCAGCGCAGTCAGCAACAACCGAACCGTCAGCAACGTCAACACAGTCCACAACATGAGCGCAGTCAACTACAACAGCACCGTCAGCAACGTCAACACAGTCCACAACAGCAGCGTAGTCAACAACGACAGAACCGTCAGCAACGTCAACGCAGTCCATAAGAGCAGCGCAGTTAACAACAAAACAACAGCACCGCCAGTAACATCATCGCAGTTAACAACAACATCACAGTCGACAATAACAACAGTACCGTCAAATTCATTATTTTACAGTCAAGAACAATTTAAGCAGGAATTGATATAACCGCATGATTTTTCGGACGTTTCTGTAACGGAATTATTACATCTCTATTCGAGATGGCATCGTAGCTTAAAACTAGCTAATAGGTAGTAACCTTCAGTTAGATCATCATAAACTTTAAAGGTTTAATCATCGTACATATAATAGGGTGTTATGAATTAAGTTGCGAAGCTAATTAAATTACGATTGAATGTCAATTATTTACACATATTAATATAGCGTTCGTTTGTTTTTATTTCGACGGTGATTGGGCAATAATATGTGATACTTTAAATACTAATTATACAGCTGG
>LQNS02278125.1:19839618-19853179 GCA_001587735.2 Parhyale hawaiensis | reverse complement strand
TTAATAATAGGTCGATTTGATCATGCCTTTAATTTCCCCGCAATTTAGGTTCGTCGCTGCCATCTTCCAGGTGAGACACCGTTGTTTGTCATGTGCATGTTAAACTTAAGTTCATTTATTCAATGTCGGAGGTTGGCTGTCCTCCTAAATGTTCGGTACACATTTTTGTTTTTAACATTTTTTTATCATATACCGTAACAAGGGTGCTGTAGTTACTGTGGCTTCGATACTGGATATCGTGTATTATGACGCGCGTACTCATGCAAGCAGCCATCGCCATCGGCAACTAGCACCTTCTGCCAACGTGTCTCCAGTTTTTTCCGTCCTCTTGCGGTAAAACTCAGGGATTTTTAACGCAAAGAAGTCCGTGAGGGCTTTGCACATTTCTGCTTCTTTGGTGAAGGATTTACCGTGAAGATGGTTATCCATGGAGTGGAAGAGATGGTAATCGGATGGCACAAAGTCAAATGAATAAGGTGGATGGCACAAAGTCTCCCACCCCAGTCGCTGTATGATATCCCTGACCATTCGCACGACATGCGTTCTGGCGTCTAATGGAGGAGTCATCAGTGCTGGCCTCTTCTTGCGCAATGCCGGTTGCACACGTTCCAATTACTGCGAGTACAGGTTGCCAGCGACCGCTTGGCCAGTTGTTATCAGCTCATAATGAATCAATGGACGTTCTGTCCACCAGACACTCATCATAATATTAAGTGGGTGCGTAGGTGGTGTTGCGGTGTGAGGGAAAGCATCCTGGGGTGACAACAAATGTTTGAAACACTTGGGAGTTGCTACTTTCGGCTGTCCGGCTTAGAAAACAATTGCTACTCCCATTGTGCGCCTATTTTCACTTTATTCAATTGCTCATCAAAAAGCTGACCAAACTCATTCGGTTACCTTATATATTCCAACCCGGCAGCATAGACACGGTAACATGTTTGTAGATGCCCGCATCACGTTGATCGTGCAAACGAATAGTGATGTGCCGGTATCACTTCATCCCAGCTGAGACGCGTGCTTTGACGATGCAGGCTACTCAGCAGTGGCCAAGTTAGGGTATTATATGTAGCTATTGTCCAGTTTTGCTATTCGTTAATGGAAGACCATTCCTGCTGTCTGGATTTCAATGATTGTTGTGAACTGTGCTGTCCAGCTATGCGTTACGTACAGTGATGCATGAGTACTTTTTCTGTCATCTCCTTAGGTGGAGAGGTAGGCCTGTCATTACGTTCAGCGACGTGCTATATAGACAGTGACCAGAATCTATATCACTTTTGGTAGGTGATAGGAGGCTACCGCTGTCTTTTCTCTTTTGCATATGAAATATTGAGCTTCATATTGTTAACTTTTTGAGCTTCTGCTATTCTTCACATTGTACGCAGCAGTTCGACTGTAACTTTCACTGTACTGAACTCTCTCCAATCAGGCTGGGCTGTTTAATGTCTATGTCCGATCTGTGCGCCCTGACCGCCCTGTGCAACTATTTTAATGCATATATAAGCTATCGCTTTCAATTGCGGTTTGTTGAGTAGGCAAAACTGAGCTGGCAAGATAAAAACACTTAAAATTCAGTTTATTTCAGACTATTATTCGATGATAGATTCGAAAGGTTTCGTTAATTAAAGACCGTCAAGGTTTTTAAAACGTATCAAAAGTATTTAATAATTCAATCCGAAATGCTGCACGATAGATATAAAATGCTTTTAACATTTCTCCTCGGTAAGGCCGTTTCACTGCACAAATAATAATTACATGATTCTCCAGCCTTAACATTAATATGAAATAGTTTCAGAGTTTATGTCGTCGTAACTGTACGTCGATTCTAGCACTTGTCGCTGCATCTACCGCCTATTCCCTTGTCTAACATAACACGTCTAATATGAATTATTAGTCCAGTGCTTGAGTTTCCTTTTTTCGAACTTTTTAAAAATTATGGAGACAAAAACAAAAGCTAGATTGATATTATGTTGGGCAAACGTTTTAGAGCACTAGCTGCACCATATTAATCGCTCCGGCTCACAGAGCTGGGCATTTGCAACCATTGCTAGCCATCTGCGGCCCCGTCATCTGTGCAAAAAGGGGCAGAGATTATAGATGTCGTTTTTTTTTACTTTTGTGAGTGGGCCGCCTGCTGGCTGTAAACGCCCATTTGTACTAGTGTTGGACTACTTATTTCCCTAACTTTGCTGGTATAGAGGTCCGTAGAAACAGTAAATTGTAAGTTTATGATTGTATGTTTCTATGTTTTAAAAATATTATGTAACAGTGAGGTCACTTGTCTACTGGATAGACGAAAGAATTAGCACAAAATGAACAAAAGTTGAGAACAGCAGAATGCTATGCATTCATTGGGTAAATAAATGTTCATATTTATTAATTTTTGTCTGAAGACTATAGTGTTGGAAATTGGAAATGAATACAAGACTCATAGTTATGAGACACATTTTCTAACACGCAAGTATCTTAAAATTATTGAAAAGTTCCATACTCCACATAATCATAATAATCTCACAGCTCGTAACGAGAAACGGATTTTCTCTTGTTCTGGCAGTTTAATAACTGGAATTCATGAGTTAAAAGTTAACTGCAGTTCTTGACGTTATGACGTCGTGAAGAAGATCCAATATTGTAGCTAATATTAAGTTGTGAAATTTGGGCATCGCCTGTGGAATAAACGTTTTCTCCTTTTTCTTTCTTTTATTACAGCATCCACGAATAAGATTAACTGTGAAGGTCAATCCTCTCAAACAGACGGCCTTTGCTTTAGGTCCTCTCTTCTTTGACTTGCCATGTACACATTTTTCCGTTCACGCTTATCAGCAGCTCTTATTCTGAAGATCCTGTTGTAATCACAACCCAGTTAGGCCAGAGTCGGGTTGTAATCGTCATTATTATTCTTTCCAACAAGGAGGTTATATTTTTGTCATCGGTTTTCTCTGTGTCTGATAATTGTGTCACCAAAATTAACTCAAAAAGTTCTGGAGAGATCATCGTGAAATTTTTGGAAATTCTTAGGTATATTAAGATCAACAGATCATTAATTTTTGGTAACGATCCGGTCAACCATTAGTTTGCCTACCTGTTTTTTTATTAGTACCTTCACTTAAGCAGTTATGGAGGGATCTTCATGCACTTTGCACAAAAGAAAACGCTGCTTTTGAAAAAAATGTGAATTATTTTAAGGGGAATTCAGCAGGTCTTTCGCTACAAATGGGAAGAACTAACTTATCATGCATATTGATTTTTTTAAAATTTTACTTTAATACTAACTGTATAGGATTTTAGTTGCAGAATTTATTTTCAGCCTTTAAATACAAAACAGAGAAACAGAAATAGAGGTTTTCTTTTAATAGAACCCTTGGGGGGTCTATAGTAGACCTCCTGGGGGTCTACGGAGGTCTATAGACCTCGTATGGGGATCCACTGGGTTATAGCACTGGTTTTAATCTTGTGATCCATGGGACGTTGGCGGTCCCTGATGTTTCCTTTTTTGGTGGTCCAGAAGAGTATCACTATATTTGTTAAATGCTGAAAACGACAATATATTTTGACTATCATGGGTCTCTAAGCAGAAAAAATTGTCAGTTGTTTCAACGATTATTCCTGTTTAGGAAATGTGCTGGTAATCATGAAGCAAACCCTTGTTGTATATGTGTCGTTATCTTGGTCAAAAATTAAATGGTCCATACACATTGTTTTGTTCGGTTGATTGTCCATGGCTTGGGAAGAGTTGGTAACCAATGGGTTAAAAAGTCTCCGACTCGGTGGTCCGTCTTGGTTCAGGTCATAAAATCATATTTCCTGTCAATAAAATGGGTCATTTATGCTTCCGTATTGATAAGCGTGTGTTCTGAACAAGGTCTGTTTCTCATCTAAAATGGGCCCAAGGGAGGAGGTAGGTGGAGGTAGCTTCTTGGTTACGCCAATGCATGACAGATTGTCTCTTCGGCAAGGTTTATTCCTGTCTCCACTCTACCGGGTGTCCCACAAAAATGTACTCGGTTTTTAATTGAATATATCTCGGCTTTAAATCAACATATTTTAGATTTATTTTTTTCCAAAATATAGTAAATTTTGTTTTCTTCTCGAATACTTTACGTTTTTTGAAATTGTTTGAATAACTAATTCACAGTGATCGATTTACTGAAAGGGTAGAAAACCATTTGTTCACATGAAACTTTTTGCAAAAGAAAACTGGGTATTTTTTTCATTTCTGCATACTTACTGTTAATTATTTTAATTAAATGTATCCTACATATCAACAACTATTTAAACCCTCCGAGAGATTATTTGCCTTATGATTTCATCTTTTGAAGACACCTAAAATGCAGCTTAGTACCGAGCAAAGAATTTTCATCGTACTGGAATATGAGGCAACGAAAAATAGAAAATGTTAGAAGAGCATTTCATTAAAAATTCCCGGAAAGAAACTCGCCTAATAAGAAAACTGCGTATCGCACAGTTAGAAAATTTAATGAATATGGAAGCATCCTCAACCGAAACAAAGGCCACTCTGGGAGAAAAATAACTCAAAGAACAGAAAACAACATCGCGACTGTCCAGCTAGCGATTACTGAAANACAGCAAAAGTAGGGTTCAATGTACACCTCGCCGCACATTCATTAAAACAGGTAGAGATACCATTGAAGGCTTATTGCTGCGTTGCCACACCTGCAGATAGGGTGTCCTTCTTAGATGACAGACTCTGAGTACGGGTTAAGACCGGTTCACACGTTAGTCTTTGCCTCTTCGTTCATACTTCACAACGTTCGTATTCGTTGCTCCGTCTGCGTAAATAACAGACACGTGCGTAGATTTCCGGGTTACGCTTAACTCCAGATTTAATAAGCTTCCTGCAGCTTGACTAGCACCACTTGCTTACTAAAATGACCTGACGGACCATCTGTAATTAGACTTTTAGTAATTGTCACCCACTATCGATAGAGAGAAAAGATTCGCGTGCGTATGTTGTAAACGTGACAAATGTCACAGCTATAGTCCATGTCAATACCTCATAAGAATATATCTGAACACTATGCCCCTCAGGGGACATAGGATGGGCCATAGGGCTAGGTTAGATAGGTTTGCCCATCCTTTGTTATGCATGGGGAGCAGCGTCTCCAGAGGGACAATGTAGTTTACGTACCTTAGCTACTAGCTAGGTCTTCGAGACGTCTCTTCCTTGTCCACTTTGCTTCCTTCCGATTTCATACTTCTACTGATCTTACTTTCCTCTGCTCTTCCCCTTCTTTCCCGACTCGTTGTACCCCTATACGTTGATCTTGTGTAGGAACACCTTCGTGATTGGGTTCCCCATTTCGATTGACATACTATATGTCCCTTAATTATTTTTCCCTCTGTTAGATTGATGTTGTTGAAACGAAAGCTTCAACTATTCAATATAATAACCTATATTTTAATTCTGCTTGAGGCTCCATCCGTCCATGTGTATGTCCGTCCACCAGTCTGCACGTTACACTTTTCAGTATTAAGCTTCAACTTTGCAAGAAGTTCTGATTTTCGCTGGCAGAAAGTTCAACCATAGCGGTTTTCTTTTCGCTCGCTCTTGGAGAAATTTTCAGTCAGTTTCCAAGCAAAGATCTGAAGTTCATTTCACACGTATCATACATACCGTACCAATTTTCATATCTTGCACTATTCACATTGCTGGGGTCGAATAGTGATCCAAATATGAGAAAATTCGTAGCTAGGATACAGTGCAAAGTGAGTTGTTTTGAACTGCTTCATTCTAAAGCATTTTTTGAAATGAAAGTGCGATGTACCGGGTGTCCCACAAAAATGTACCCGGTTTTTAATTGAATATATCTCGGCTTTAAATCAACATATTTTAGATTTCTTTTTTCCAAAATATAGTAAATTTTGTTTTCTTTTCGAATATTTTAAGTTTTTTGAAATTGTTTGAAAAACTAAGTCACAGTGATCGATTTACTGAAAGGGTAGAAAACCATTTGTTCAGATGAAACTTTTTGCACAAGAACACTGGGTATTTTTTCATTTCTGCATACTTACTGTTAATTATTTTAATTAAATGTATTCTACATATCAACAAGTATTTAACCCTCCGAGAGATTATTTGCCTTTTGATTTCATCATTTGAAGACACCTAAAATGCAGCTTACTACCGAGCAAAGAATTTTCATCGTACTGGAATATGAGGCAACGAAAAACTGTGAAAATGTTTGAAGAGCATTTCAATAAAAATTCCTGGAAAGAAACTCGCCCATTAAGAAAACTGTGTATCGCACAGTTAGAAAATTTAATGAATAGGGAAGCATCCTCAACTGAAACAAAGGCCACTCTGGGAGAAAAATAACTCAAAGAACAGAAAACAATATCACGACTGTCCACTGTGTCCAGCTAGCGTTTACTGAAAATCCTGCAGCCTCTGTAAGGCGCAATGACACCAATTTCTCCAAGTCAACATTCCATAGAATTTTAAAGAAAGATCTTCGACTTCATCCATACAAAATGCAAATCAAGCATGAGTTACTTCCCTGTGACTACGCCAGGAGGAGAGTGTTTTCCAATTGGTTTATTTCAAGAGATCATAGGTTCACGGAAAGGTTGGCAGTTTCTGATGAAACAGCATTTTCCATGGACTGCAGAGTTAATACTCAAAATACTAGGTTTTGGAGTAATAATCCACCAAAAGGAAATGTCTTCGAAAGAAGCATAAGGAGAGAGAAGCTGTCAGTTTGGGCAGGTCTTTGCGGAAACGGAAACTTTATTGGACCCTTCTTTTATGATGGAAATCTAACAGGAGAAATTTATTTAGAAATGTTGACTGGATTGATTATTCCATCATTGAAAATTGCTTATCCCGGCCATCAATTTGTACGCCTTTGCTTTCAACAGGACGGCGCTCCAGCCCATCGACGAATCATAGTCAAAGCCAGATTGCAAGAGATTTTTGGGCAGCGTACTATTTCTCTTGGAAATGCAGTTGAATGGCCACAACGAAGCCCCGACCTTACCCCATGTGATTTCTTTCTTTGGGGATACGTGAAGGAGCGCGTCTACAAAACAACGCCTCTATCATTGATAATTCTTCGTCAAGCAATTGAAGAAGTGTTTGAAAAACTGAAGGAAAACCGTGAAATGATCCGCAAAGCTCTTCGCTCAATGAAGGAGAGATGTAACACTTGCCTTGACAGGAACGGAGGGCATGTCGAAGGATACTAAATTACTTTGTTCACTTAAATGTATTTTTTTCATCAGGTATTGCTACCCTTTGAAAGTTTTGTTCGTTCATTTTCTTGAAGTTCATAATAAGGAAGAATATCAATGTGGTGTTTCATAATATTCCTCTGAACAAAGAGTTTTTCTACCCTTTTAGTATCTCGATCACTGTGAATCGGTTATTCAACTAATTTCGAAAAACGTAAAATATTGTAAAAGAAACAAAATTTACTATATTTTGGAAAAAAAGAAACCTAAAATATGTTGATTTAAAGCCGAGATATAATCAATTAAAAACCGGGTACATTTTTGTGGGACACCCGGTATAGTACGTCCTGGTCGGTATTTCTGTTGATGTTTTTCGGTGTTTCAAATATTTTCAACCCTGTAATGGAAAAAGGAAGATCCAACAGGGACATTTTCAGATTCGTTTGTACACATGTAGCAGTATGTTTATTTATACAGGGTGTTTTTTGGGGGGACAAATTTCAACCAAAGTTAGAAAAACTCAAAATACTTACATTTTCACGAATGATAAAATGCCCACACTCCTTAGTTTTTCAGTTATAATGGCTTAAAGAAATTTAAAGCTTTATATAGGATTACAACTCAAAAACTAAGGAGTTTTGCACATTTTATCATTCGTGAAAATCAATTTATTTTGTGTTTTTCTACCCACCGTTGAAATTTGTCCGCCAAGAAAAAGACCCTGTATACAGTATATATTTATAAGTATATCTTTTGCAATCTGCATGGCAATGTGCGTGACTTTTAAATTAATACATAAGCGGACAGTGACTAGTCAGGTGTGACCTACCGTCCGTCTTATCTGTTGAATGGTTGAAGTTATCTTATCTCGACACACCTAATCTCCTCTAAACATGTTAACCTCTTACAAAACATGTTAGGTGCTGAGCACTGCAAGATACATAGTGTTATTTGAGAGACAACTCGTGATAGTGGCGCCTTTTCACTTCTCTGTAATTACGCACGTGTTATCATTGGCGCTTCAGTGTACAGTATATCACATTTGGCACGACTAAGTACAGTGTTAACCATAAATAATATGTCAGTTTCAATTATGCATTGGGGTCGACAATGGTTCCCAAACTTTTCAAAGTTGTAGAGCACTTGGAATCTTTCAGCACTGATAGTACAGGAGCCCTTTTTGAAGAATTCCGAGAATTATGTTATGATAAAAAAATGCAATATGACACAGAAACGCATTGCAATGAAGAAACAAGATAGTGTCTCGCACCCTTACTTACTCTGTAAAAAAAAATTAACAGTATTAATTTACGAAATACTGTTTTGATGTTTTGAGAAAAAGAGTGATATATCTTTATAATAATACGATATGTTGTAGTGTTGCACGATATATTCATGTTTCATAGTAGGTACATGGCTCCCAAATTTCTGGGATGCCACAGAGCGCAGTTAGGTACATTCGATGGTGCGTTACTGAGTGTGGGCGCATCCATGAGATAGTGAGGACAAATTGTCAACTCTTTGGCTACAACCCGCGTTTCTACGTCAGATACAGGCCATGAGATAAAGAGTATTTGTCCTCTAACTGTACAAACTACTCAGCTCACAAATGCGTTATTTTGCTTGCATAAACTCAGGAAAAAAAAAGTGCAGCATAAATTGAGTTAAAAGTTATGCCTGAAAGTCATTAAAACATTCTTGTTCTGGCCCTTGCTACACCCGCGGGCTAGACAACTAACAGTTTAACTAAATATTTTTTGGTATACACGCAGTTGCTTGTACAAAGACTCAACAAAAGCCTGTCGTGTGAATCATTTTTTTTTACACCGAGTTCTCTGGGTATCGTTCTCCAACGGCCCCTCCAGAAAAAAAAATAACTAGAGCACTCTGAGAGCGCATACCTCCGCCAAGTGAGACAACGGTAGCAAAAATTCAAATTGGCTCTGAAACCATAATTTTCTTCGCATAAACTCCAAAATCTAATCATTTATATCTTTTTATATTAATAACAGCTTGTTCAATTTTTTTGAAGATCCGTTCATAACTTTTTGAGTTATACTGTTAACAAACGTTATGACAATACGAGTCAAACATACAAACGAACTAACCGATCTGCACCAAAATTTGATCATTTATGTCTTTTACCATTACTAACAACTCCTATAAATTTCATAAAGATCCATTGATTATTTTTTGAGTTATTGTGCTAACAAGCATCAAATTAAAAACAGTGACAAACGAACGAACGAACAAACGGACAATTACCAAAATTTGGTCGTCTACTCCTTGTTATATACCTAACAACTCATGTTAATTTCATCAAAATCCATTCATAACTCTTTGAGTTATGGCATCGAGAAAAATGACGCAGACAAACAAACAAACGGATGGACATATCTTCACCAAAAGTTAATCATCTGTTCCTCCTAACATACTTAACCATCCCTGTAAATTTCATTCCAATCGGTTCATAACTTTTTGAGTTATCTTGGTGACAGACAGACAGACAGACAGACAAACACGACGAAAACATAACCTCCTTGGCGGAGTTAATAAATAAAAAAAATATCGTGCAATTGCCAGGAGCCAACAATGGTCGTTGATAATTCTCGACACATCGGTTATAAAGCTCTCACTAGAGTAATTTTCTCTTGAATCACGTCAGTTGCATAGCTTAGAACACCTATAGCACTTCAACACTATTGTGCAAAATACAGAAAGGCCTATGATCCAAATTCATAAATGCTACGGTGCAGCCAGTTAGCACGGCGATAGAGAGCTAGAGCTAAGCCTAGTTAGCTTAACTTGTCCAAAACTTCAGACGGGTGGGTTGGTGTGCTCCTATTAGATGGACTTTTAGGCGCTAACCTGATATCAGACCCGCATAATTTCTGAAAACTCTGTCCTAAAACGTAAAGTGAAATTTTCAGCAGCCTCAAGCGTAAAAATGTAGATCTAACACCCGCAAAAGATACAAAGTGACGAACCCAACGCTTCTTTCCGAAGTACCAAACAAGTCAAGCCTTGTAAGCTTAGTTGAACTCAACTTTAACGAGCAATCGATGACACCTTCATTTTCACCCTGACTCGGAAACAAATTCAGTGGAATGAGCGCAGGTCAGATTTGCATGAGATGTTCCCAGTACAGCACAGCTGAGCTTCTTGCCGAACAATGTTTGCTGCTTTGCGAGCTGTGTTCGGTAGTGTTCTGGGTATTTACTCAGACTTGCGCTACAGCGGTAGAAGGTTTCTTTCTCCCATAGGAATACAATCGGGGAAAACTCCGCCTAGCCTGAGTAATGTAGGTTTTACTCTTAAGTGTTTTGTATACTGTAAGCAAGAGCGTTATTTCGTCTTTTGAAATTTGTACCTCATCTTCAGTCGCCATTGAGACCAAAGTCTTGGAATGTTTTTATCCCTTTCCATTGTTAAAACAGGGATCAGTATTCATGTCCACAATAGAAATAATCTGAGAAATTATGAAAATACACAGTTAAGAGTGGAATTATAGTGGCAAAATAGTTATCCTCATTACAACAAGAAAATGCTTTTGGCTGAGTTATGCATGACCCAATAGAAGCAATTTTTATAATAACAAACTCTCCCTGCTCTGCATTTCATTTTTGAAGGCAATAAGGACCCTGAACTGATCTGTTTATTGTTCTAGGCCCTACGGTTAGAGCCTATGCAGCTCATTCAGTTAGTGTATCTACAATGTAAGGACACGTTCGGTTGGGCTCCAAAATTAAGCTTTCGACACTTAATTCATCAGAAATTTCAAGCTGGCGCTGTGGCTGCTATTCACTGAATAAAATTTATAGGCATTGACTCGCCATCGGTTGCACTTGAGAATTCTAAAAGCTCAATCGTGCTCCGTAAAATGTAGTGTTCAGTCGGTTCAAGGTCACGATGGCACTCCTCATACTTTAGACACTATTAACGATGCAAATGCAGTGGTTGTTTCTAGAGAGTGGGACATGTCATTCACTGAAGGTTTAATTCTGGACAGCAATCGATCGCTCCTGAATTAATTTTTCAACCATGCCGTAATGCTGTAACTTCCAATGGCTGGTTTTAGCTAGCATAATGCATTGCTTTAAAAGGAACGCAGCTCATGGCTCGTATTATTTTGACGAAGACGCTCTCTGACCTCATTTAGAAATAAAATGCTCACAGGAGCGGGGGTCCGACAATATGAAGAGTCTCTCACTGCCCCGGTAATTTATTTAATTCAGAGCCTCTGACTCTCACGTAAAATCCGGCGCCCACAGGCCACGTACTTTCGTCGACGCTGTCAGTACAGAGCCAACCCAGCTAAATCGATTACGTTGCCGTGGCTGTGACTTCAACATTCACTATTAAATTTTGAAAATTACGCTGAAAATCCCTAATGAAAAATGAACTGTTTATTAATATATATTTGTTCAGAACTAGGTGGAACAGTTGGTACCCATGGCGACTGACTCGGATTTGGCAAAAAAATTTTTACTGGTATCTCAACATATGTGATGAACATGTGCAAATTATTTTGTCAAAATTCCAAAGGGTTTTTGTGCTGTGGCTCTTCACAGTCGGGTGGTATAACCCATTTTTGACCCTCACGAATTACAATTTTTAAGAACATCCATATTTGAATACCAATATCTTGGGAACGAAATGAGTTGGGAGCTTGAAAACTGGCATAGTATGTAATTAGCACACATGTTTTCAGAATCGTCCATCAGAAAAGTTCAATTTCTTCTAGTTTTGAGATATATACCTCGAAATTGGTTTTGTTGTATGCGAAAACGAAACTTTCAATTTTTTAGTCACAACTGTGATGCTAAAGTAAATCGCAACTGTTTATTATGGCCACATTCTTTCTATTTAAGCACATAACTATCTGTTGAAAGTTTTTGGACAATATTGAAATCATAAACTTGGAGTAGGGGAGCTTCAAAAATGGCTCAGACTGAAACAATGCAATTTCAGACTAATTCTCACCAGCCAAAATACCCATGACAACTATTTTTTCCTACATAACTGTACACATATGCTAATCATTTGATCAAAAATTAGATTGTTTTCTCACCTCTTTCATATTAAAATAATTTTATGTAATTTAGGCATTTTTCATCCCCATGACATCTTGTGAGTTAGCTACTTTTTGTCAGAAATGCAGAAAATGTGAGGCATTTGTACTCTAAACACATAAATTTGATTGCATTCACAATTAAGTAAGCCAGTTTATCCAAAAATCTATATAAAATTGAGTTCATAGCTCAAAGATAGGCAGCTTCTTCTGAATTGATTCAGTGTTCTGGTCAGCATGATTATGAAACCTTGCGTTCGGCCCCTGAAGCTCTGGTGCAGACACAATGCATATGATGTCCTGATATGGAACCCAACAGATTAGAAGCAAGCCATGAGAAAAGTCCAGTCTTAGAATGTTTCTTGAAGTTGACAAAGACATAACAGTTTTCATATGACCAGTCTACAGTGCAGCCCACATACCATTCCTTGTCATAAATGCAAGCAACAGGCTCTCCCGGCTGTAATTCAGCATTAGTCACAACTTGTTGCGCTTCCCTACAACTTCAAAATGATCATCAGCAGAGATCCTTTTCATTTTTAATGAGGCTGTTAAAATTGGGATGAAACAATTGTGGGACCTTGTACCTATCACATTGCGTGCATTTTAGAATCGTGCTGGCAAGTCAATGTCTTTCTCATTTTGGTTGACATCCACCACTGACACAAAGAAAAATTTGAACCTTGTAGTATTTTCACAGCACCAAACGTGCATCACACCAGTAAGGACGCATCCAACTATATACAGTTGCCTAAAGGCTTGCTCGTCCAACCAAGCGTTTAACCGTACCACCAATGCCATTGCACAAGCTTTTACCATGCGATGCTGCAAAAATAATCCATCCTGCATCAAGGCCATAGTCATGGTGATGATTGCTGAGGTTCGAAAAATGTTTATAGTCTTTATATAGACTCGCTGCTCCAATGCAGAAGTAGAAGAGTTTTCTGATGAATGGTAAGTCCTGTTTGATATACAGTATATACCACCACAGAGGTAATGGAAGCGTGGACTGTTGTGGTATCAGGGTTAAGACAATCTGATAGCTCACAGATTGGGAGTGCTGAAGTGGAGCTACCTCTTGCTTTGGTATAGATTACAAAAGGTTGGAGTGTTGCTTGAAAGTTTGTCCAGGGGAAACTTTGTACTTCTTCCTGCCCACTAAACTATAGTTCTTAACTAAATCGGCGCTCAAGCAGCGGTGGGTTAGGATTCTGTATGTAGGCAACGACCTCCATGATCGGAATGACCTGTAGCTGATTTGCCTATTACCTGCTACTTCTCTAAGCTTCCATTTCACGGCTC
>LQNS02278125.1:19825857-19837815 GCA_001587735.2 Parhyale hawaiensis | reverse complement strand
ACCGCTGACCGCTGGTCTATCTGGTATTCTTCTTAAATGTGAATCCAGCAAATTTTTGAACTCTACAGTTTTGATATCAGTGGCGTTTCGAATATGCCGAGGTATTTTGTTAAGCTGGCTGAAAGTGTACGTGCACATGCGCTCCGCAGATAATATAGACACTTCGACGAGTTTCAGCTAATAACTAATAATTTTTGAAAACGTGCATTATAATAGTCGCTACTAATGAGTCATAATATTAAGGCTCATCGGTCGTATCTCGGTGAACGAATTAAAACTTGTTCTATGACATTCTCTAGTGCGTTGTGTTTTAGTACATGAGCTCTTAATGTACCTTTATTATTTTCTAATCTTTGTCGTGTACTTATACATGTCATTGTGATCTCCGTATTTTACTTTTTATTGATCTTTTTCGGTATTTGATGATTATCTGTATATTTTACAATTTTATGACACTATGTACTATATAATTACATTCATCCCCAATCTTTTCATTAATTTGATATTTTGGTATTGCCTTACATTGTGTTGTACGTGCACATTCTTTGCCAATAATTATCCCATTGGCCATATCTGATCTTCGTCCCTTACTGTGACGTCACACCGGGCATTACGCATTACATTCTTTTTTACACTCTGTCTTTAACTGATATTTATCGCTGACTATTACCTTTCATCGTGTTCACTTCCATTGGGTATAAATTTCCTAGTTTAATCCTATCAGTACGAGGATATGCTACATTACCGGCTAGAATTTTTCCTTAGCAACACACTAGCAGAGAAAACCCTTGTATAGCGGTGTAGTACAGCCTTTTCAATTATTAAAACTTAAACTTTCCTCTCTCATATGACGTATCCGAGAAGTGGAAATTTTATTCAAAAGTAATTCTCAATTTCAGAGGTGGGAACAAATGACGTGATTCCTCAGTGAAATAATGGTAAACTTATTTAGAACATCTAGCATTCACCTGGCAGCTAAATTTTCAGCTGAATTACCACACCTTACTTAAGAAGCAACAATCTTGGCAGCCAAGTATTTATGTAGGTATACCAAACAGACAGAAAGATTTTTAATTATGAAGGTGAGTAATTTTATATTCTTGCCATTATATAGTGCTATTAATTACGTAAATTTATGCCAAAGTTAACTGGAGAACACATTAATTACACTGCTTCCTATGCGTTACGTTACCTCGGTAACAACTTCGGCTGGTACGAGTGCATGGATTGTTATACGCTCTTCAAAGCAACTGTTTAAGTAAAACCTTGCTACCACCCGTGCAGTTTTTACTGCTGCTGCAGCAGCTATTGCAACCACTGCAGTTTTCATGCAACTACAGATTTTTTTTCATGCAACTACAGTTTTTAGATTCGCTTCAGTGTTTAGTATTGTTGTCCTTACTACTGCAGCAGTGTCTACAATAATTGCACTGTTTTTCACCTGTGTAGGTTTACTACCGGTGCAGTTTTTACAATCACTTCAATTTACCACCGCGACATTTAACTACAATCGCTGTTGTTATTACCACCACTGAATTTTTATCACCTTGATAGATAATGCCACTTCTGCAGCTACACTACCTCTGGAGTTTTACCACCCATGTAGCTTCTACTATCGCTTGAGTTTTTGGCCACCATTACAGATTTTACTAGCACCGTATAGTCTTTTTTTTACACCACTACGGTTTCAACAGCAGCTGTAAGTGAATTACCTATGCAGTTATTTGCCAAAGCTATATTTTTTTATCACGAAACAATTGTTACTTGTATAGTTTCGAATTTCTCTTAGATTTTCAGTATTCACCGTGTGGTATTTGGAGACGATGATGCTTGAGAATTGATAACATTCGCACTCATTTCAACCTTTCAATCGCAGGAACGGTCGTGGGGTTGCCTCTCTCTAATGCTGCTGACGCTGCTGGCGTCCGGGAAGGCAGACGACGTCTACACAGAGTGCAGAAATTTCACTAACTGCGAGTGCGTGGAGACCGACTACGATTACTACGAAGATGGCACCATTGTCGATGCCCCTAGCATCCACGTTCAACGAGGTTCCATCGAGGATTGCCTTAGCGAAGTGGCTTCAGTTACACCTGGCGGTCGATATTATATGCTTGAAGTGGACTCAAGTGACGATGTATCTTTATCGGAAGACTTTTTACAAGGCATCTTTTTCGATAGAATCGATTTTTGGGGAACCACTGTCACTGAAATACATCCCCAGTTCCTCGGAGATTCCAGAACCGTAACCAGGCGTTTAAGATTCCGTTTCTGCGAGCTGTACAAACTGCAAGAATTTCCCTCAATCAATGGACCCGCAGTTACGTTCATCCATCTGCAGGAACATGTCAGTGAGGAAAATAATTTTCTGATCATGAAGTCTACGCCATTTCTGCTGATGCCAAATATTCAGGTGAGATTTTTGCATACATTTCAGAAGTACAGCGGAGTCTAGAGACAGGTGTATGGATGTACTTCATTCTGCTGCGTCAGAACTATTTTAGTTGTAGGACTAAAAAGTATTGTCGGTAAAGATGTTACGTTTTTGATGAAAACTATCCCAGCTGCGTTTGCTAAGATAAAGTACAAGGATCTAAGACCAGGTCTTAGGTGATGAAAATAAAATTGTTTATACTGCTTTCAGCCCTTCTATTTTTATTGCTTTGAGCTCTAGTAAAACTGTGCTCATCAGATTATGGCCTGGTCTATTAGTGTGTACTATAACGAGCTCAAGTTATATTTGAGAAATAGTTATTTTTACGTGAAATTTGTTCTTGGTATATACCCAGGCATGCTTAACCCTCACAGTGTCTCTTAATTGCTAACAGAAGTATTATAATTTAGGCTTAAACATTCTCTCTTCTTTATCCTTCTGTACATCCCAATCATTAATCTAATTTTGCTTTATTCATTTACCCAAATGCAAAGTCATGTTCCGCACAGAGCCTTTAGATCTCATGAATCTGTTTGGCAGAGACACGCGCAATGGAAACTGCTCTCCGAAACTCCTCCAGCTATTGCTCATAACATGGACATTTAAATGCAATGAAACAGCAGTGCAAATCGTAAGCTGCATATTTATAAAAGGGTGATGCGTGGTGACTTAACTTTCTCTTGTTCAGACTGCTGTGTTGCTTGAGGGATTCTTTCTATGGTTGTATGCGACTTACGAAATGCAGTGCTGTAGACGATTAGGTTCACTGAGAATAAAACGGAGGCTCTTAAATGGTTTGCCGACAAGAATATCTTTTGATAGTATTTAAAATTAAAACACTAATTCTCAGAGCGAACACTCCCGCCCCTGCATGCTATCCGAAAGAAAGATCTCGTCGTGCCTGAGGGAAGAGAAGATCCACCAGAGTGGCGTAGGTAGCGATGTGTCATGCTACCAATACAGAAAAGGTGTCTTTTTCATGTATAATCTAACCGCAAACGATTTCGCTAGTGTTTGAGAACTCTAAACTAACCCTACCTGAACCAAGTTGTGCTACCTCACAAAAACAAAGACTTTTCTCTCGTAGGAATACAAAAGGACAAAGTACCCTTGTAGCAAAAAATATCGAAGCCTGGTATGAATAGGGTCGAAAATCTTTTACTACTTACAGTAGTTCTAATTACTGTAATAAAAGCACAGTATTGTCACGGTAGTAAAAAGAACGAGTATCGTCATCTTTTCGTCTGAACGTTACGTTGAACTCTATTAAATAGCTTTGAGATTGCCAAGAGATGATGTAAAAATGTTAACCGTCAGTGCGGTTTGCTCCGCAAGTGCCGTTAGTTAACTTTCGGACATCTCATTATACATGGAGGAATTTATAACTCAAAATTCCTTGCAAGTGTGTGCTATTTATATGGGCACATCAGCGCATTAGGATGAAAAGATGAAGATACTCGTTCTTTTGACTAGCGTGTGTCATCTGCATTAGAATTTTTTTTTGCAAAAATTGGTCAAGAACACGTTGCGGAGCCTTGTCTCTGTTGATAGTTATGAACAATTGCTGTATGAATCTAATTCAGAACTCTCAAGTCCCTGCGCTAATTAACATATTCCAGTCCAGGAAGAACTAACTTTTCACCAAATATTGGCCTTGCTTAAATGGATAATTGTAGATATATGCATTTCAACACCTGACACACAAATCCAAGCTCTCTTTAAGCGTGCAGAGTCTTCTATGTTTACTTCCCGTGTTACTTTACTCTTAATTGTAGCAAAAACTGATGTTATTTTCTTGTCTTTAAGATGTATGTTGCCTTTTAGTTATTAAATTAAGTGAAAATTAGATTTTTAGATTAAGTATCTGGCAGTCGACTGACCAACAGGTCCATTCCCGAGGTGCATCCGGAAGTAACGCTCCAGCCCTCAAAGCGCAATTGCCGTTATGTCAGATAATGAAGATATCTGATGATGAAGCGGGGAAAAGAAGAAAATAAAAAAATTAAAAATAAGCAGTGCCAAGCATAAGGCTGCTCGCCCACTGAGGCGGTGCCATAGAGGAGACGCACACGAAAATCACAGCTCATCACGTCGCATGCGACGCTTGTATTATCTGCTGCCAACTGAAGCAATTCGTATTACATGAAAAAATAAACATCTTGCATTTGGCAACAACATGAGACCTGCTTTGCAGCGCCCAATTGATGTTGAGCTGCACGGCGGGAAATATGTGAAGCTATACAAATTCTAGCGACCGCTCAGTGAAAATTGAGCGCGTACGTGCTATAGCTACTACTAGCCTACCTATAGCTACTACTAGCCTACCTATAGCTACTACTAGCCTACCTATAGCTACAACAGACAAACAATGATCGACATGCTCAACTCAAGGTCGTTGGGCTAGCTCAGTGCTTGCGAGTGGTGCGGATGCCAAGAAGCGCCATAAGTTTGGAATTCATTTCCCGCACTGGGACGACTGGACGGGCGCGATTCTGAACAGGAGCAACCTGAACGAACGCGTCTGGAATTGGCGCGAATTGGAATAAGCGCGTCACTGAACAAGCGCGAACTGGAATGAGAGCGACACTGAATAAGCGCGAATTGGAATAAGTCCGAAACAATAGAGGCCGCTGAATCAGCGACCTTTAAACGCTTTAAATTAGTAAACTTCTATCGAGCCTCATTTTCGTGGATCGTCAGCATACCGTGCAACTATTTTAACCTTATAGCTAATAATAGCTAGAGCACTCCTTAGAGTGCTCCGCCAAGTGAGGCAACGGTGGCATAAAATTCAAGTTGATTCTGAAACCATAATTTCCTTTGTATAAACTCCAAAATCGAATCATTTGTGCCTTTTAATAGTAATAATAGCTTGTGCAATTTTCTTGAAGATCCGTTCATAACTTTTTGAGTTATACTGTTAACAAACGTAATGACAAACATGAGTCAAACATACAAACGAACAATCCGATCTGCACCAAAATTTGATCATTTATGTCTTTCAACATTACTGACAACTCCTATAAATTTCATGAAGATCCATTCATTATTTTTTGAGTTATTGTGCTAACAAGCATAAAATTAAAAACAGTGACAAACGAACGAACGAGCTAACGGATCATTACCAAAATGTGGTCATTTACTCTTTGTAATATACCTAAGAACTCATGTTGATTTCATCAAAATCCATTCATAACTTTTTGAGTTATGACATTGAGAAAAATGAGGTAGACAAACAAACAGATGGACATATCTTCACCAAAAGTTAATCATCTGTTCATCCTAACATACCTAACAATCCCTGTGAATTCCATCCAAATCGGTTCATAACTTTTTGAGTTATCTTGGTGACAAACAGACAGACAGATAAGACAGACAGACAGACAGACCTCCTTGGCGGAGGTAATAATAGTCTCGTGTCCCATTTCCGATCTGCAATGGATTGTGGTTGTATTCCTATATCTCAGCTGAGTCTCCTATTCAGTTTCACTCTTATTCTATGTTTATTGATTCCGAACAAGAGCCTCATAGAATAAGCGCTTAACTGAACAGGAGGCTCCGCTGAGATATCATAGGAATACAACCACCATTGCAGCTCGGAAATGTGACACGAGTAGCTATTATAATTAGCTATCAGGCTGAAATAGTTGCACGGTATACTGACCATCCACACTAGTAAAGCTCGTTGGAAGTTTACTAATTTAAAACGTTTAAGGGCGCTGATTCAGCGACCTCTAACGTTTCGGACTTATTCCAATTCGCGCTGATTCAGTGTCGCGCTTATTCCAGTTCGCGCTTGTTCAGTGACGCCCTTATCCCGATTCGCGCCAATTCCAGTCGCATTCGTTCAGGTTGCTCATGTGCAGTGTCGCGCCCGTTCAGCTCTCCCCCGCAACATTGCATGGAAATAATGTTACTAATATCAATTGACGTTTGGAATGGCTATTTAATGTCTATTTTAGTTATTTTGGGGTTTTGGAACTTTTAGGATTTTTTGTGTTGTGATATGTTTCATACCAATTATCGCTTATATATTAGAAAAGCAACGTTATACCATATTGTAAGCAAGATTGTCACTCTCAAGCATGCATCTCTTTTAAGAGAAAAATTTATTACATTCTCATAAAGATGTCCCTATTAATTACCTCCGCCAAGGAGGTTATGTTTTCGTCGTGTTTGTCTGTCTGTCTGCCTGTTTGTCTCTTTGTCTGTCACCTAGATAAATCAAGAAGTTATGAATTGAATTGGATGAAATTTGCAGGGATTGTTAGGTATGTTAGGAGAAACAGTTGATTAACTTTTGGTGAAGATATGTCCATCCGTTTGTTTGTTTGTTTGTTTGTCTGCCTCATTTTTCTCGACGCTATAACTTAAAAAGTTATGGATGGATTTTGATGAAATTAACATGAGTTGTTAGGTTTATAACATAGAGTAAATGGCCAATTTTTGGTAATGATTCGCCTGTTCGTTCGTTTGTCACTGTTTTTAATTTTATGCTTGTTAGCACAATAACTCAAAAAATAATGAATGGATCATTATGAATTTTATAGGAGTTGTTAATAGTACTAAATGACATGAATGATCAAATTTTGGTGCAGATCGGTTTGTTCGTTTGTATGTTTGATTCATGTTTGTCATAACGTTTGTTAACAGTATAACCCAAAAAGTTATGAACGGATCTTCAAGAAAATTGAACAAGCTGTTAATAATATAAAAAGGCACCAATGATTGGATTTTGGAGTTTATACGAAGAAAATTATGGTTTCAGAGCCAATTTGAATTTTTTGTTACCGTTGCTTCACTTGTCGGAGGTATGCGCTTTCAGAGTGCTCTAGTTATTGTTATATTCATCCATATGAAACCAACATGACGTTATGACAAACTGCACGGAAGCCAGTCATCATAACTGCGTCGCGTGATAATGCAACATGCAGCATTTTGGTGCGACAATCAAATGAGAACAAATAAAGGCAGGAGTCGCATCGCCTCAGTGGGCGGTGAGCTAATCAACACAATGTTATTCCTACTGTGCTGCAAATGCAGCGTGCGATTTCTGTGGCGTCGCACCAATCGCATCGCATCCATGGGCGGGCTGCCTAAGCCACTGCTCTTGCAAGAACGATTAGTTGTAGCAGACTATCGGAGACTCACAGACGTTCGTGTAGCTCTGGCGGATTCTAAAGCGTTTTGGCCGTTAAGAGTTTGTGGATCCTGGAGGAGGAGCTCGTAGATTGAGAGGATGTTGGTCCCAACGTTTATTTATTTCGCTCAGAACCCCTTAGCATTCTCTTACGGGCTGAAAATTGTAGCTGATATCGCGCTTACTATACACAGTGACTATTTCTATAGGAATTTCATATTGGTTCAGAGATTAATGTACTTCTATGATAGAGTAAACAACATCGACTTATTGCGTCAATAGATATCCTAAATGGTATGATCACTGAGTTCTATCTTGTTTTTGCTCTAACTGAATTTCTAATTGTTTCAGCATATTGTTTTTTCATTGGAAGGAGCAACTGTGCTGGTTCAGTATCACGCCTTCTCGCATCTGAGCCTACTAGAGACTCTGGAATTTCATCAATCCAAAGTGATTCTCACCTTAGGATCGTTAAGTTTTGCATCCAAACACCTTGAAAGTGTTGCGTTCATTTCTACGAGCGCTAGCAGCAATCACGAATTGGCTAGCAAGAGTTGCACTTCCAGGACTACTAAGGATGACGTCACGGTTGCCTGCACACCAGACCAAGGACTACACTCAGATTATTCGGCTGCTGCCCGTGACGACGACGACTATCTCGTTGCGGCCAATCCTGGATCAATCAATGGTGATGTAAAGATGGTAATGTAATTTTAGGTCTTAAATAGTACACGTACGGTAACCCCGTAATATGATGCACTTTATAGTATTTTAAGGTGCCGCCATCGTAGCACAATATTTTAAAATCGAGGGCCCAGTAGTCAGAAATGACGGCAAAAATTTGTGATTGAGCTTTTTGTTGCTCCGGTTCCCAGTACAGGTTTTGCTGTATTAAAGGTCTCATTCCTACAGGCCTGATCTTCCATTAGTGAAACGCAAGCTGTACAACCATGAGTATTTTTTCGATAGCAAAATATCCCCCCTGCAAGATAAGTAGTGAGTATCAGCTTAGAATTGATTAACCGTTAAGCTGCCCTAAGAAAAATATAGTTCAGTCAAAAGAATTCACTGGAAATGCCCAAGGATACCAATTGATTGTTGAACCTTCAGCGTCGAACTTTGGCTGCAATGTAAATTCAATATAAGGAGGCGTGTGCTCAGCGTGAAGATTTAAGTACTACGATACGATTCAGCAATGAAAGCGGGGATCCAGAGGCTGGAGATTCAGAGCCAGGGATCCAGAGGCCGAGATCCTGAGCTATATTTGTCACCGGTACACCAAGCGCTAAAATGGTATGGTACCTCAACTTGTTTTTCAGTACATGAATTTGCTCCTATTAAACTCTTAACTGCGTGACGGAGAGACGGACGAACATTGGAGTGAGGGAGGGAGCAAGCGACCAACAACTGTGTTGTATTATATAGTGGACTAGAGTGCCCGAGGTGTCAAAAATGACGGCGAAGAATTTGTGATGACACTTCTTCATTGATCATACTTTCGTCAATGCTGATGCTGGCTTGAAAGAACGTAAAAATGAGCTTTCACAGCTTCACAATAATTGCTGAGCATCAAAACTTTTATTTCTATGACATAGACTAAATTAATTCCTTTTACAGGCAGTTCACCAGCACTCAAATCGATGTTTCGATTTGGTATCACGGATACGTCAGGATCCACTATTATATAATAAAACACAGTTGTTAGTCGCTTGCTTGCTACCTCGCTTCCGTGCTCTCTTGTGTGCTCCAATGTTGGTTCGTCTCTCTGTTACGCAGTTAAGAGTTTAATAGGAGAAAATTCATGTACGGAAGAACAAGTTGAGATACCATACAATTTCAGCTCTTGGAGTACCGGTGACAAACACAGCTCTGGATCTCCGGCCTCTGGATTCCGGGCTCAGGATCCTCATTATTATTAGTATTAAATCACACCAGGCTGGCGACGTAGGAACGGAAAAACTCTATGAGGTTGACAAACCCCCACGCAACCAGCCCAGCAGGTAGAGAAAACAAAAGAATGAAAAAAAGAAGATCCGAGATCCCAGAATAGCTCTGTGTACCTCAGCCTCTGGATCCCCGCTTTCATTGCTGAATGATATCGTAGTAGTTGAATCTTCACGCTGAGCAGACGCGTTTTTATATTGAATTTACATCGCATCCAAATTTCGACGCGAGAGGTTCAACAATCAATTGGTAACTACAATACGGTGAGCCCTGGGCATTTCCAGTGAATTCTTTTGACTGAGCTATATTTTTATTAGTGCAACTTAACGCTTGATCAATTCCAAGCCGATATTCACTCCTTATCTTGCAGGGGGGATATTTTGCTATCTCAAATCTCATGGTTGTACAACTTGCGTGTCATTAATGGAAGATCAGGTCTGCAGGGATGAGACCTATAACACAGCAAAACCTATACTGGGAACCAGAACAATAAAAAGCTCAATCACAACATTTTTGCGGTCATTTTTGACGGCTGGGCCCTCTAGCATCATATATGTTCAAGGGTTTTTGCATAGCGAAATGCTGTTTGGCTGACGATTTGAATGAAGTTAGAAGTATAATTGATGCACCGACATTATCTGGGGAAGCAACTGAGAATCAAGCTGCACCAGAGAGCTTAGGGAAGCTTCAGATATGTTCAGTGCTTCGATCTCAACTTGGGCAATACAAGAAGTGCATTGACATAAAAGGCCGCCCCATACTTTTGCCCCAGACATTTCGCCTGTTTTCTCACAGCCTGACAGAAAATGAACAGACAAAGGAACAAGCAAACAAATAAACTAACAAATAAACAAACAAGAAAATCGATATATACCCATCGATCTTTATTGTATTGAAGACTATTGTAGCCGACCGTCAAAAATTGCGACAAAGAATAGGTGATGATACTTCTGTGTCTGCCGCCTTCGTTATTAATTTCCTTACCCTACACCTTCCCAGTCTTCCGGAGATTCTCAATTCTTTGTTTCGTTCAGTGACACGCAACATATATATTCAGTTTCAGCTCGCAATCAAGCACCACTCATGCAAATTTCAGCACTGTATCACAGATATGTTATGACATCATATTGGGCAAATTTTTTCTCCTAAGTAGAAAGCTCCTCAAAAGGAAGAAATCAGGTAGTAAAAAATAATGGTTGAAACGAAATCTTTAAGTTCTTCGCCGTTCTACTGTACACTGTAAAATGTTATCTTTTGCTCTGTTAATTTAAGTGTCATTTCAGAGCAGCTGATGTTTGGATGTTAGAAAAGTACAAATCAGGATGAATATAAGTGTTAAAAGAAACTGTAAATACACATTTTCACAGCTCTTATTTCAGCGCCGGCGGAACAAGCTGTGCATTCAACTACAAGTATTAAGTTCCTGAAAGTTTGCTATCGGTGGCAAGCTAATTTATTTTTCAGCTATCGGTTTTTAACAATGAAGCGCGATAGGATAGACAAATAAATGAACAAACAGATAAATACACTTCGGTCTTTATTATACAGTAGATGGGAACATACCTATACCTAAATATAGTCAGTTGCCTCTTTGCGTTTTGCAATTAGAGTCAGATAGATGAAAATGCAAACCTCTTAACATACCATTTGATCTATTGGAGAAGAAGACTGCGATGGTATTAATATAGGTCCCATTAGTTGTTGTAGCCAGTTGTTTCAGCTTTCGAAAATCTCCATGGCATATTCAAGAGGTGGTTTAAATTTTTACCTGTATCTGCTTCAGTTAGAACGTAAAATACACGGTGGATGAGCTACCATCTTAATATATGTATATATATATGTACAAACAATACCCATCTGCAAAATGTGAAAAAAAACAGCTCATGTATAGAATTGATTAGGTATTTTTTTTTAATTTAGGAAAAATAGCTTGCTTTACTGATGCTTAATGCCTCAGAGAAAGGGATGAATTTCCTGGAGCTAAAGTCCTTGATACGAAGGTAATTGCTCACGTATCTTTAAATCTGCCTTTATGATACCAATAAAAAAAATAATTAGTTCGTTACTTTGGCAGGATTAAGATCTCAAGGCAATGTCGAAGCTTACTTCGCTTTAAGCAACAGTTGCTGAAGACCCCCTATATTTACAACAGACAACAATATTGTATAGTATAAATACACGAAAAGAAAGTTGTCGGTAACTCGCTTTGTTAAATCTTCATTAACCTTAAGAATGAAGAGTAGTCCACTCTCTACAGGGTGTCTCTGTACATTTCTCTTTCATGGCTCTACCATGTATTTTCCTTTTTCATATGATGACATTAAAAACTAGAGCACTCTGAGAGCGCATACCTCCGCCAAGTGAGGCAACGGTAGCAAAAAATTCAAATTGGTTCTGAAACAATAATTTTCTCTGTATAAACTCCAAAATCTAATCATTT
>LQNS02278125.1:19777896-19825418 GCA_001587735.2 Parhyale hawaiensis | reverse complement strand
AAAAAAATTAGGAGATTAAGTTTTGAGCTGTGTTAAAAATATATTATGGGGAAAAATGGAGAATCCAGCTCTATAGTTTTGTTAGCAATGTTTCAAAGATTCATCATATGGAAGAGGAAAATACATGGTAGATCCGTGAAAGAGAAATGTACACAGACACCCCCTAGAGCGTGGACTAGAGTAATGAATTCTTTATACGCTTTTGTCTTAAACTAGTGGGTAGATATCAGCCAAATGGGAGATGATGGAATGAATACGAAATATCATATTTTTATTTTTTCATTCTCTGGCTAAATAATCCTGCGGCATTTAGCCATATGCAAGTTAAATTTTCAGGAATGATTATTTTATGGCATAATAGAAAAAATACATAGATTTATACATCTATATTGTATGTGTATTGCTATACGTTATTTTACTTAGTAACTATTACTTATGGGTACCTGCCTATTTTCTAAATCTTAAGTTTACATGGTATGGCCCTGGCTCTAACTTTTTACTACAGCGGTAGGAAGATAGAGGGTACGTTCTATTGGGGGCGAAAATTAAATTTCAAGACTTGACTTGTTTGAAATTTAACGCAGGTGCACTGGTTTAGACCCGCTGTAATACTTTTCAGGCATTGACCCCCAGTAGATTATCCTTGAAATTTTCAGAAACTCATCCTTGCTCCTTCAAACGAAGTTTTTCAGCCGTTTCAACGTAATCTCCTTGCCTTTACACTTGTAGCATGATTCAAAGTGGCAAAAACAAAGTTTCTGTGTGAAACTGCGGGCAAGTCAAGTCTCGAAAGCACAGTTTCACTACCTAATTGAAAGCGCTCACAACGGCTGGAATGTAATTAAAAAAGTCTAATATTCACAGTCTTTAGGCCCGGCTATAACCCCAGAGTCTGGACTGAGACAGCGAAAAGAAGGGTTGTTAGCCTGCATGACATGTTTCTTATGAAAGTCTAAAATTCACAGGATTTGGCCCTGGCTCCAGGCTGACACTGAACAGATACAGCGGCTGTTGGTTGCCGTCTATTTTCATGAACGTCTTAAGTTTCGGAGGCAACATTTCTGTGGAAGGTCAGTAATAATTAAATCCGCCATTGTACAGGATTTAACAAGTGTGACCATATAGCTGCTTGTTTCCCTATGTAATTCAGTTCATGCCACATGAGCACTCACGAGACCTAGAGACAATGAAAATAAAGATACTTTTCTGCGGGTATATGCTTGCTTTATCAACAAGTGACAAGTTGATTGTGCATTGCTTATATTTTTTTCTTAGCTGGAAATTATGATATTATTTTCCTGCAAAGAAAAACCCATAAATGAAATTTTACCTCAGAACAAGGTGTCTCTTGCACTGAAGTGTAACTCTACCAGTTATTTTAAATTCATGTTGCTCTTCATTGTTAATGCAAAATATAAATAACGATGACGCTTACTAATATTACAACAGATTATGAAGTAATGCTAATAAACCATCCGGGGTTAATTTTTCAAATACTTTCAAATTTAGCACGAATAACCTATGATGGACGGTTGATGGACAGATGTGATTGGTAGTCCTTAACACATTAATATAACTAGTAACTAAAGCAGAAAAATTAGCAACACAGTGAATAATGTTGTGCTACTGTCAGGTACGCATAATTGTAGTTACAGAAGTTATCAATGGATGAGCTTAAAACAAAACTCATCCTTTGCCCTGGCGTTTTATTGAATTTACTGTAAGTACAGAAAGACAAGTTGAGACTCGAACTAGGGACCGCTAATTGGAGTTTATATGCAACCCTGAAGTTGTTTTTTTTTCTATCACCACGGATATCGTAAATTTTCAGCTACAAGTTGGTAGTGAAGTGTCTGCAGTAAGTACTAACTTACTTATTGTAATATTTATGTACTGCAAGCCTGAGTTTCCAAATGCTGATAATTATTTAGCAAAGTGCGTCTAATAGTTCTTGTTACAGTCGTCACGGAAAGAATGTTTTTATCCGTCTGTTTCCTCTTAATTGTCTGTCACCCAGATAACTCAAGAGCTTGTGGGCTCATCTGCATGAAACTTATAAGGATTATTAGGTATGTTTAGGGAGAACACAAGACGCTTGATTGAATTTTGGTGAAAATTTGTTCAACAATTATGTTTTGTTTGTGAGCTGCTTTTCTTCAGTAATTTAGGTCAAACAATTATGGAAGGATCTTCATGGAATTTGTAGGATTTGTTGGGAATGTTACTATAAGAGCACCTAACTAAATTATGAGATGGTCTGTCGCTCCGTTTGGCTTTAAGTTGGTGCTTATGTTCGTTATGAGTAAGTGTCAATGAAATTTGCAGGAACTCTTAGAAATGTTCGAAGAGACAAATGACCTAATTTTGGTGATGATCGGTTAGTCCGTTTGCGTGTTTGACTATTGTTTGTCGTAGTGCTTATCGTAACATGGTTGAAAATTTTACGGACAGTTCTTCAAGAAAATACATTATTGCAGGAGCTGTTAGAAATATCAGGAGGCACAAATGACCATATTTTGGTGCTAATGAAAAAAGCAAATACTGGTTTCAGGACCAATTTGAAGTTTTCGTTGACGGAGGTATGCGCTTTCGGATGCTTTTCTGGTTTAACGAATAAACTGTGAAAGATTTTTGATAATGTTTTTACTGTTGACTCCTAACGTCTTTCTAGCACTTGCTTAGAGAAAAAAATATGAAAGATTGCTAACAGAAGCCTTTGTTATTGAATCTTTACCTTTTGCTAGCACCTCTTTAGAGAAAAGAAGTGCAAATTATTCCTAACAGAAGTCATTACAGTTAACTCTTAGCTTCTTTAATTCTAGCATCTCAGGAGTGCTGCCAAGATCTGCTCTGGATACGCAGCAGCGGCTTCATCAGGCAGTTTGACATGAGTTGCTCGAATTTCCAAAACCAAAAATTGGCGGACATCGACCTGAGTGAGGCGACCTGCGAGTGTGGAGGCACTGGCACTGACACTACGACGGTGGGAAGTACATCAACAACAACAACAAGCACCACAACATCATCATCAGAAGAAGCAGGAGCAGCCATGGCCGATCAACAACACAAGTAACAGAAGAACTATTTCCATCGACAGCAATAACAGAATTGCTTCCATCAATTACAGAATCAGCTCCATTATCTCTCTCAACTACGCCAAGAACAACACCTCTAAATCCACCAGCAACATCACAGTCAACTCCATATGAATCACCGTCAACTTCAATATCAAAAGCAACAGAGCGAACTCCACTAGCAACATGAACAGTAGTGGAATAAATTTAAACTGCATCAAAGTATCCAACAATGACACGAACAACGCCAGAATAAATACAAGGGCGCCCCGTGGCGAAAGACCATCACTCTCGAACAGTAGTGGAATAAATTTAAACTGCATCAAAGTATCCAACAATGACACGAACAACACTAGAATGAATGCAAGGGCCCCCCGTGGCGAAAGACCATCACTCTCGATGGAAGGGAGAGAGAGGCTGAATATACTGAGTCAGCAGCTTTGGTATTTTTCACATCTAGGTCTACCACCCTGGCTGCCTGTGAAAGTTATTCTGGGAAATTTTGAGTGGAGAGTGGAAACACATACATCTAAGATTTAAATTCCATTAGAGACGCATTTAGAACCAAAGCATTATCACATCTCTCACTTCGTTCGCTGATGATAACCAACAACACCAGAAAACCGCGATTGAATGCCACTAACGTATGAGTTAATAATTATTGATGTCTCTTATACCAGAACATTGTGTCATAAGCAATATTCTAGTATGTATAAGAGGTGGCGACGAATTTGCTGGATAAACGAGAAGAGCAGCGAATTCTACCGTTAATGTTTCTTTACGTCAACCACGTTACAACAAATCAGCTACCTGCAGAAAGTTTCAGTGTCGATTCTCAATTAATTAATATAAGTAAAATTACATAAACATTAAACGTACAGCTGTTTGAAGAAGTATTGATATCAGGACTCATATTTTCTTACGTCCTTATTCTGATCTTAAACTCATGATCAATATGGCATTAAGCTTTAGCTAAAGTATTACTTATTGTATAACTGAAGCTAGATTATTATTTTTAAAAGAAAAGTTGTGACCTTTCGCCGCATGTCACTACAGTAGTACTTGTAGCTGTACACTGTACAGTTGCAGTATTGACGGCAGAGCTCCCAGTTATTTTTGTGCAACGCGTTTTGGACTGCTGTCGCTCCCGTGCATCTCTGCGAGGGCACCCTCTACTCCCTGCTAGCCTGTGCCGACGTGCAATATCAGGGCAGAAATTAGTGCAAGTAAACAATAATAACATATTATGCCTTCGTGTAGGGAGCAGCATGGTAGTTCTTGCGTGAGTCTGTTTTAGCATCTGTTTGCCCCTGTTGTGTTTTGTCTTATTTTTCTTGTGATAATACTTGCTGTAACGGGTTGTGCTGGTCTATAGGACGAACGCTAGTTTCACCAGTGCATGTTCGATCTAGGATTTCTCTTCCAACTCTTTATAACTAAGTGAAGTTTTTTTCTTCTCTAACTACAAGCAGTCGCTTGTAGTGATGATATATTATACAACAAATTTGAGCTCACAAACTTAAAAATACTAGTAAATTATCTCTCTTTTAGAACATTACAATGAACACCTGAAGATTCGTAATGCTTTTGAATTTTACCGATTGTTTATGCCGTCATGCTACACACACACAAAAAAATGCCCACTTCTTAACCCATAGCAGTCATCTGAATGATAAATTCAAACTATGCTCAGAGTTTATGGTGTGATAAAGGTTCATTTAATTTAATAATTCCTTTGTACATCAAAGTACGTATATCTTAGCTGTCTATTTATTAAAGTATACATATCTAGTATTAAGTTGAATTATTGTATAAAGTATTTGCTTGGCTGATGTCCGTAGTAATAAGTTTCCTAATAACAAATCTCTATTCATGAAATAGCACAAACAGGTGAGCTAATTTATGGATTAGACTCAGCTTGAAATAAAATTAAAAAGTATTTACCGCTATCTTTTGTAAAAATTAAATTTTATTTATTTATATTGTAGCGAACCATAGCATAAGATAAGTAAACGAATTACAGTTATAAGTTTTTCATTTCTCAATTCGGAAAATGTATCGACATTATCTTATTGCTTGTAAAACATCCTTCGACACAGTTACACAAGGAGTATTCTAGTCCTGTATAAGAAAGTTCTATATGAGATCTGTAAACAAAGTATAATATAATTAAACTGATAGCAGTACGTTAGATCTGGTAAAATCGGTGCCTTACCAATACTTTGGTGCAGTTCAACATCTGATACTGTCAGCTCGAGTTTAAAGATGGTGGAGCCAGTAAGTAGCTATCATGAGTTGCAGCACTTTCGTTAGGGTGCATTATCGTGTTATACTCTTCAGACTCTTGAGTTTTGGTGACGGCTTAACAATTACCCTCACTCCTTGGAACATGGACTTGAACTTTCTGTATGACCCAGAAACAAACCTCCAGAGTCAGGTATGTTACATAACATCATAACCAAGGCCCAAAATAGCCAGAATGAGCAAGTCAGAGATTGAAGTAATACAGACTTGCCTTGCTGATAACGAAGGGATCCTCAATTGTGTGGTTCATCCTGCCCATAAAGTCAAAAATCTGTCACAGAACTTTTGAGCATGAAAATATTTTCATGTTCTAAAAAAGTAGATGAACCAGTTCACCAAACCAGTCGCGTTACTTAAGGTTATATATGCAGCACCTGTTGATATATATATATATATATACACCCGACTTCAGACTGACGTCAGATAGGGGCAATTGCCCAGGGCCCCTCCTTCCCTGCCAAAAAAGGGAAGTCCTGTGAAAGATAATAAAAAATAAAAATCAATCTCAAATATACAGGAAAAAAGATACAGCCGAAGATACAAGTACACACGAACTTTTCGAAAGATTTAAGCTCTTCCGTCGCCCCTTTGCCATTAATCGGACCCCGGCAGACCTGCAACCTACTCAAACGCTAAGTCACCTGCGTGGAGAGATCTAACTCACCGCTGTCAGTCCCATAACTACTGCATGCAGTTACATTTGCGCAGCTATAGCACAATTACGAAAATCACGAAAATCAATCGTTTTAGTTTGATATTGCTTTCGGACGATGCAATAAATTCCACTCTGGTGTCAAGGTTGCTCAGAGAGTCATTGCGCACGATTCTAATCTTATTTTCTCTATATTTTAGGTATTGATCACACCATCAAAAGAAAAATGAAGGAAGTCTTTTGGTGAGATAGTGTCGGAGATTGCCATTCTTGTTTGCATCCTATATTGTACACTATAACAAGTCTGTTAATAATAGCAGAAGTACACAGTATCCTCAAGCATCCTCCATTAGCGAGTATATTTAACAGCTATCTTATCTCACGGAGCCCACTCAACGATCAATACATTAATTTGTTACAAAATGTATATTGTGTTCCTAACATTGATCAGATATGTTTAGTATTCTCTGAGATACAGCTCAGGATGGTGCTCTCTTTACTTCGCTATAATCACACACTAGCTATTGCTTACCCCTTCTCTTCATTGTTAATTACCTCCGCCAAGGAGGTTAAGTTTTCGTTGGGTCTATCCAACTTGTCTGTCTTTCTGTCTGTCTCAAAAAGTTGCGGACGGATTTTGACGAAATTTACCGGGCTTATCAGGTATAATAGGAGGAACAAATGATTAACTTTTGGTGAAGATCCGTCAATCCCTTTGTTTGTTTGTCAGAGCCTTATTTTTCTTATTGTCATAACTCAAAAAGTTGTGGACGCATTTTTATCAAATTTATCTGAGTTGTTAGGTACATCATAAAAAGTAAATGACCGAATTTTTGTGATGATCTGTATGTTCGTTCAGATGTTTGTTGCTGTGTTTGATTTTATTTTTGTTAGCGCAATAACTCAAAAAGTTTTGTGTGAATCTTTATGAAACTTACAGGAATTGTTAGTATTGTTAAAAGACATGAATGATTAAATTTTGGTGCAGATCGGCTGATTTTTTCTATGTTTAAGTTCTGTTGGTCATAATGTTTGTTATGTAATAAATCAAAAAGAATTAAATGGATCTTCATAAAATTTACAGGGGTTGTTAGTAATGTTAAAAGATATAAATGATTACATTTTGGTGCAGCATAACTAAAATAGTTATGAAAGGATCCTAAAAAAAATTGCAGAAACTGTAAATTACTTTTGAAAGGCACGAATGATTAGATATTGGGGTTGATACAGGAGAAATCATGGTTTCAGAACCAGTTGGAATTTTTCGTTACCGTTGCTTTATTTTGTAGAGGCATGCGCCCTAAGAGTGCTCTAGTTATACACGATTCATACCAGATGGTGTTCTACAGAATAGGCTAGAATAAAATATGCAATATAATTAGCATTATTAAGTCGGCTCCTCCGATCGGCAATTAAGTAACGAGTAAGAAAACCCAAATGGAGCATTAAGCAGCCCCAGGCTGCCCGAAGCGTCGCTAAAAATTATGAATCAAAAGGCAATTTACAGCTGACTTTCAAGCTTGCAGGACTGTACGCTCGACCGGACGGATTTCAGCGAATGATTTTCATGCCAACTCATATGCGGAAATGAAACACATCTTGAACTAACGAGTTTGCCACCTAATAGTGTCCAATCGCAATTGATGTGCTTCATCCGAAGATAGTGTATTTCTCTTGAAGATCTTGAGGTCAGGGATATTGGACCGCTACAATTGTCCCACATTGCGATGATAATGTACTGCGACAATTGTCCCACTTTGCGATGAACCTTGCAAAACAGACAAAGGTTACCAACTTTCCGCCATCGGGTCTAGTTTACCTATTCCAGCTGGGTATACCACTAACTGACAGAGCCGTTGATTCGGTCAAGCAAACGGAGGTGGCTGGTAACAGCCGAAGCCTCAAATGGGCACAATGATCTAACGGAGGCAGTAAAAGTGCATAGAGATATCCAAGGATTACATCGTTATCCCCAAACACAAAAATAGCCTAACGTAGGAGCCTAACCGTGCACGAGGATACCAAGAAACTTCAGACAGCTAATTTATATCGCATAAATGCTGAATCGGATGCTAGGGTAAAAGCGTCCGACACCGGCTGACAATCACACTGCAGTCGTCTAAGGACGGGTTCTATTATGCGCCAAAATTAAGCCCTCGAGGCTCAACTCTCCGAAACTTAATACAGGTGCATTGGTTTTGACACAGAGAATTGAAGTTCAGGCGTTGACCTTAGATCAGTTTATCTTGAGACTTGTAGAAGTTCAGCTTATCTCACCAAATTAGATTTTTTAGCCTGGTTAACGTAATAAGGTTGCTGCTATTACTTGTAACACGATTCGAAACGATAAAGCAGAAGCTGTTGTCTGAAGTTTTGAATCAGTCAAACCTCTAGGCTTAATTGCGGCGCCGAGTCGAATACGCTCTTAGTTCATCTCTTCTCGGCCGCAAAATGCACTTATCACAAAGGACCATGCGACCTCTGAGGTGGCTGTGCGAGCTGCACTCTCGTCGTTCGCGACGATTTTGTGGGCGTGTTTGGGTACGCGCATCGTGTGCGTGCGGGCGGTGTTTAACTTCGTGTGTTGTGCTGCTCGCTGTATCGCAGATTAAGTTAGGTGAGGTTAGGTTAGGTAATAACCTCAGGTAAGGTTAGGTTGGGTGAGATTAGGTAAGGTTAAATTCGGTTAGGATAGCAGGTTAGGTTAGGTTAGGCTAGACTAGCAGGGGCGGCGGAACGCCAAAAATATTGGGGGGCCCCAGCCACTCAGCATGCCCCCCCCAGCCGACTTCTCCAGAAGTGTGTTTATTTAAAGTGTCACATCGCATCAGTACCTATTTTCACCGCAACCTCCCAAACCGAATTCAAAATCCCATGCCCGATTACTACCAAATTTGTGTCGGCTTTCAAGGATAATTGCAGACTGCAAAGGTATTCATCGTCTTCTTCTTCTTCTCTACTCGAGTGCATCATAGTTAACCCAAAAAGTTTCAAAACTCTGTCACTGGGTAAAATATTAATCGTACCACTGCATTTTCCCTATTAGATTAACTGTGAATCTTTCCTTTTCAAAATAACCTCATCCCTCACAAATAAAAACTATCTTCTGAAAAAATTCACCATTACCAAACTAGGGCTGATATACTCTAGCCTTTCAATATGCTGTGTATTGCATTGTCGCGTTTCCAACATTTCAGAATTATGTATGATGGATTTTGATTATTCCTAGGTAGTTAATTCATTGCTCATGCTTTTAATTCCATTGCTAATTGCAATCAAACAATCAAAGTTTTCATTCTGTTCAGGTAAAAAAGTAAAGGTCCGTATGCTTCTCCTAGCGTTCATTTTTAGATTTTTAAAAGCTTAATTTGACTTTTCATACGAAAACGATCGACGTGCCACTTCTATGCTTATTGTTCTTCATTTGTTTTAGCAACTGTTCAAATTCTAAATTTTTGCAATGAAGAACTTCTCAGCTCTCGCCAGTGGAAAACGACGTTGATTTAAAAAAAAAAAGAATCCAATGCACAGCCAAAGCTAACAGAGTGTTTGCCTAACGATGTTAAAGGCATGTTCGATTTGGCGCCGTAATTAAGCCTACGAGGCTTATCTGATCCGCAACTCTAGTTAGAAGCCTTGGTTTTATTATATTGAATCGTGTAGCAAGTGCTGGAAACAAGCGATGACCTTGAGCCGGTTTTATGTTATTGAGCAAGATTAAGTTTTGGTTCGTCTCAAGAGTAACCGACTGCAGAGAAATATTAGAGTTTGAAGCTTAGTTGACCGGTGGAAGCCAGGGCACCTGTCTGCGGTTTCGGACGAGTTATGCCTCGAGTGCTTTATTTCGGGGCCCAATCGAACATGCCCTAAATGTGCCATTAATATATTGGCCAAGGGAATTTGAACTAATTTACGACCACTATTGTCCTGACTTATCCGTAAATTTTATATAGAATCGTTACACTAAGTTTAAGGGTACGTTCGATTGGGCACCGAAACTAAGCACTCGACAAGTAGCTACACTGGATCCGGGGGTTTGTGCTTCAAATGTTGACCTTCAATCGGTTATGCTTGAGACTTCCAGAACGTCAATTTTTCTCGGAAAAAATAAAGCTTTCAGCTGTGCTCAACGTAATTTTCCTTCTAACATTCGCAACGTGTTTTAAAGTATAAAAGCCTAAACAACTGACCGTAGTTTCGTACAAGCTAAGCTTCAAAGGCTTTATTTCTGCGTCCACCTGAACATGCCCTTTGTCTCCTTGACTGCATACTCTCCTATGGAAGCCCTGCATGTACTGGTTTAAGCTGTAAATAATAACGGTATAGCGGGCCAATAGGCTTGCACAGCTGCAGTGAAGCACAGATAGTCAGCCTATGAATTCAGAGATGATATACTCAAATGATCAGATAGTTGCCTGCAGACGGACCGACAGGTCCATGCTCTGAGAGCAGCCGGGACTCACGCTCCGGTTCTATCAGAAATTACCGTTATGGCAAAAACCTATGAATATTTAATACAGAAGAAAAAAACAAAAGATGCGGTGGCTATGCAAACATAATTAGCTCAAGCAGACCGACAGTGACACTGCGACGTTAAGTAAGTTGAGACTCGAAAGATGATGGATTAGGTTGACCGTCAAAAACTTGGCCAGCTTAAACCCGCCGATAGCCCCATGCTGAGAGGTATTGCTTTCGCAATTTACAATGAATATCACAAACGTAGACGCTGCAGTCCGGAGCATCACAACTTCACCTTCTAAGCTGGGATACGAGTGTCTCACCTCGAGACAATAAACAGACGTCTTTCTAACCACTCGGCCCTAGAGAATTCTTGTTGATCAGTAGGGAAGATATTGAAAAGTTACTCTAAAAAACTAAATGAATGTGCTTGCCTCTGGGAACTCAAGTATAATGAGGATTTGACACATACGGATAGTTGACAAATAAATCAAATATTCTGCACCAAAAGAATTTAGGAATATTACAGTTCATTTTAAAAGCATGATGGGACAGCATCATAATTTGTGTTTTACCTTGAGAGAATTGTTACGAATTTCATCGCTAAATGAGTAGAGAACGCAAATAGAAAGGAACGAGGCCACTTATCTGACGAAAAAGTCAACGTAATCGAATGTTGAGTAGGTTTTGAGGAAAACGGAAAAATATACTGAATATATGCCTAGGGTAATTTTTTTCATCCAAGAGGCGTGAGAAAGATTTTCCGGAATAATGAATGACAGCTAGAAGCTAAGCTCATTATGCTCAGCTTATGAGACATAATATATAAGTATATAAAATCTGTTTTTGCCCCGTTCAAAGAGTTACAGATTATTCGATACCTCATTGCGCTTGAGAAGGGACAAAATACTATTTTGAGCTACAGTTTACTGAAGTTTCTGCCGTCTCTAGGTTAATCAATTTGAGTTGAACACATTGTACTCAATTCCGCGTGACGAAATCAATGCTCTCGTCTGAAGTTAAAAAAATGTATTGTTAATAAGCTTTAACTCTACCGACCCAACCAATGACATCTTTGATAAATCTCTATTATCCTGAGGTTTACCAGACACGGATGTCTATCAAAAACTTGTTCGTCCTGAGTCAGAAATGAATCCATAGGATACAATCTTTGAAAAACAGTTTTAGCTCTGGTAGATTTTTAACAAGTTTCAAAGATAAGTGATTGAGTGATATACGGGAGTAGAAAACAATAAGTGTGACGCTTTGGCATATAAATCACCAAAATTGGACCTGCAGTAATGAAGGCTGAGCAACTTAGCGAAGCAAAGTGTTTGTACCGTTCGTTTCAAATCACATTTTCGCCTTTAGCTTCTCGTGTTGCTAAAAGCAGCTAGTCAAGGGATTGAAAATACCATGCAGATAAATTTCCTACAAAGGTCAGTTACAAGCTAGTTTTGCAAGAGCTTCATGACAGGTCCGCATTTATGAAAGGGCATTGAGAGTGGTTGCCCCAAGGCCATTCTTGAGGAGGGGCCCCTCTGGAAAAAGAGGTACGTAAAACTGTGGTATGTGCATACTTCATAACTTAACAACAGCTCTATGTACCTTGATGGATATAGGGGCCCCCAGCTGAACTTGCCCCGAGTCTTCTTTGGTAAAGGGCGCCCCAGCGTAATTACCAGTGAACCTCCACAGGTAAAGAGGACCCAGATCAAATTTCCCTGGACCCACCTTAATTACCCCGAGCTTCCTTTGGTAAAGAGGCATCAGCTTAACTTGCCCTCAGGCCCTGTTTGTTAAGGGAGAACTCCACCTCAACTTGCAGCAGGCCTCCCTAAGTAGAAATCCGTCCCTGAAAGATCAAGTACAGGATCAAATCTAAAATGATTCACATGCAATATAGTATGGAATAACGTCAAATATATGATAATTATACACTCATATTTTTCTTTTGTATCAATGTAAAGCTAGTATAAGAACTTTGATTTCAAGGAAAATGTCCGCATTACAAACTTAAAATTTCAAGTCCCCTTGGATTATTGGGGGGAATTATTGGGGGGGGGGGGGGAATTTGAAGGAAGTCTTTATGACACAGAAGTTGAAGTTATTAGCTAGTTGATATGTGCAGTCGGACCAGTAACTGATCGTACACATGAAAATTTAGTTACTTCTACTCGTCATGTGTTACGTGAAGAAGCGAGAATAAATTTACTGGATCAGATTGCATACTGCCAATATATGCATATGAAACTGAATGATATTCAAGATGTAAGAAACTATCACTACATCTAATTTTCATGGGTGAAAAAAGTAATTATACAGCTGAAAAAACACATTACCACCATTAATTACTGTGTAGCAAAACTTTTATGAACTTCAATAGCAACTAATCTTTTCCTGTTGCCTTTAACTAACAATTCGCGTACTTTAGTATAGGCAATTTGCTCCATTCTTCTTGGTAACTGGTCTTCAGATCTGTGATGTTTTAGGCTGGACTTCTTTACCGGATTTTAGCTTTCAACGTAGCCAAAAGATCTCAATTGGGATCAAATTCCGAGACTGACTTCGCCATTGCAAGATGTCAAAGTTAAGCTTATGTAGCAAGCCACTTTTTCGTAGTCCTTGTAGTATACGTGGGATCACAGTCTAGCTCAAAATTCAATCAGGAGGAAGACCAAGGCTCTTTGCATTGAAAGCACTAAATTTTGCTTGTGGATTTGTTGTTATTTTTCTGTATTCATTCAACGTTTATTATAATTCATAGTCTACAAACATCGCTCGTAGAACAGCGACTCCAAACCATGATACCACCACCACCAAATTTGACGGTTGGTATTGCGTTCGTTGGTGCTGAGAATGACGCCCAAACATCTCAATCTTCAATTAATTTGTCAGTAAAACTCTTTCCCATTAAGAATTTAGTCTTGATGATTATTCATATAAAAATGGAAGCATATGTAAGTACTTTAACAGCATTAGATTGGAACACTTTACTGAAACAACTACAAATTAACGAAAACGTGCAACTGACCTTAGTAGTAGATCCTTAAGGCCCAATTATATGGGTAAACATTTTAAGCTTAGCTGAGAAATATAATTTGCTCAATTAAGAGGAAGTGATTACAAAACGCGGTTGTATCGGAAACTACGGTTGAAATGTATAACAATATAGCGACTAGTATTATTCACTGCGTTTCACGCTTAATAACGAATTAATTTTCATTCAAGGTATTTCAAGTGTGAGATATAGTATTGGAGTGAGCTGCAATACAAAGGTTTATCCTCGTAGGGATAGCAGCGCTATAAATTTAATTTATTAAGTGCCCATTCCCTGACATTTTAGTACTAAGAATTTTATCTTGAGATCCAGTAGGTTTTCATAAATCGTCGTCTTGAGTCAATTAGTTACATATCCTTTAATGGTATTTTTGCAATTCTAGGAAATAACAATTGACAAACTTAAGCAGTGTCATATTGGTTGAAATCAATTAGACTCGCCAGCATTCAACCTTGCTAGTGCTTGAACTGCCGCTGTTCTTCCCTTGCAGGAGAAAAGTACCCAGTCATGAAGGTGAGCAACTATTTTGAACAATACTGCAATCAAGAGTATGTAGTATTGATTTATACTAAGCTTTTGAATTGGGCCATGTGGCTCGTCAGATGAAACTTAGATATTCCGTTTAGCATCAGTGTTATTTCTCGCTCATGCAGCAAGCGTTTGAAAGAACTATAACTTCGTTTTGCAGTGTTATGTTACGTTTAGCAGTAGCTATTAGGGATTAACCAATATGCAATATTTGATACTTTGAGATGTGTCACTCGTGATCCATGCGTGAGTGTGTACGTATGATGAACTGTGTATGATATTCATTCTCAACACACCTCGATTTTTTGCAGGAATATACCTGTGGTTATATTTCACTATTGCTGCTGACGCTCCAGACATTCGCCAAGTCTGACACCATCTACACGGGGTGCACTGCCCTAATTAACTGCACGTGCGAAGAGGAACTGGTTCCCGGCTACCCCGCCATCGTCATCGACGGAGGTTCAGTCAAGGATTGTATTAGCGAAGTGGCAGAGGCTACTCCGGGTGGCCGATATCGTAAACTTAAAGTGGACTGTGCGGAAAACGTATCTTTGACCGAAAACTTTCTGCTAGGTGTCATCTTCGATGCAATCGAGTTTTCGAACACGCTGCTCACTGGAATCCACCCCCAGTTCCTCGGTAATTCCAGCCTCATGACCAAAGAACTGAATTTCAGTAACTGCGAGCTGTACAGTCTGGACAACATACCATCTGTTAATGCACCTGCAGTTACGGCAATGAGTGTGGCAGAACATTACTACGAGACAAACAATTCCCTGTCAATTACGTCCACTCCATTTCTGCTGATGCCGAATCTTCAGGTAGGAGTACTTATTTCTTTAAATTCAACAGACAAGGAGCTTTTACATAGATGATGAAAGCCGAACAGTTTCAAAAACGTTTAATCTTTGATTGCCTGCAATTCTAGCCTCTATTGTGTTTCAAAGTGGTATGCTCTATATAGGTCTGCAACGAGACAAACTCAGAATATGGAAGAAAAATTAATGTTTTTTCTTTTTATGTACTGTAATTAAGGCCACCTTTCAATCAACTAGGAATTGAACCCTCATAATGCCGCCTTATGACAGAGTTATACGTAAAGCTGGCACATCGGTCCGGATAGGCTATCAAAACAAGGGCTGAATTTGACAACATAGGTTTCGGGGTTTTAGGCAAGGTTATGTTTTCCGCCAACACGTTATGTATATAAATTTATCATATTGATGTACAGCTACGTAGTTCATGTGAATTCTCCAGTTCGGTGAAATGAATTACACAATTCAGACTTCTCATAGTTCTTCTTAGAGGCATGGATGACACGCATCGAGAAGGCACAGTACTACAGTATATGCTCACCATTATCTTTGACGGAGTCATAGACCTACACAACACTAGATTGCCTCTCAAATTTGCAAGTGGGGCTGATCGCAAGTTGATTGAACTTCGATAAAACATTTTCCTTTCAACAGAGCGACTGGAAACTATTCTCGGCGATGCCAGACCTACTGTATGTCTAATAACAAGAAGCGCAAGTTCGTGGCTAGATATCAAAGAGACGTTCGACTGGGTCAACGAAGTCTATCTAAGCCAAACGCACTCGACTTGACTTGTTCAATACAGCAGGCACTAACTTTGACTTCGTCCCTTTGATAGTGTTTTCATGCGTTAGAAGCAGGCCGATTATATGAAGAAATGCCTATTTTACGGAGAGAGATAGAGCTCACTGGTAGTCTCAGAGGAATCAATTAAGGGTCAATTAATGCCTGAAACTTGAATCAACTGGTTGAGGCTATAGCACTATTATGAAGCTTGGAAAAATCAAACCTCTAAGGCTTATAATTTCGTGGCCAAATCAGACGCGCCCCAAAGTGGGTGCTGTAATTGAATCTTTGGCCACTGTAATATCCCAACGTTGGTTAAAATAAATTTTGCAATTTACTACTGGCTAGTACTCATGATGCATGCTTCTTTCTAGTGATACATTCCTTGCGTCTCCAAGTACAGTATATTTTCTTTTTCCGGTCGTTATATTGACTGGAAAACAATCGTGTAGAAATTTTATCAATTCGTCATCAGTTCCAGAGTGAATGGACAGTCAAGTTTCGTGCGGTATATGACTGAGTCATCAGTCGATTTCAGTAGCAGAAAAAATATCCAGCAATTTACAAACTGCCCAATTGTGATTAGGTTATGACTGAGTGTGATGCCGTGTCTATCATTCCCATATATTTATGCCACTTTCTTCGTAGAGTGGCTCACTGAATGAAGGGCAAACACCAGAAAATTCGTAGCCAATATCTCGCTACTCTACCGCCACCCACTTACTGCTAAAAATCTATTAAACATTGGCAGTTGCCGTTTCCGTAATGAGGGCAAAGTTACTAACAGCGTTGTAGTTTGTGTGAGTACCGAGCGGGACTGCGGGTGTAACCGTTGGGAGACAGCTGTTTGGGAGCAGAAAAATAGGTTTACATAGAAGGAAGTGGCAGTGGAAATCAAAGCTGACGCGCTGATTGGCTGCACGATCGGTAGGGAACCTAACTTTTCGAACGGTCGAGCCGACTACGCCTTGAGGGGTAATCGGCACGGCTTGTGGTGTCACTGCATTTCCAAGTATTTCAGTTCATGGTGAAATCATTTACAAAGAAAAATTGAATCAGAGTTTTTTCTCAATGCATTTTCAAAATTTTCAAGATATGGGCGCTATCACGTAATGGAACGACCGGCGATGAGTTTTTGCTTATTTTTGATATCAATGATTTTTTTAACGTTTCAGCATATTGTATTTTCATTGGACGGAGCAACTGTACTTATCCAGTACCACGCCTTCTCGCATCTAAGCCGACTACAGACTCTAGAATTTCACCAATCCAGAGTCATTCTCCTCTTCGGATCCCTAAGTTTTGCTTCCAAGTACCTTGTTACTGCGGCGTTCCTGTACGAGGACGATGTCAGGTACGACGGGTTAGCCAGCAAGAGTTGCCCTCCAGCGACTACCGAGGATGACGTCACAGATGCAACCACAGCCTGTGCACCGAAACGAAGACTGTGGTCAAATTATACGACTGCTGCTAGACATGCCTTCGAAGCTTACGTTGTTGCCGATCCTGGATCAATAAATGGTGATGTAATGATGCTAATATAAGAGTGTTAAATGCCTTAAACCAAGTCGCTTTGTGATATATATTCTTATACCTGCATTTTTATTATTATCAGGGACCTAGCATTATCTTCATCGTTGAATATTTTAACTGCATTTTCAATAGTCAGTTGACAAGTTTTGCCAATTGTTCCTGATAGTTTCACCTGAAAATACACTTTAGTTCAATTATTTAATGCATTAGAATGCTTTTCGTGAACATAATGGAAAAGCGTCTGCGCGGTCTGAAACCGCTAAAATTGATAAATATTCACGGAAGAAATATTGTAGTTAAAGTGCGTTTTTTAAGAAGGTCACTGAACTTGTACAATTAACTGTTCCATTAAGACTCTAGTAAGAGAGACTAAGAATTCATCGCAATGATAGGAACAGGAAATTGAGGAAGCGTGCAGTTTAGAAATGTAGTCTTAAAACATATTCTTGAGAAGAGAAGCATGAACTTTCTGTGAATATCAAAAAAATATTTCTTGTAAGTGCGTGTGAAGCAACTTTGTGTTCTTTGTAGCTATTGAGAATTGTTTATTGAAATTTCTCATTCATCCATTCACCCAAGAATGCCTAGTGATGCATCAGTTAACCAAGAGAGTTCTTGCCCTTTTCAGTTAGATTATTCCCGATAGAAAATTAAATAAAACTACACAAATTTTCCTGGCGACTAAATTTTATTCACAATCTTCAGGCATTATACTTTAGGTCAAATGATAGAAGTTATGCAAGCATTAGACTACGAAATAGATGCCAATTAGCTATGTTGTTTTGCTTTATTCACTGGCCTGTCAACTCTTTTCTGTATATGCAAGTTAGTATTTCAATAATGACTGGAAAAAACACTTCATTCTGTCCCACATCAGTGTCTACGAAGGAGAGCAAATAATTATACGCACTCATGTTTTATAATGTAGTTACTCAAAACCTGGGGACAAACAGGAACAGCAGTTTTCCTTATAGTCTCCATGTTCAATGCACTTTGACCGGCGGTCCACAAGCTTGCGTATACCCTCCAAAAGGAAGGTTTTGGCCTGGTTGTGCAACCATTAATGTACCTCTTCTTTCACATCCCTTCTTGGATGACTTGAAAGGCAATGCCATGGCTATTGTGCAGAAAACAAGCTACCTCATCAATGATAACTCGCCTGCTCGCCATCGGTCTGTCGAGCCTGTTGAATATTCTCAACAGTGATAGAGGTTGTCTGGCGACGTGCTCCCTCCCTCTTCGTGCGTCACGGTTGTCCGGCCACTTTTAAACTTGCCGGTCCTCTCATACATACTTCCAAGCGTAGTGCGCTGTCCTCGTAATGTGATACGAGCATCCAATGAACTTCAGCCCACACACACTTCTCCCGACCACACAAATCGAATCACTTAGTACATACTGCTAGTGGAGCGGCCATGTTTACATCGTTAAGGCAGAAAGCAAACTGGCGCGATCTGGCTAATATTTTAATCACGTGACCACAACGGTACCTAGTATAGGCACGCATGCGCGCAAAGCAGTGTGACGATACAAAAGATATGCTATGGTGAGAGTATGGATACTTTTTTACTCTCCCTTCGTAGTATATTCTATTTCATGTTCAACCTGTTCACCATATTTTTTTTAGCCTCTTTTCTCTCATTTAATCATTTGAACAGATTTGGGTTCATAGTTGAAGCTGTGATGACACTAACATCAATGTATATAACGTGGTTTAACTTTAGCACAAGACCAAGCGGTCTGTATTGTACCAACTTTAACGTTCGGTATTCATTCTGATTTGGTGCTTCTTATGTAAGTCCAAAATATACAGAATTTGGCACTGACTAGACTGATGCTATAAATAGGATGGCTTTTTTTCTTACATTGCTTATAAAAAGCCCGTATTGATCAACATTTAGGTATATCTAGTCGAACCGGTTTACCACTAGCAGAACCATCCCATTCAGCCCCCCGCCTACATGCTGAACAAAACAACCATCCCATCAGCAGGAATGACTCCTCAATCATAGCCTCTTCCAATCCTATCGAGCTGACAACACTAGAGTCACTCTACACACATAGGAGCAGACCTAACCTTAACATTATGACCTCAGCTGTACCGCTTCATACAGTTCACCAGTAGACTCACATCAGCCGACTGTACAAGAGCTGACATCCGGCCTCTCCACGCAGCTCCNACTACGAATGAATAAATAAACAATAATTTTAGATAGATTCTGTAGATTTTTCTGAAGATGGGATTTGTCCGTCCCGAAATGTTAAATTTTATTTGCTTGTCAACGCGTTTACTTAGTATTTTATTGCTTATAAAAGTTTAACATTTTCAGGATTTGGCCCTGGCTCCAGGCTGACACTGAGCAGATACAGCGGTTGTTGGTTGCCTTCTATTTTTATGAACGTCTTGAGTTTCGGAGGCAGCATTTCCGTGGAAGGTCAGTTATACATGAGTTAGATTTAGACTTAGCTGCCATTGTATAAGACCACAAAAGTAAGTATACTTAACACCAGTACCGTTTCTTAATTCTCTTATATAAATCAGTCTGTGTCGAATGAGCACTCACGGGCCTGAGAGTCCGTGAAACTAATGATACTTTAGGTATCCGTCCATGCTTACTCAATGAAAAAGGGATGTACTGATCGTGTATCACGAAATATGGTGATACAGTCACTTGATTTCGGTATCTGAAAAGAACTGCAAGTTAAGAATCTTTGATCGCCTGTGCCGAATTAAAAGGATAAAAACCCTGTTAAACATGTAGCTCTTTTTGCGGAGAGTCCTGTTGCCTGTGGTATATCCTCACACAACGTGGACATTATCTACAAATTAAAATCAACCAGCCTACACCTAATTTTCTCCCTATATTATTATCAAAACCGCACTATCTCAGGTTGCTGCGCCCTTAACAAGATTGGTGCGGCCTACAGATGAAAGACAATAAATAAGTTTTCTTTCTTTCTTAAAATGCAAGCCACACCATTTGGAGACCTTGAAAATTTAGATACTTTTATCTGTATACGAATACATGCTAACTGCATTAAGAAAAGACGAACTGATAGTGCAACACCATATAGCTTTTTCAGCAGCAGTGAATGCTAAACTTTTTCTTTAACCGCATAGAATTAACCAAGAACTAAAGTTTATTGCCTAATTACGTTTTACTCCGTAGTGAATTTGAAATAAAAAATCAAATTCATGTCGCTCTTCGTTCCTCACTTGGGAATGTCACTATCACTGATACCATCAAAAACCTAATAAATTGTTTGGTAATTACAGTAATAACACAACTAGTAAGTTAAGCATTTTAACCCAGTTATATCTTAGTTGTAATTAATAAGGTAAATACAACAGTGATTTGCAGATAATTGCAGCTGCTATTTCCATAATCGGATGCAATAACGCAAAATTCATCTTCTGATCGATGTTGTACTTAATTATTATGAATACTCTGAGTAGAGAAGGGAGTCCAACTTGGCACCACTGATTACAGTCAAAGATCTATCCTTAATTGAGCAATTTTCGACTGCAGAGATCTCCAAAATGAACTGTACATTCTGGCAATGAACTCTATCCAAAGGGCACCCGGCCGTTAGTTCCGCGCTTGAGTATTCCGTGCCTATAATTTGGTGGCGGCAGTTCCGCAAGAGAACAAATGAGGACAGAACAATTTCGAACAAGACTTTTCTTTCAGAATAAGAAAATTTTTTCACTTTCCATAATTACCTCCGCCAAGAAGGTTATGTTTTGGTCGAATATTTTTATCTGTTTATTTATCTGCCATCCAGATAACTCAAAAAGTTATGGGCAGATCTTTACGAAATTTACAGGGATTGTTAGGTATGTAAGAAAGAACAGATGATTAACTCTTCGTTTAGATCAGTTCAACTGTTTATTTGTTTGTCTGCCTCTTTTTTCAGCACTATAACTCAAAAAGTTTTGGACGGATTTGTATGAAATTTGCATGAGTTGTTAGGTATATCACGAAGAGTAAATGATAGGATTTTTGTGAAAATCTGTTAATTTGTCTCCATGTTTCATTTTATATTTGTTAACAATATAACTCAACAAGTTATGAGCGGATCTTTATGTTAGAAATGTAAAAGACATTATATTGATCAAATTCATGTGATGGTAAAGAAGAAATCATTGTATCAGAACTAATTTAAATTTTTATTTGACGGAGGTATGCGCTCTCAGAGTGCTCTAGTGGAATTTCAAATGGGTTTGACGAGCTTTAAATTCTATGTGATCGAAGTCTAACCCAACCCACTGTCATGCAACTGTACTTAATGCAGTCTAATCTAACTTGACTGAACCTAACCGAAGTACATAAATTAATCTGAGGTTATTGCGACATTCTTCTTTCTAGCACCTCAGGAGTGCTGCCAAGATCTGCTCTGGATACGCAGCAGCGGCTTCATCAGGCAGTTTGACATGCGGTGCTCGAATTTCCACTACCAAAAATTGGCGGACATCGACCTGAGTGAGGCGACCTGCGAGTGTGGAGGTAATGGCAATGGCACTGAGACTACGACGGTGGAAAGTACAGTAGGAACACTAACATCAATGCCGACATCACCAACATCAGGAGAGTCAACAACAACAGCATCAACAACAACAGCATTAGCATCCACAACAACCGGAGTAGCCACAACAACAACAACAACAACAACAACAACTGAACACCTGGACGACTCAAAGCACCAGGACTACCCACAACAACAGGAATAGCCACTACAACATTAACACATGAACAACAGAAGTGCCACTAACAACAACGACAGGATTACCCATAACAACAGCAGGAGCACCACTACCACAACCAACAACAAGAGTACCTAAAACAGGCACACCCTCAACAATAGCAGGCGTAAAATTTATAACAACAGCAGCAATACCCACAACAGCAGCAGCAGTAGCCACAACAATAACAACTGCTGCACTACCCCACAACAATTACATTAGTACTAACAGCAACAGGAGTACCCACAACAGCAAAAACAACTGGAGTAACAACAATAAGAGGAATACCAGCATCGCTAATGACAGTAATTAGTGCCAATAGCAGAATCAAGAAAACAAACAGCATTGACAACACCAAAACGGTCAGCATCAACTCCATATTGAAGGATCAGCCGCAGTGAATACAGGGCCATAAACAGCAGCAGCGCGTCTACCGTCAACATCAGAATCATGAAGCAGGATGAAAATCATTTCTTCAACGAAAACGTTATCACCTCTCTCGCTTCGTTCGCGGATGATAAGAGAATCAACTCCAGAAGCTGTATCATAATCAACTGCACAAAAATCATCGATTTCATCTCTACCAACAAAATCAAATCTACATCACCAAAACTATCAGAACCAACTGTGCTTGCAATTGCGGCATCAAATCCACGACTAACTAGGGAATCAATTCTACCACCAGCGACAGGAACAACGGCAGTGTGTACGTCACCGACAGTAAAAGTCTGATTAGAGAAATGCAAGATTGCTGGAAGAAACAATGGAAGAGAATCTAACCATTATAATGTTTTCACAACCCTAGTGTATGTACAACAGACAAAGAAAAATACATCCGCAACTTCGAGGCACATCTCAGGTTTTCTTCGAGTTCCCTGCGATGTGATCTTAAGTACAATGTTCCTTGCGAAAATATTACAGAGACACCATTGTTCATGCGTGTTTGTCAGTTGTATGCACTACATTAAACAGAGCTAAGAGAAAGAGAAAATGCATTGGGGCAGAGACACTTGTTCGTCACTAGTTGACCCTTCACGGGAGTACACCCACCTCTCAGCACAAGCAGCACTACAAGTTTGAACAAGTTTTTACTCATGAGCTCATGCTCAATTTAAATAGGCGTCCTCTGTTGTGCCCAGCTACTGAGTAGTTATCATCACTACCCTAGCGTCCTCATATGAGAAGGGTGGCTCACACTTCTCTTGATGAGGTACTACTTGACCAGAGATTTTTGAGTCGGAAAGTGTTAACTCTGTTCTCCGACAAATTCCGAGGGAACTCTACTCCAACTGTTCACAAGAAAGTGCGGGAAAACTACTGACCTTGCGTAGTTCTTTGATGCTGTTTGACTTTGTGTCCATTGTTTTGAAAGCAATCTGTAGAAGAGTCTCTCTTGATCAGCACCATGGGCGTCGGTAGGTCCCTAAAATATTCCTAAGCCCCTGTCATAGAGCGCAACAGTACTTGACTCTTAGGTCTGACGCTGGCGGCCAAAAATTCGGCAACGGAAAAATGGGAGTTTCTCAAGAACTATTCTTTTTCCCCTGTCTAATACTGAAGAAAAAAAATCGCAAGGTACCCAACATTTTTCTTGCGGAGAAGGTATTTTGGATACGGCGGGGACGCACTTGTGCGATTGCCTGCATTACCGTGTCTGGACATGTTCATAATAGCTCATGAGAAAATTCCATTCTTCTCATTTTGGCCGATAGCGTCAGAGGCCACTTAAGGCCTTAGAGTCAAGTACTGTTGCGGTTTATGCCCCTGTTATTTATTCACAAATACAGTACATATATGTATAGTGAAAATAGTGCAGACTACTATGCTCACTCTTGGGGTCAAGCCCCATATCTCTCAATCCTAGTGACGCCACTGGTCAACAAGTCATTGAAGCCATTGAGGCACCTGAGTGTATTCAGATGCAAGTTTTTCCTAAGTCTTAATCAACAGGAAACAAGTCCAAGTTCTTATAAGTAATTTATGCTGTCAGTGTCCATATATAATATTTGTTCTCAACACATCTGTCCTTCCCAAGTGTTCGTCTGAAATAAGGTGAGACCGTCATTCTCCTCATTTCAAGATTGACTGCCTGAAGAGGTGCATTCTAGCTCCCATACTTTTAATGTATGTAATACTGAAAGTACTGCTGCTCAGCAATTCCAATTCGCCCTATTGAAACCTTAAATTTTAATTTATTTGAACCCCAATCCTATAGACTTTTAGTTTTCTAACAACAGTAACTTCTAGGAGACTCTCTTTTACATTATGGGCTTGAAGCTTCCTATTCACCTATAGTTTTCTATGCTCCTCGACTCTAGCTTCTCTTCACCTGTACTTTCCTCAGCGCTTCAAGTGTTCTGTTCGCCTTTAATTTTCAGTGCGAGTGCTACTTTCTGTTCACCGTTGTTTTCTTTGTGTGCCTTCAGTGTTGTGTGTGCCTTTAATATTCTATGCGCCTTTCGTGTCCATATGCGCTCTTAGTTGTCTATGTACCTTTAGTTAGTTTACTATGCGCTTTATGCTTCCTAAGCGCCTCCATATATAGTTTTCTACGGGCCCGAAGTTTCACAAGTTCTCCACGTCTCCCAAACTCAAGACTCGGCCCCATGAGGTGGCTGCTGCAGGCGCTATCTCACCGGCCGATCTTTGGCTTAGAAAACCCGTCACTGATTGGCAGACCGCTGCGTGCTCCCGGCCTGCGCTTCAGATCAGCGCAGCCTCACTCATTTAAAAAAAATGGCAGATAATTAATTGATAATAACACTAGCACCGATAACAAGTGTTACAGTTTACCGGTAATATTAATATTGATGAAATAAACTTCAGTGAACTAGGCACTAACATAATGGCTATGAAAAAGAAGTAAAGAGAACACAACATAAGGGATATCCAAAGAACGGGAAGATTCGTATGCAAACATTAGGGGAAAAACTGAAGAATTTTGCTTACTATGCCTTATTTATCTGATTGGAATGAAACGACAGCTTCTAGTGGGCATGGGACTATTTGATTCGCCGTTTATGAAATGCACTTGTGCTTATAAGATTAAGAATCACCATAAAGAAATGGTAACACCAGCAAATTAAGTCCTGCGTGTTAATGGCGTCAGTGTTTTTGGTTAGATTCAAATTCTTTTTGGTTCATTGGCGAACGAGCATTCTGCTGCAGGAATTCTTTTCAACAATATCTATAACAGTTCTATTATATGGTTCTATATCTAAAGACTGCTTTCTTTATCAAATCATACCTCTGGGTAATCATGTATTGAGTTTTTTATAATACATCATCCCTGCTATTACTACAGAACGCTCATGGAAGCATTTAGTGGCATTTTCGTTTTCAATAATGTTGGTCGTATGAGAATGATATTGATGGTATAAAAAAGTGCTGGAAAATATTCAGTGTTGCTTTTAGCATCCAGTAGAGAATTAGTAGTGAATTTTAGGTCCGCCCATATTTGTTGAGTTGTCTTGGTGGCAGACAACGGACAGACAAACAGATAACCTCCTTGACCGAGGTAATAATGTGGCTATGTATCCGACATATTATCGCAAACAGTATATCTTTTTGAAAAAAACTAGGCCAACACTCCCGAACGGATATTTTTGGAGGACAAATTAGAAGTGGCTTATCTCTGTGAACTGATGCTTCAGCGTGTCCGCTTTATTTGCAAGGGAAAAAATACACGCATCAATACCTTCTAATCTGCTTACAGATAAAGATTTAGCATCTCATTGTGAATTAAAGCACCACAATCTGAGAGAGAATCTTTAGAAAGAGGAAGTTGGTAACCGAGAAAGAGCTTCAATAGCCTTGCTTCGTTCGAGAACAAAGAAATCAATGTCCTTCAAAGCTATGAAATATTTTGAACAAAGTGGTGCACGTGTGTGTGCCACGGGCCATATTTCTGGGCGCTTTCTTCACTTTATGGCTGAAAACATCTCCATGGCGCGCTGCTACATCTTAGTTACAATGATGAAGGAGGCACTAATAGAAATTTACGGCATAATAAGCCTGACAGTGGTGAAAATACGAGGCGTTTGATTATCACTTCTCAATAGCTGCGATGAGGTAAGATGGATGTCTACTTGCAAGAATAATTGCCGTGAGGCATCTTCTCCGATAGCGATGATGGGGACCAGGGCCAGTGGCTAGTTTAGCTTGTATCTCGACTTATTGTATTGCAACTCCGGCCAGATTTATCAAGCTACTTCCGTGTTGTAATTCAGTTATCTAGTACCTCAACTTACTCCGCGGTTGTAGAAAATACTTTCTTTCATGCAAAAAATGGAGGAGACAACCTAAAGAATCTTGTAACGTATGTTATATCTTTGCTAAACCTTTGGAAAACTTGTAAGTGGTTACAGCACAGATTTTCCAAGCGATTAATTTAGTGTAAATATATTTCCGGCTGCTGTCAGTAACGGTACATGCGTGCAAGGCATTAATTCCTGCGTAGTTAACCATTTTGAAACTCAAATTTTCTTTCTTTCAGAGACTGCTATTGTGCTGCACTCAAGTCTTCCTCTGTTAGAGCATCTGTTTATTTGTAGGCCTATATATGCAACATTTGCACATGAAACACAACTTTAACTACACTTTTACAGTGCTTTAAAAGTACGAGTATGTGTCTGAACTTCTAAAAATCAACTGCTTACTATTACAGCAATATGACTGTAGTGTGCATCGCAAATTTTATACAATGTTTAAGAAATATTATTACCTATTATTTAGGTAATAAATAAGCAATGTTGAGTTTGGAAATTGTAGTTGGGGTCAAATAAATTCTACAGCATTTAAAAAAGTTTACGAGCCAAATCAAGTTAAAGATTTCTAACAGGTACTAGGTCCGAAGATTTTATACTGTATATACAGGAAATATTGTCTCAACACAACTCGTGTTTCAAATCGACAAAAATTGGAATTTATTTATTTTAGTGTTTTTGCTTGGGTAAGCTTTCGATAACCTACGTAATTATTTGATAACTTTCTATAGTTTTCATAGTAGGTATTTTGTAAGTCATAACATTTATTGCTATCGATCAGTTGAACTGCTTGTCGCAACAGTTAGAGGTAATGTGAAGAGTACGGTAACTTCGTGCATTTTGCCCAAAATATGAACTTATTCACACTAGGGTGCGTTATTTTGTTGCAAGGGTTCTTTGTCCTATTGTATTCTTAAGGAAAAAAAATTCATAGTGAACTGTAGCAAAAGCGGTAGCGCCGGTCTACGTATATAAGGGCTACAGTACCTGAGTTATAACCCTTCCACATAAGACGGTGCGCACCGGCAGCACTAGTGCGATCTGTAGAGATACATGATTAATTAGAGGACTCTGAGAGCACCTACCTCCGCCAAGCGAGGCAACGGTAGCAAAAAATTCAAATTGGCTCTGAAACCATAATTTTTTATATAAACATCAAAATCTAATCATTTGTACCTTTTGATAGTAATAACAGCTTGGGCAATTTTCTTGAAGATCCGTTTATAACTTTTTGAGTTATACAGCTAACAAACGTTACGACAAACATGAGTCAAACATACAAATGAACGAACCGATCTGCACCAAAATTTAATCATTTATGTCTTTTAACATTAGTAATAACCCCTATAAATTTCATTAAGATCCATTCGTTATTTTCTGAGTTATTCTGCTTACAAACATAAAATTAAAAACGGTGACAAACGAACGAAGGAACAAACGGATCATTGCCAAATTTGGTAATTTACTCTTTCTTATATACCTAACAACTCATGTTAACTTCATAAAAATCCATCCGTAACTTTTTGAGTTATGGCATTGAGAAAAATGAGGGAGACAAACAAACAAAGAAACGGATGGACATATCTTCACCACAAGTTAATCATCTGTTGCTCCTAACATACCTAACAATCCCCGTAAATTTCGTCCAAATCGGTTCAGAACTTTTTGAGTTATCTTGGTGACAAACAGACAGTTAGACAGACAAACACGACGAAAACATAACCTCCTAGGCGGAGGTAATAAAGGTTGAGATCGCTTATAAAAAGAATATTTCAGTTATATATGCATTTCGCACATACAATATTCCAATGTGTTAGCTAGTAACATTCAAATGTATAGACGTATTCTTTGTGTCATGCGAGCTCATGCCTGGCGGATGTAGCCACAGCCGGTTTCAGGTCAGAGCTTTTAAGATATAGAACTTAAAAGGTCGTTTAATTATGACCGTGGAAAAATGTGCTGGTTTACCAGCATTGCCTTTGAGTGACATGCGTATTTTTCAATGACCTTCCGGCCGGAGCAGTAACAACTGTCTGTCAAAGCCTGTAACCAGAGTTTCGAAGTTCTTTGTTATTATCGTAAACGTACAGTAAAATACCGGCGGATTTCCGACTAGAATCCGGCGAAAGCAACTGGTGTTCTAATGAAGCCGGCAAATCATAGATATTTATAGGCGCTTGTGTTATCAAGCGTCCGCTTATTTCGGTACTGTACCGACATAGCTTACGGCATTCTGCTTGTAATACTATTAGAGGTAGACCTAGTACTCTGTTGTCTACATCTATCAAGTAGCATGCTCTCTACTTATTATTGGATCATATCTTCCAAGTCTTGTATAATAAGATGTGAATAAACACGAAGATCTTGACAACATTCCTTCACCAACCAGCACTGTAGCCTGATCATAATACTCGACCTTGAAGTTCACTCTCACAACCAAGTACAGTGACGAACTCAATTAGAACTCACGCACCCCCAGAAATACAATATATTACAATTTCACTATCCTTACGTAACAGTGATCCGTTATTTTTTTACGTATGAGTGCATTTTCAACATTAAATGAATATTATAAACATAACAGGTACTATCATTTAATTATGGCGTAAAACAACTCGCAGTCCAACTGAAGACCGACGGTATGATATTTACTGTTTTGCCAATTACGCTAAGGTCGCCTCTGGGAATCTTATTGATGGCTTTAGAAAATACTTGTAAATTGCTTCCCACTCGCAGCTGAAGTGCCCTCCACTTTCTTCGTGGCATAATTGGCAGAAAGTTTAGCAGTTTTGATCAATCGCAACCTTATATTCCTTATCTCTCGATCATGCTATGAGCTTTTTAACGACAGTAACTAGACTGACAATAGGAATAAACCATTGACATTATTATTATATTTTTTTCAAACACATCTCAAAGTCATGGGTTCTTTAGCTTGTTGGAGGCACTGAACACTGGAAATTTCTTATTTATATTCACAGAAACCTTCGTAATTGGAAAACTAAAATATAAGATTTTTACTATTCAGGGCCGGGATACACAGAACGCCTGTAACGCTAAACAGAAATTTCTTCCTTAAACTGTTTAATTGGCCTTATCCTGAGGTGATCTTAAGTTCACCATATACCTAATGCACAAAATAATTTCAAAGGCATTTATCGTCTCTTTAGGACCTTTTGCGTGCAAATGCACAAAATGTCCTTAGACCAATATCGACTAATCACAGACAACGTAACAAGCAGGAGTGGAACGCGAAAATAAAACTCCGATGACCAGCTGATTTCTTCCGTTCCAACCGTGACTGCAGCGCCGGCCATATTTTGTCTTAGACGCCTTGCTACATATTTTAGTTTAAAAACAGATGAGATATGACTATAAAATTGCTGTAAATGAAAAGACAGTTTTTTTAATTAGTACTTTAGCTATGCGCACGCTGAAAGCTGAATGTTTAGCAGCTGGCAACTTTCAAAATAGAGGCCTCATTCTTCGTCGGTCATATTCAGTGTACAGAAATATTTTAACCTTAGTTTTGCGCACTAAAAAACAAATATATCATCATCAACAGATCGCTAACGCATTGAGTGATTCCAGAAAGATCTGGGAAATACTTAATACGCTGTTAAATCGTGGTCATAATTTGAGAGTTGATAACATGGTCGTCGATGGAAAAACTGTTACCAAAACTGAACTTGCATGTCATTAAAATGAACATTTCTCCACAATAGCAAGTCGTTTGGTTGCCGACTTTCCGTCTCACAGAGAGCCGCGGCCTCGCGTGCCTGAACAAGTCGCATTCGATCTCGTTACTCTCGAAGAAATAACGTCCATTGTTAAATCGATGAAAACAAAACGGTATCATAAAAATGAGATCCAACCGGGACATATCTTAAAATATTGCCGTACATCAACGATTATTTTTGTGCAGTGCTCAATAAATGTATTTCGGATGGTGTGTATCCAAACTGCTTGAAAGTTGCACGGGTAATTCACATAGTCAAATCTGGAGACGTGATGGAGGTTAATAATTACCGACCTATTTCCACTCTATCGGTTTTCAATAAAATTTTTGAGACGGTCATCCACTCTAGACTTGTCCAGGTTCTTGAAACGAACCATATATTAATTGATACTCAGTACGGATTTAGGAAAGGTGAAAACACGACCAAGGCAATAGTCAATCTAGTCAATGATATTTTAGCTGTACTTGACCAGAAAGCTTATATGATTTGCTTGTTTTTAGACTTAAAGAAGGCATTCAACACTGTTGACTCGGAAATTTTATGAACTAAATTGGAGAACTACGGTTTGAGAGGAAATATACATGACCTTATGACGAGTTACCTGCATAATCGTCAGAAGTATGTTGTAGTAAATAATTATGCCTCACCCCTTGTTTCTGTTCTGATTGAGGTTCCACAAGGCTCTGTAGTGGGTCCTCTTTTCTTCATGTTGTACATTAACGACATCGATCAATTTCCAGATGTTCGTGTTATCTTATTTGCCGACGATGCTGTTTTTATGTCGACGATTATTGTTTTAGAGATGCTATAATTAAGATCGAGAAGTTTATTAAGTCGCTATTAAAGTGGCTTCAGTCCAACCGTTTGACCACTAATGCGTCTAAAACTAAATTGATGCTTTTTAGTTCTCGCCCAGCTGTGGAGCTACCTGATGTACGTTTCAATGATACGATATTAGAATGGGTAACGCGTTTTAAATACCTAGGCCTAATGATAGATAATAAACTTAGCTTTTGTAGTCATATCCAACTTGCATGTTCGCAAGTTGTCAAAGCCAGAGGAGCGATGTATGCCGCGCGTAAATATTTGTCCAGGAGGTCATTGGTATTATTATATTATGCGCTTGTATACTCTCATATTATACACAATGTTGTACCATGGGGCGGAGCTTCTGCAAACCAATTGAGACCATTGATAATCGAAGTCAATAACGTTCTCCGAGTAATACTTGATTTGAAACGCGATAACAACAATATACCTGAACTTTCAGTAAATTCTATGTATGAGAAGCTGCGCTTATTCAAGTTTGATGAAATCTATGACTATTATCTGTTGAAATTTCTGCGTAATGCACTCTATAGGGAATTCGGTATATTTGATAAGTATTATAGGAATTTACTACCAAACCATAACTACGACACGAGACTGCGAAGACTAAACTTGCCCTATGCGAGGCTTGAAGTACAGAAGCGTTATGTTACTTTTCAGAGCGTCCGTTGTTTCAATGCAATACCAGATGTGTTAACAATGCCAATGAGATACAATGAGTTCAAATTCAAGTGCAAAAATTATATTTTTAGTTAGCAGTAGAAATTTGTAATATTTTTAGTTCCTAATCAAATGAAATATAGGTATTATAAATAAATAAATCACCTCATAATATATCTTAGGCCATTCCAGTAACCGTTTGAACCAGTTGTTACAGATTGCATAGCTATAATGGCAGAACTTGTAGGATAGTAAAGATAGATGTCTTACAAGTGGACTTATCACTTTTATGAGGCATGTTTTCTGTAGGCATTTTATTAATGATGATGCATATGTTTTAAAGAAGAAGTTAGTAATAATTGTTTATTTGTAATTTTAGTCAATTTGTCTGTAATGAGAACAATGAAGGAGTTAAAGGAGGTATTCAACTTGATGCTTGTAAGGTTGCTGCAAAATTCAGACGATTGGATGAGATAGCTCACTGAAGAGACGTTTGGGACTCGTGAACAGTCTTTTGTTTCCCGTATGCACTAGTCTAGAAAGTGTCCGAAGATATTGTTTTTTCCCGTTCAGACGGAAACAGCAGTGAAAATGTCAGCCTAAGAAAGTTCTACAACTCGTCATGGAGATATGTGTGTGGCGGCGGGTCTTTCAAAGATCTGCGAACTTTCATATTTTCAAAAGCAGACAATAAGCAGACGATTAGATGAGAAAACTGATTAAAAAGACGGTTGGGACATGTGAACAGTCTTTTGTTCCTCGTATGCACTACAAAGTGTCCGATGATTTTGTTTTCTCCCTTCTCGTGTTGTACCGTATGTCGACCGAAACAGCAGTGAAAACATCAGCCTATAACTAAAAGTTCCGCTACTCGCTATGGGGCTGGGTCTTTCTTTCAAAGAGCTGTGCATTTTTATAATATTTTTCAGTCAAGCAACAAATGTTAGAATTCACCATACTATTAAGGAATATCAAAAGATTATGGTGTAAAATCAGTTTCATTCGCACCCCAAAGCGTTCGACAGCATCCCATAGAAAATTGGATACTACGGCTTTGAAGCTCGAGCGAAGTTGCCAGACGTGCAAAACAATTTTTTGCCAGTTGAGCGCTTGGGTAAACAAAACTAAAAGAATACTTTTCAGCGATACATTTCTAAAAAAAAATACTCAGAGAATGTAAATATTATGTAAAATGGACCGAATTTGCACTCGCTATAAATTTCTTCGTCGATGTCTTGGTCCTGCAGCTGTTCTTTTATTGCATTTAAGAATGGTCCTAGCACCCGTAACTTAAGTACAAAAATAAAGGAAAATCTCTTTGGACGGGAAAGTGAAAATCGTTTGTGCATGCGCCCGGAGCTCACAAAGTGCACTTTTCTGAAGTTAAGGGAAATCTGTGAGCTAAATACACGTAGGGAAGTTTTGTGCATCCCGACCCAGATCACAAGTAAAATGTATTACTGAGTGTATGTGTGTCTTGGCCTCCACTGTGCCCCAAGATAGACTCACGAAATTCATAAAGTTCGCTTGAGCTCTGCATTGGGAACCACTACTCTAGGCACCGTTTCTAAAAATTTTGGTGTGTTGCCATTTCATAACATTTGAGGTAAAAATTTGTCTAGGAACCTCGCTTAAAGGGATATTGTGTAATAAATCAAAAGAAGGTCCATTTTACACTCTGTCATAGCCCCTACTTACGGTGTATATATACCTGACTACAGAAACAGCAACGATCCTCTAATGCCCGCTTCCAATTTTTATTGTAACTATTCCTACATGCTTGCTATTTTTTTGCTGAAGAACGCCATATTTTTTTCATTCATTAACATTACTGTACCAGTAAATGACGAAAAATATTTAACACGAACATAACTCAGGCTCCCTAAATTGTTTGGCCAATATTGCTGAATAAATTTACGCTCATGCATGGTTAGGATAAAAAGTAAGGCAAATACTTCGCAGGGAGCAATGGTCCTTGACGTGAGCTCAGTCGGACTCTGACAGTTTTTCAGTCAGCGTTACGGGTTCGGTGGATTCCAAGACCCGTAGTGAATATGTAACATGTTACCCCTATTGCCACATGTGCTTTTTATTCTACAGAGAGCTTCTCAAGTGAAAATTCAGTATTCTGTCTGAAAAATCCACTACACATCAAGTTTTTTATTACACGGATAAATTCCAAACATAGGTAGAAAAACTAAAAATAAATCGATTTTCATAAGCTATAAAATGCCCACAATTCCTTAGTTTTGTACTTATAATGACTTACTGATAATTTAAACTTTATGTAGGATACTACGTGCGCGCCAATGTTGGCACAAATTTTGATAGTTCAGCACGTTTTCAAACCCCACCAAAGCAATTTTAATTATGTTTACACTAAAAACAGCAAATATTTTGCTGTTATGAAGAAAAAAAACACCCTGTAAAATATAACACAGTTGTTGGTCGCTTGCTTGCTCCAGTGTTGGTCTGTCTCTCCGTTACGCTGTTAGGAGTTTAATAGAAGAATATTCATGTACTAAAAAACAAGTCGAGATACCATACAATTTCAGCGCTTGGAGTAAGGGTGACAAATACAGCTGCTGATACAGTATGGTCTAAAGTGGAAATACTGCATTTTCTGAATCTTGCTTCACTTTCGAAACTAGCTTGGTACTTTTTGATATGACGATAATAATTCTTCTACTGATCGTGGTAGATGAAATGTGGTATCTTTGATAGAGTTTTTGATCCGGTCGGGAATATGCCAAGATATGTCGCACATTTTTTGACTGAATTTCTTCTCAGCAGTTCGAGAAGCTCCGTTTTGATTGGAGTTTTGGTTTATTTTTTTATGCATATTCACTTTCGCTTATGCTTTCTTTAGCTGAAACTCTTCGATGCAATTGAAACTTCACGCCGAGCAGACGCCTTTTTATTTTGAACTAGACCACCAAACACAACACTTTTGTTGAATAAGCCAATAAAATATATGTTTAAAAACATCTTACCATCCCACCAAAAAAAGTTCTCATTTCTACAAAATGCACCAACTCCACAAGTCCACAAAGACCCCCGTGACCAGGCCTATAGTACTTAATAAGCCATTTTCAGGTCGGTGTCTTGGAAATCTCTTTTGGCGAAAAAAAAAGTTGAGTACATTGGAATTTTTTTCAGCATTAGAGGAAAAATAAGGCTTCGGTTAGACAGGCCGATGGACTGACGGACAGATTGCTCTCTTATTATAGTATAGATTAAGTTACACTGCAGGCAATTTTCGACGCTTGAGATTCATCTCTCACGTGGTATCCAGGTTACCTTAAGAGCTGATTATTTTCGGTGAATTCTTTTGACTGAACTATATTTTCTTATTCCTGCTCAACGTTTGGCCAATGCAAAACTGATATTCATTTCTTATATTGAAGGAGAGATATTTTACTCAGGCAAAACTCATGGCTGTACAGCTTGCATTTTCTTAATGGAAGATCAGGCTCTTAGAGATAACGTTTGGCCAATTCTAAGCTGATATTCGGGCCCTATCTTGCAGGGGGATATATTGCTCTTTTAAAACACATGGCTGTAGTATTTGCTTTTCATTATGGGAAGATCAGGCCTGCAGGGATGAGACCTATTTATCAGCAATAACCAATAGTTGAAACCGGAAAAAACAAAAAGCCTAATCACAAAATTACTGCCGTCATTTTTGACGGCAGGGTATTCTAGTTGGACATATATTACATAGTGCAGTCAAGTGGCATCTCCGATATCACTTTTGAAGTTTGGTCATGTCCAAACACGGTCATGCAGGCGAGCTCAGCTTCTTCAGCTGGAGCACCCGAGTGCTCTTTGTAGGCGGCTGTAAAAATAATATTTCATTTTTAAAACAATAACTATCCAGTTTATGATGATAGAGGAATGTTTGATGTAATGTAATAAGAGAATGTTCGGTATATTATAATGAAAGATTATTCTGTGAACTATAAAAAGTAACGTTTGGTATATCATGATAAAAAACTGTTCGATGTATTATAATGAAGGCATATTTGGCGTATTGTAATAGAGGAATGGTCTGTCTAATATAATGAATGAATGCCCTGTGTATTATAAAGAAATGAATATTCGGCGTATTTAATAAAGGATTGTTTGGAGGACTGTAATAAAGGAATGTTCGGTGTTCGGTATTATAAACAGGAACTTTCAGTGTATTATAATGTAGGAATATTCAGTGAATTCTAAAAAGGAACATTCGATGTATTATAATAGCGGACTGTTCGGTGCGTTATAACTACAGCCCGGACATTGCTTAAAATAAATGCTCAATGCTTATTTTGCTTAAGCTGCTTAAAAATGTGTAAGATTTTGTACCGCTTAAAATGCTCGTGAAAAATTTTTGTTAGTGTTTAAAATTTTTGCTAGTGCTTAAAAATTTATGTTAGCGCTTAAATATATTTGCTAGCGCTTCAGTTGTTCCGGCAATTAGCCTACGCTTAAATTATTCGGAGACCTTTTCTAATTTAAGGAGTTATCGTGTACCTACTTATTTATTGTGCGCAACAAGCCAACAACATACGAAAATAGCGCGTACATGAGGCGTGTATTTGTGGCCAAATTCGTAATCAGAATCACCGTGATCATGATCGTCGTGATCACTGAAAAGCACATGAACGGCCAATGATTTTGTAAACAAACTAGAGACGTCATGTCTATTTTCAAAATTTGGATCGAATCGTCGCAGCATTTAATGCATTTTGAACATGCACAGACATAAAACTTTGAGCGCGGACAGACGTACGCCAAAGTTGCGCTGCAACACAACTTAGTGATTGATTGCGCTGCAGTGCCCTAGGCTTCGGTTCGGGCTGAAAAGAATATGAAAAGAATATATTAGGTAACAGGTAGGAGTTGTATTTTTTGCAGTTTGCACGTAATAACAGGCAGCAATGGTGAAGCTTTTAGAATACCTCTTACTTCAGTGTTAGTTTAAAGTTGCAGTGACGCACAATTTTAGCCTGACATTCAAGCGCCAAGGCAACGAGACGGCCCGAGGGAAAAGTTGCGTGACTGAGCAATTTTTGCGATAGTGTGCTCGCGCTAAAACGAAACTACAATTCTGAAAGTCAGTAATACACACACTCATTATAAAATTATCTTATGTATTCTTAAATGTAAGAAAACATCAAGAACTTTGCATTTCTAATTTTGAAATTTTGCTTGTTTAACGGTTGTAATTATTCTTTGATCATGCACGATCAGCCCGCTAGTGAAATCACGGTTTGATCAATTTTTACCAACGGTCACTCTTGATTGCTATCAGAATCACGTTAAAAAGTTGTCACAAAAACGCACGGATCATGCGGAATCAGGCGGAATAATCCTCAAGGTGGTCACAAAAAGACGCGAATAGACACTCCATGCACTTTATGTTGGTCTGTGGCACAACTCTGCAAAAAAAAAAAAAAGAAAAAAAGAAGGCGTGACTTCTCTAGCTTTTCACATGAAGAGGCCCATTTTCCCAGCAAATTTACAAACTTTTTTCAAGCTAGCTTATGTCGACTGAGTATGTTAAAGGATTGAAATTCACTTACAATTTCCAACTGGCTTTTGCAACTGTTGCTCATCTTGGAAATAATCTTAAATATTTTTTCTATTCCGTTACCGAAACTTTCAATTACTAATTGAGGCAAATTTGTAGGCTTACAGCGGGAGAAAAGCTAATTCCATGATGGGTGGTACTTTTCGTTACCTAGAGCGGAACGACTAAGTCTATGCCTCGAATAATGCCCGCTTCGAGTTGTTTTTCGTCTTGACAAAGCTCCAAAAATGTTTGAAATGATATCCTTTTTAGTTTTGAGGGCTTATAATAGGAAAATGTTGGCGCTTAATTTGGTTTGAATTTTTTCCCGTGGGGGAAAGGGGGAGTGCTTGCTGGATTAAAATAAACGAATTTTCGGTGTAATATAAAAAGGAACGTTCGGTGTTTTTTAATCAGGGACTGTTCAGTGTATTATAGTAAAGGACTGTTTGGTATACAATAATGAAGGACTGCTCGGTGTACTATAGTAAAGGACTGTTTGGTATACAATAATAAAGGACTGTTCGGTGAATGCGCGTCTAAAAGTTCCTCTGATTATTACCTCCTAGGCTAGTAACCCTAGAGGGATCAGTGTGTACTTCATAAATGACGTTCTTAACAATGACACTTTTACGAAAAACAGAGGTTTTATTTTGTCCCTGTAGAGATGAGAGCCTCAGGCTTATAGGGAATCTTTCGCTTTTCGTTTTCAAAACAACATGAGCAAATGAAAGGCTCTCTGAAGAAACGTCTCGAATTTCAAAGCTCTCGTCTGTAGCAATTGGAATACGGACGAAAATATGTTGCATTTGACAGACGTTCAGGGATTCAGTATAGAATCTAATTTAGGAGAAAATTCAACGTGGGAGCGGCTTGAAGTTGACTACGACTGAGTTGTTTATCTTTCTTTAAATAAAGCGGATTATCTTTGCCTGACCGTGCTAGCAATCAGATATAAAAAATACGTTTCGTCAAGAAAAACAATTTTTTTTTATTTTGTTGTTAGTCGGTTCCTGCAGGAGATTTTCTAGTCTGATTGTAAATACCAAGGCCATAGCCATTGTTTTGCTTACTTATTAAATATAACAGCAGGGTCCGTCTAACTTTGCTTGACTACTAGACATTCGGCCAGAGTTTGCAAAAAAAAAAAAAATATTTAATGGGTTCGACAAATCGATATGACCAGAATGGAAAAAGGCATGGGAGAATTACACTTTGACTGAATTTTTTCAGGCGCGTTCACACGATGATCAAATGTAAGAGTTCCCTCGACTCCACGTCCGAATCCGTAGTCATATCCGTTTACACAATGCAAAAGCGCAACTCTCTTTCAGGTCTAGTTTAATAATTCAAACGTGAAAAGATACCCAGAGCTTTTCTAGCAACATTTGACGGGGACACTTCCATAACGTTTTTAGCAGGCGTATATATATAGCTATATTTATGAGCGCCTTAAATCGCATGCTGAAGATTAGCTGAGGAAACTGAACAACTGAGCGAACCCCGTCTTTACATTTTCCACTTTGCATGTTACACGTAGTTGGTCCATCAAGCCTTGAGAATCATCCGTTATAGTCACCTTCGAAAATTTATTGTTACATAACGAAACAAAGCTTAAGCTGTTCTTCCCTATAGTACTGCATAAGTCTTCATTATTCGTAGTTCTAGCGCAGCCGGTCAACGGTCAGAATCACCCACTACTCACCTACATCAACAAACATCTTATACAGTATCCTAAGTTTCAACCGCTTGCGCTGCCATAATAATAATAATACTGATAATGCTTCATTACGCGCAGTTCTAGGACAGTTGGCTCATCAAACAGGCAGTCAACAGCACCAGCCACAACTCTAGATTGTTGAACTGAAGTTCGAGCTCGCCCCGGCATGAGCTATGCAAACAGTGAAGTAACTTCTGAGTTTCAATAATTGGCCTCATCTTCGGAACTGCCCAATTACGTGGTTGATACACCGGCGACTTTGCTTTTGCTACTGATGGTGGTACGGAACGAACTGGAAGTTGGCAATGAGAGGCTATCCAGTGTGGTGGAGTTCAGGGCCAATCAGTCTCCAAACGGAAATTTTTAGGCCGACGTGTAGAGGAGAGAGCTTGGGATAAAACTGAGAGTTCATGGCTGGCTAAGCGTTTCCCATTTGGGGGGGGGGGGGGTTGCGGTCTAGTTGACTTTACCTTTTCACGTTTGTAAAACAATATATATAAATATGGGTTGGGTTATATTCAAAAATGTCAATACCATCGGTCGATCTACGGCCATTGTCCATAATATGATTTTCTACACAAGTTACCACACTTCAAGCGCAAGTTCCTGTGCACTAGCCAAATACTGAAGTGTGTCCTCTTACATTGCACATATCACAACAATCAAAGAAATAATTTGAGCATTTTTGGGGTCAAATGTTCACCATGTAATTATTATTATTATTATTATTATTATTATTAAAACTTCACGCTTGAGCTCCCACGAACAGGTAATACAACCCAAATGAAGCATTTGCAACACCGGGAAGCCCAAAGCGCTGCTAAAGGAAATCCAGCAAAAAACCATTAACAGCCGACTTAAAAGCCTGCAGGCCAACACTACCAAAAGCTGATGCAGGCAACAAATTCCAAACTTTAGCCGACCAGGGCACGAAGCACCGACAGAACTGATTAGTTCGACATATGACAGCCTCCAAAGTGAAAGAGTGCGCTCNCAGGTTCACCAGATCATTATCAGCACACAGCCTGCTGGCTGAACTAACAAGTCGGTCCAGCAGACGTAAGTGAGTATCAGCAGCTGAAGCCCAGACCGGGGAGCAATACTCTAACACAGGCAGCCTTTAGCTAAAACCTTTACAATATGTTTTACTTCAACAGTATAGTGTTTGCTGCATAATAACTACAATGTAATGCTGACAATGCTATTTCCTGCAAATTAAAAAGCTTAGTGAGTAAATTTTTACCCAATGTAGCGTCTATGACATAATTTCTCAGAATTAAAATGCTGTAATGTAACTTTTTATTTAATACAAAATTTACAATGCATTTCCTCGCATGCTACAAAGTTTATAATGAAGTTTCTTAAACACTACAATGTTTAAGACGGGTTTTCTTTCAAATTACAAAGCTTACTTGGGTATTTATTTTCTATAAATTACGCCGTTTACAATGTGCCTAGTTTAACCGATAATAGGTATCAGCACTATTATTTCCTGCGAGTTAAAAAGACTTAGCAGTAATCTAATTCTAATTACCAAAGCGATGCCCACGGAAGCAGCAGCCTTGCGTGCTAAACTAAGGCTTCTTGTGTCACAGGTTTGATACCAACCTGGGCATGCATGCTCCTTGCTGTGCTGGGTGCATCGACTCAGCAATGTTTGGTATGCACAGCTGCCGTGGGGGCACTTATTTTCCTGAGAGATGGAGAGGGTAGGGGACGCAGGTCGTTGAACCTTCCGTCGATAATACCAAATCTCCTGGCGACCCGTGGTCGACTACAGCCGTACTTACTCCTCTGCTCTGGGGCAGTTGGCCTTTATCCGTAAGCACAAACAAGTGCGTAATGGTTTTGCTGTTGAGGGTGTGGTCACAATGACTTCACCTCACAAGGGTTTGTTCCCAGCCCGTTTCCAGATAAGCAGCCAATAACGATACAATCTGTGTCTGCAGTAGAATCTTTTTCCTTCCACAGAACAAAACTTACCTGTTGAATCTTTGAAGAAGGTAATTGAATTTGACTTTCCAAAGCTAATCAGTCCTTACGGGGCGGCGAGTAAGAACCTCAGCACACCGACGGTTTTCCTTCCCAGAAACAAAGCAGCGATCTCCCAACTTTTGAAAACTGGATTTGCATTTTAATTTTTCGTTTGGGAACACGAAGGTGACAGAATTAAAATTTCATTGAGGAACAAAGGATCTCGCGCGCAAAATTAAAGTAGCGGAGACACCTTTTCCCATTCGTTTTCTCTTTCTCGTTACTTCCAGGGCTGGATCGAGAAATTTTCGTTCGTCAGCATAAGGCGAAGCTGACTTCAAGTACGACAGCACGTGTGGCATAATTAGTCGAAATACTATAGAATAATATTCCCGTAAGGTGCACACGAGAAAAACATTTAGCACATGCCTTCGCTTCTAGCTACACTTTACGAACTGATGTTATTTTCATTCACACATGTCACCGTTGAAATACCATAATTTTATTTTCTTTGTTAGGTCAAAAATAACGATACAGAACATGGACTGCTTCCGCACTTCGGCAACTGACACTATCTGCATTTCAAATCACGGACATCATTGCATCGTTTCTTTCTCTGAAAATATTAATGGCACTTCTTGTCACCAGTTCAAAACTTTCAAGGATTTTTGTGCTGCTTTTTTTTATTTACAGTATTGATGAGCTATTGTGATGAGCTCAGAGTATCGTGTTTTCGATGTAGGTTTATTTCAATTGTCGAATTTTATATAGATTAGAAAATTATGAACGACAGTGAAATGCGGAACGAAAACTATTGTATCTTGGGAAAAAGTAATAAACTTTCGCCTCGACAGCCGAGAAAAAAGTAAATTCTCTTCGTATCACTAATTAAGGAACATTAAACTTGTATCGTACAGCTCATCCGGCGCGAAAATGAAAGTCGACTAACAAAATTTTGCAAGTATATCTGATGGATAATTTTTTAACTCGACAAAGTCCGGGCCAAAATAAGCAAGTGAAGCATGAGGCGCTTCCGGGGTTACTACGTCAGTCAAGTAACTTTGTCTAACCTTTACTAACTTGCTCAGCCACAAGTTAGCACCCTGGAGGCTTGGCATGCATCTAAACATGTCACCTTCTTACTGAACATGACGCCTTGTTCGTACAACTATAACAGAAAATGTTTATTTTCTACACAAGCAAACATGTTTTGATGTATTCCGAATCTGGATAATAAATTAAATAAAGATACGACTTGTTAAAGAGCCTTGCATCTGGCCGCACAGGGGGTTTGCTGTTTGGATGGGTTGCAGGCAAACATTTCATGCGATGGCAGTGCGCATTCGAAGTCGGTAGTCAACAAAGCTACATAGTGATTGATTCCGGGAGTTTTTTCTCCTGTATTTTAAATCGAAAGCTTACAATTTTGAACAAAAATAGGGCTGTCAAATTTAATTCGAGACTTCGTGTGTAGTGAAACGGCTTGGCCTTAGATTTTTGAAAAGCACCAGAAAACGGAGCATCAGATATGGCATACTCCATCTTCACCACGGCTCAGACAACCCAGGATGAGCAAATCAAGGATCAAAACAATGCTGATTTACTTATTTGATAGCCAGGGCTTCGTACACAAGGCATTTGAAGACGAAGGCCAAACCAAGCCTGACTGTTTCTCGACAAGTTCCTGAAAGCCTTAGGAAATAAGTCACTTGTGAGAGATCAAAAAGTCAAAAACACTCGGCTGCGGTCCCAATGCCAATACAGTTTACCGGCAATCGATTTAATTGAGTTTCTTTAAGTGAAACCATTTGTACTACTTTTCAGGCGATTTATATACCAAACTTAATTGAGTCCTTGTACTTTTTCCTTTTCTCTATATTGAAGATTCATCTCAAAGGCTACTATTTTGGGATTTTGGGGAGTACTGAAAAAACTCACACCTGACCGGTCGAAGGCAATTTTTGTTACCGAGCTTCAGCGCTACTGCGAAGAATGGAAAGCAACCGTCTCCAGCGCTCTTCGGCTCCCTGTATGTAACTATATAACTTAACAAAATCCTTTGAAAAAGGCCAAATGGAACTATGATTTCAGCTAAGCAGAAAAGTCATGAAACATCAGTTTCATCACTTCATTGGTACACCTCGCACAGGTAGATATAAATTTAGTTGGTCAGCACAACTAAAAAAGTAATGTCTACCCCTAGCCTACAAATCCATGAGGTGGTGCACGCCGCCATCGCTGCTGCAATTCGTTAAATGCAGAAGTCTGGAGGAAAATGTAGCGTTTGGTCTTAAGGGCCTGCTGTCAAAAGCACTTAAGAGAAACAACAACAGCAAGAAAAAAAAAAAAGATCATGATTAATGGTAGAAGTAGGAAAGCTAACCCGTAACTACTTTTACTTGCTGCTCATAGTAAGATATAGCGACACTAGACCCGCAGTGGCAGCAGCAGACTAAAGCGTCCGTCTTTGACTCTCAAGGCCGCTGGCTCGTGCCTCGTCCTCAGCTGGGCATCTTGGCGGCGCTTGATGTGATCGGTCAGCATCTGGCCTGCATACTGCTTTGGGCTTACTGACCTTCCCCAGCAATGGGGAGGGTTGGAGGGGGGGGGGGTCGCAGATATTGTCGCATAGAGTCTTCCGCTACTGGCGCCATAGCTTTAAACAATCTGTGCTTGACGGAAGCCGCATAATCATCTGGGGTCTGTTGGTCTATATCTGCAGCAAAAACCAGTGCATGTGAGTTTCCCAGCTGGGGTACTGTCAAATTGACTTTACCTGTACCTTTTACTACCTTTACTAAGTACTTCTCGAAGTCTAGTATGCGCTAGCGACTTGCGCAGCCTTGCTGTAGCGCACTACTGCGGAGCTTGGCATATGCATGCATGCCACGCAGCTATTTGGTTACTTACATCCTTGCTTTGTTGGTATCTCTCTCCCTAATAGCATTACTAATGAGCTATTCATTTGCTCGACTTCAAGGGGACAGTTGCTTTGCCAAGTTTGGAATGCCGAAGTACCTCTTATCGGTATCATAGATACTAAATTTCACGTCCTTCTCACAGCAAAGTTTTATTTGCTCTGAATTCATGATGCTTAAATGAAGTAGAAGATCAAGCAAGGAAAAATGAAAATATTTTTCAGAACAAGAAGAACAAAGAAAATAGGGGTTTCGTTGAACTAATTAATTTTTGCTGTCATTTTATAACGATACAGACTACCGGCAAGAACATGTAGAGCGGCAATATAATACTATTTGCCTTATTATGCATAACTTAATGTTAGCTTTAAGATGAGCTCTCATTCTGCTGAAGATATTGACTTTTTTTTATCCCACATAAGTTCATGCTCAACCCTCAGCCAGTGACACTAACAGTAATGGATCACGGCAAATGTTATGGGCAGAATATCAATATCTGATGGAGTCGCCCACTTGGAGTCGGCTACTCCATGTGGCTTTTCGAGGAATTGCGGACATTTCAGACACTATTTATAAGTCAGATCAACAGCGCAATCTTTATGGACTTGTGGTTCGAGGCAATTTCACTGCAATATGAAGACTAACGTAGAACGGCTCAGTAAAGTCCCAGAATAGCACTGCGTTTAGGGAATTTTTTTAGTGTAGTGTTATACTATCATAGTTTGACATACAACTAAGATTTTTTCCAGTAAACAAGAAATATTTTTACGGCTGCATTTCGAACTGGAGAACATGGCGGAGCGTCCTGTAGAATAGAATTTTTATTGACAAAGAAAATGGTGTAAATTCTGTTTTAAATCTCAATGAATTTTATTCATGCATTTTTTGTATATATATCAATGAACGCAGAAGTACACATGTCTCTTAGTGATGAAAAGCGCAATGCACGGTAGCAGCGGAACTTGCTTGCTGCACAGTTGTGCTGAAGGTCCTGAGAATGATCCCCAGCCAGTCGAGCTATCTTTTTGCATGGCGTATTCTTGGTGCGCATAGCTACCGTAGGGGTACTTAACTTAGGATAGGTGGGTTGCGGGTCGTTGAACCTTCCGCTAATGCTTCATTGTTCCGCGGTCGGCTGCAGCTGTACTTACTTCTTTGGGGCCAGTTGATTTATATCTGCCGCACGAACCAGTGCGTGTGGGTTTCTCAGTGGATAGTACAGTCAAAGTTGACTGAACCTTCATTTTGCGTCTATACTGATTGAGCTTTTGAGCTTAGCTGCATGTTCTTTAGCTCTCTGGCTATACACGATTGTCGTTAAAATTTAGAAACCAATATTTTTTACTAACGGCTTAACCGTGCTCACTTAGCTTGACATGGTCCAGGACTTCAGACAGGAAATTTGGTTTTGATACTTCGAATTATGGTGCATGCGTTAAAAACAGCTTGATTACGGTTGAGACGCTTGTAAATAGTGTTCTGCGGAGCTGGATTTCGTTTTCAGAACTCTAAGAAGTAATCGATTTGAGGCTGATGCCTTTGACTCGGTCCTGCAGGGCGAAATCAACACCTTACCTGAAGGTCCGGACATATCAAGTTACTTGGGATTAGATTAATTCGGTTTCGATGGACCAATTATTAATTAATGGCGCTTTCAAATACGCTAAACTAAGATCATACGATGCACGACGGTCCTGCTGGCCCCGCCAGTATATAATACTGATCCTACTAGTATGCATAAGTATTTATATATGGTTCTTAGAGGAACTTAAATTAGTCGTAAAACCAGGATTTCTGTTTTAACATCGCCAAAACTTAGTTGTTTGTGCCTTTTGGCATTAATAACAGTTTCTGCAATTTTCTTGAAGATATCGGTAACTCATTGAGTTAAGTTCTGACAAACGCCAAGACAAACATAGTCAACTAGAACGCCTCGTGGTGTAAGACCCTTGCAACGGTGGGGTAAATTTAAAGAAGTCATTTTGATTTGCCAGCTAATCCTAATTTCTCATATGGATGCTGTGTCCTGTGTCACTGGAAATGCCTAGGGCTCACCGTGTTGTGGATACTAATTGATTGTTGAACCTCCAGCGTCGAAATTTGGATGCGAAGTAAATTCAATATAAAAAGTCATCTGCTCAGCGTGAAGATTCAACTACTTCGATATCATTCAGCAATGAAAGCGGAGATCCAGAGGCTAAGGATCCTGAGGCTGGGGATCCAGAGGCCGGAGATCCAGAGCTATATTTGTCACCGGTACTCCAAGCGCTGAAATTGTAAGGTATCTCAATTTGTTCTTCAGTACATGAATTTTCTCCTATCAAACTCTTAACTGCGTGACGGAGAGACGGACCAACATTGGAGCGAGCAAAGGAGCAGGGGAACGAGGGAGCAAGCAAGCGACTAACAACTGTGTTTTATTATATAGTGGATACTTATATAAATTATAGAGTTAGAAGCAAGTGAGCGCTGCGGTAGGACACAGGTAAACCTCATTAACGCCGAGGTGCTAGTAACGGCCGGCAAAGTTCGTGTACAAGCCTAACTAGCATATCTAATACAAAGGTGAACTGGTGAGGGTGAACCATGGAACTGCAGCTGATCACGGAGAGGACCCGCTCCAGTTCTAAAGGGGACGAACCAAGACCCGCACTCGGCACTCGTGGGACACTGAGGAGTTGGAACCTGGGACGCTTGACAAATCAAGACAGACTCAGGGATGCTGGTGGATCTGAAGCAGACTCAGGGATGCCGGTGGATCTGCGGCAGACTCAGGGACGCTGACGGATCAGACTCAGAGACGCTGACGGATCAGACTCAGGGACGCTGACGGATCAGACTCAGGGCGCTGACGGATCAGACTCACAAGGATGTGATGACTCGCAAGAATAAACAGCTAGCAGAGTCACAAGAGCGTCAGGGAAGGGCGTTTTAAAAGAGATATAGGGGAAGATTTCAACCCAACTTATGGAGCAGTACCCAGGTGGCAAACCCTGGCGCATCAGTCCTACAAAGAAAGGAGCAAGCAAAATAGAAAATCGAATCGCAGGATTAAATGGCACAGCACTGATCACTTCGCATAGCGCCTGCTCTTTCATGAAATAGCAGTGATTCCATTACTTTAATCTATCTACGGAAATATTGACATCGCGGTAGCACTAGAAAATGAGAGCACGAATCCTAGCAGTTTTCCTAAGATATTTACCATTTAAGGAGAAGGGTATCGGGCAACGAGTATCTCCCCTACAGGAGCCAACAGTCCTTCAGTATTGAAGGCCCAATCGGGTCCGGCTACGTAGCTAGGAAGGAAGAAAAGGGAACGGAGGCAGGAAAGGCAGACGCGGTAGTGATTCTTTCACAGTTTTGCGACCGAGAAAGAAAAGAGACAGACAAACGGTTGAACAGATCTTCACCAAAAGTTAATTATCTGCTCCTCCTAACATACCAAACAATTCCAAAAAATTTCGTAAAGATACTTGCAGAACTTTTGGGTCATCTCTTGAACAGATAGGTAGACAAACGTACAGACAGACAAAGAGACATACAAACTCGACTAAAATACAACCGCTTTGGCGAAGGTAGTAATTCCTGCAAATGTCTTGAAGATCCATTCATGACAGTTTGAGTTATGTTGCCGGGTAATAATAAGCTGACTTCCAAATAAACAGTTTGACGGATCTTCACCGCAAGTTACTCATCGATCTGTTTCTACCTCCTAATATCTCCAACATTTGCATATTACCTGCTACTTCTCTAAGCTTCCATTTCAAGGCTCGCAGGCGTGAGCTGATATATCTCTGCCTTCCTACTGTACTATTTCCTTTTGATTGCTCGAGGTACGGTAGGACTATATGTGAGCCTGTTGGTATACTGGGGTCTGAGCTCTGCGTGCAACTTGTATTATT
>LQNS02278125.1:19714016-19739683 GCA_001587735.2 Parhyale hawaiensis | reverse complement strand
ATACGATGAAAGTGTTTCTTCCAATGAGATTTTCCCGTGATTGTGGAAATAGCTCTTCATTTAGTCCCCCTTATTAAGAACCCGAAGAGCTCAAATATTCAAGCTCACTATTGTAGGTCATCGTGGAAGCAAAAAAAAAAAAAAAAGAGGATATACCTATATATTTTCTTAATGTGATACTAATTTATGAGTAGAGCATTACAGTGATCCTCGAGGAAGAAGTGATGATGAATATTATTAGTTACGGTAGATGCATGGTAATTTTATCATACATGCACATACGGGTAACAGTGTTTGGTACTCATCATATCGGATATGTCAATTTCGTACCAACTGTTGTAGGGAGCTCGGCCCCGGAAACTACGCTAAGTTACTAGATTTTATAACCTATTACAACCTACGCTAAACATTAATTATCTCAGTAGTAACTCAATCTAATACGTAGCCCAGTGGGTATTTTGAACTTCAAAGGGTTTATTCTAATGTATGGAATTAAAACTTGGTTTCTGGCAGGAATAGCGTTAAGCCATTTAGCAACAGGACTCTTCCACCATTGTATTCTTAAGGCGCAAGAAGCCCCTGCAGCCTAAATATTGTTGTTATATAGCAACACAATGACACAAGTACCTTCATTTCCAAAGATATACTGTTCATATGAGTGTATGTTAATTCTCTGCTCTACTATAGCTGATTATAAAAAACTGCTATCCCGAGTCAGAAGAGCAAAGTTTAGCTTCTTATATTAGCAGAGAAACAAGAATGCCAGTTTCCTTCCTTTCGACTTCTTTTAGCTGAACTTTCAACTACTTTGCAGCGAGAATTTTTTGTTCGCAGCAGACACTTCCTTAGACATTACCTTGGCAGATAAATAAGGCGAACTTGTAATGAAGCTGCAGGAGCTGCTCGTAGCGTGCTGCAGTCGGCAATGGAGGATAAAACGCTAGCTTGCAATACTATAAATATGAGGGAAGGAATATAATAAGATATGAAAATTAGTGTCAAGGTTATTCATGTTTTTGTGCTACATGGAAGCCCGACAGACGTTCTTTGTCACAGGTAGCCATGCAATCTTACAGTTATTTCTCCTATTGTATTTCACAGTCGTTCTCATTTTTTTTTACTTTATAGAGAAGCAGACAATTCAAATGCACATGACATTAAGTAATAATAATAATTAGCTTTATTAAGAACATAATGGGTTCACAAAATATGCTTACAAGCTTACAGGTACAATGACAAAAAGAATCTGCAGTGAAAAACATGTGAATGCAACATGCAGTGAAAGAATCTACTGATGCCCAGCAAACTTTGGAAAATCAGCTAGTTCGAAACTACTTGGCAGTATATATATGTTGCCTGGCATTATCGCTACTTTTGGTAACACTCACAGGTTGTAGTAAATTTCAGATTTATTTTTCAGCGCAAGGTGCCGTTGGCGCGCTGCTAACAAGACATGTCGACGACGTGTGAAATTTGATATAGGAAAAGGGACGTCCTTACCTGTCTGCGAGAACATGCACGGTAACATTCAATAGTTTTAGTATTATGCTGGTGTATTCGGTGGTAAAAACTAAAAGAAAGTAACTGTGAAGAAATTGAATCGACCATAGCTCCCTAGTTGAATTATGCTGTTGTTTTGATTTGCTGATGAAGTAATATGTCTGCCAAAGCTGTAGCTAACATGGTATAGGATTTAAGATTTTAAAAGAGCGCTCGATCAATTCAACTTTCGCAGAATGAAGCAATGCTTCTTCTCAAAACGTTCACAAAATCATCCCTAAAATAAATACAGTTCCTACTTTCTAGCAGGAAATGATCCGTGAGAAAAAAGAATAAATATATGTTTCCTCATTTGGATGGTGTGCCCAATGCACTAATGACCCAACCTCTGCAGTATTCAGACTTGATACTAACATAGCAAGAGAAATTTAGAACTTGACTTAAAGATTTACACCTACGGACAATGTCCGCCTGTTAATAAGGAAATGCAGCAAATAATACAATTTTTCGCAAAAAGTGAGGCTAGTGTGATCCCGTTTATACCCTAGAGAACCGTTGAATTAAAAGTGCAATGTTCATTACAAATAAAATTATTGGTAAATACTAATGGATTGTAATTAAGCGACTTGCGCGCAGTTGTGTAAGATTCTCAGAATAAAGTGAAAAATGCGCAGTTTAATAGTTACAGACGAGCTGAAACTTTTACAAAGAGTGCAAGAAATAATAAAGATACGTAACTGTGTAAGTTTGCCGCTGCAGGAAAAATACTCTACTGAATCACAGCTTCTCTTTAACTACCCACGCGAAGCTACTGCAAGCTTAGCTAGAAGAAGATTTCACCATTTAGCGCAGTTCTATACCCGTTGTTAGTTGAGCAGCGGCACTAAATATATAAATTTTTACGTGCATATTTTAAATACACGTTGGTCTTTACTGAAAAGTACTGTAACGAATTGTGTACGTGACTAGACTAAAATTCAAATTGAGTTGTTCAAAGTGATTTCATTGGTAATCATTGGGGTAACTTTCAGAGTAATTTCCATGCTTATGCCACTGAGTCCCACATTCCATCGAAATACTCAAGTTCAGAGATAATCCCAACATTCATATGACCAAGACCGTTTTGAATCTTTTGGGAATGATCAGGTACGATGTTACAACAACAAGTACAACAACAACAGCAACAACAACTACAATAACAACAACAACTCACCAGTAATTCCTTGCTCGCATTTATAAACTTCTTTTATTATCGACAAACAAGAAGATATGTCAGAATTTGCCCGATTGTTCAAAAAACTTCCGGGTGCGATATATTTTCAACAACTTACATGTAATATTTTGCTAAAATAATCAACCGTGTACGTGTAACATACTGCGCCCAACCCTTGAGCTAAGTAAGCAAACGTCTCTATGAATCCCCAGGTACGATGCATCACCAGCAATTTAGCATTCACATTATCAAACTCCAGCTTTAGACTCGTACCACAAAACAGGTAAGAATCTATACGAATGTCTAGCAAACGTGCACGTTCACCGCATCTGTAACAACTCACCAGTAATACAGTATTCACACTAACAAACTCCTAACTTTACACCGTAACAGGCAGGAACCTTCACGAATGTCCAGCAAATTTCCACGTGTGATCTATCAGCGCCACTCAGCATGTGGTCCGGGGGTCCCTGGTCGCACTATCATAATAAAGTGGCAGACCAGGGGACACATGTTGTCTGAGTTATGCACCGGAACTGTCGTCTCTGCAGGTTACTTGCGGTGTCTAATATCGCAGCAACAGATGGAAGGCGTGCTGCTCCACTTGCTGGTATTGCTGCAAACACTCCTGAAGAAATGAGGGAGGTTGTGAAGCAACGCTTGCATAATTTTGGAGATAACCTAGTATACAGAGGCTGTCTCGGCTGTTCTACTGTATATGTTGCAGTGTATTTTCATCTACATCGTTGATGGGTTATAATTTGCTTCTCTCACTTCGAAGGAATAGCACTGTTGATGTCTATTCTATATATTTATATGATAAGGTATAAGTTTATACTGATAGAGGTTTGCTGTCTTTGCTACTGCACGATTATAATTTTTTTAACCACTTGGATGGTACAGTGGCTGTCTTTTTCCGTTTCATATCGACGGTGTAATGTCTATTTTTTATTTCTATAACTAAGGATCTATTTCTTTTTCAAGTTTCATTTCCATGACCCAACGCAAGGGTAACCGAAAAGTTCTGTTACTTAAAAAACTATGTTAGTCATAACAAGTGAAACTTTTTCATCTATTTACATTGCAGTTAAGAACCCTTTACTTCATTTCAAATACTTTTTTCATAATTGAAATAAGTGATAATTAAGGCTTGGAATAAAATAAGTATGGAGCTTAAAAACGTTCAGCAGTAACAGACCTTGATAAAGCTGTCAAGACTGTATCAGAGATTTTCAGGTGGTTGAGAAGTAACAGAATGTTCACATGTACCGAATTATCATTGTATTCATGGATGTTGAACGAATTCTACTGTAGATCGTTCAAGAACTAGATGTCTCAGTTCATTCAGAACTTCAACGTCCCGAATTTAAATAAATCCAAATCGCTACATGAAAAGGTGGCTGCAGAGGTGAATGTTTCATGATGTGAGTTGTAGGATAACGATTGGAGACTTGGTTCTATGCAATACTTTAAAGTTTTTAGCGTGACATTTTGTTGCAAAGAAGAAAAAGTTTGCAAGAAGCCGTGCATTGTTTGATCGGCATGAAACTTTCAGCTTGGAAGACTTGCTTTTCACAGACAAAAAGCTTTCACTGTGGAGCAAGTTCACTATTACCAAAATGACAGGTTTCTTCTAAAATACTGTCTCTCATATCCAGAGGATGTTAGAAATCTCTACCGGCAGCAAAAACTCTCGTCGGTAATGGTCTAGGAAGTTATGTCTTTATGAAGCAAGACTTCTCTTAGAATTGCTTCGGTTCCAGAAAGAGTGACATTGAAAGCTGCGAGCTAAGAAGGACTTATATTAGAACCTATATGGATGTAATTTGTGCCTTGTTTCTTAAAGCGATGGACCGTTTTTCTGTTATCGAGGTGAAGCACCTCACCATACTGCCCACAGGACTTACATACAGGTGGCTCACAATTTTTTTGTAAAAGGCAGAGTAGCCGCCATCAAGCCCTGATTCAATCCCATTGAATTTAACATCTGGTCCATCTTGGAGGCCAGTTCTGCTGCAAAGTCAGTAGCAGCTTTTAAATTAAAAAGTCTCTGGGCCGTGATTAGGATAAGATATAATTTTGTGTTAGTGGCGCAGCTGTTGAAGCAGATCCTGAAAACGATAATATTGAAACGTGGATTATTTTTAACGAATGATTTTTGGCACTATCAGTGCTAAAGGTGTAACAAACAAATAAAAACAATTTTAAAAAATCGATTTGGATTTGGCCAAATTATTTGGTATCCTTTTTCTAACAGAATTTTATGGGAATATGCTGTTGTTTTCTACTAGAGCATTGCCTGCATATCCAGTGCTGATGGCACTCTGCCTGCTTCTGCCATTTTGATGGAGCAGTGTCTCACATTCCATAGGCAACATCTATCAGTTTCATTTCAGTGGAGCTATAGATGTCTGCACGAATAAATAAATTTGAAGCAAACAGTGTATGAACTATAATGTATTTTATGTGTTTGAACTGAAGGACCCGTTTCCGTAAAGTAGAATAGAATTTGCTACAAATAAGCGTCTTCTACTATGGTACCAGCAAAACTGACCTGCGATAACGCGTTTCAAACTTTTAGCGCAGTTTTCAGGACATCCCAGATTTAAACGCATAGAAAAAAAAAATAAATAAATAAAATAAACAGTGAGTGCAGAAGTAACTCTATTGTAAGCACCATTTGCAAAATAGCTACTACCGATTCCACAAAATGTTTTCAAGTAAACAGGAATTGTATGACTGTACCTTATGAATCAAATGATGTCGTAATTTTGTCATTTATGCACTTTGTTTTATATCTGAATATGTTTAAGATGGCATATACTAGTATATGTATGCTATTGAGGTATGTTGAACAGAAGTTTTACCATTATATGCAAATATATCGTAATATACATACGATATAATTACAAGTTTATATGCATAACGATGTGAAAAAATATCCAGGTAAGAATAAAACTTTTATTTATTTTTATAATATGTATGGTATACTCCGTTTTTTCCTTTTAACAGTAGTACATTTTCCAAGTGAAGTTTGATATGACTTTTAGGGTCCATTTTTAGGGTTCCATTAACGTAACACTAGAAGCAGATTATGGGTGAGAGATGTTCAGTTTTTTTTACTTTGGAACTTTTAGTCGGGTGTGAAACAAGTTCGCATCGGCTTAATTTGAAACAGATGTCCAGGACCACATATAAGTCAGACCTCAGATCTCGGACCCAGAAATTTAGAGTGTTTATTTAATTTAATAGATATTTGGAGTATTTATGTAGTTCAATGTATATTCGGAGTGTTTATTTAGTAGATATTAATCTAAATTTAATTTAATATTTAATTTATTTATTTTTTATTTTCAGGTGCTTAGAGGTCTTACACCACTAAAAGAATCTTGTTTTAGGTTAGGTCAGGTCTGAGGTCCAACGCTAGGGAGGTCCGATTTTTATGTGGTCCCTAGATGCACCTATTAAAGCATAGTATTCGAATCAAAATCGCACTACTGAAGTTTTAAAATTTAGAAGTCGGCAGTTTTAACGATCTCACGGTAGTTTGCCCAATAAATCATTGTTAATTGGCAAAGCTATTTGAATTTTATTTTTCTGTGGACAATGATTATGATAAAAAATAATAATAATAACCAGAGCACTGTGAGAACGCATACCTCCGTCAAGCAAGGCAAAGGAAACGAAAAATTTAAATTGGTGGTGAGAACATAATTTTCATTGTAGCAATACCAAAATCTAGTCATCTGTGTCTTTTAACAGTATTAGCGGTTTCATTCATTTTCTTGAAGATCAGTTCATAATTTCTTCAACTTAAGCTGCTTGCAAACAGTTGGATAAACATTAGTCAAATTCACAAACAAATCAACCGATCATCACCAAACTTTAATCATTTATGTTTTATAACATTACCAATAACTCCTGTAATTTTCATAAAGATCCGTTCTTAACTTTTTGAGTTATTATTATTATTAAAACTTCACGCTTGAGCTCCCACGGACAGGTAATGCAACCCAAATGAAGCGTCTTGCAACACCGGGAAGCCCAAAATGCTGCTAAAGGAAATCCTAGCAAAAACAATTAACAGCTGACTTAAATGCCTGCAGGCCAATACGACCAAAAACCGATGCCGGCAACAAATTCCAAATCTTAGCCGACCGGGGCACGAAGCACCGACAGAACTGATTAGTTCGACATCTGAAAGCCTCTAAAGTGAAAGAGTGCGCTCCACACGCAACACGAGTCTCTCTCCCAAAAACCTTGAGGGCAGGGAGAGAAGAATACAACCAATGCCTATCATTATTGTACACTTTATAAAATATACACAGCTCTGCGACTCTTCTCCTGTGGGACAGGTTCACTAGATCATTATCAGCGCACAGCCTGCTGGATGAACTAACAAGTCGGTCTAACAGACGCAAGTGAGTGTCAGCAGATGAAGCCCAGACCGGTGAGCAATACTCCAACACAGACAGCAAAAACGCATAAAAACATCTACGGGCAACCTGACTATCACCAAGCATAATGCTAACAAGCATGAAATAAAAACAGCGACAAACTAACGAAAGAACAAACAAACCAATAGATCGTCGCAAAAATTTGGTCATTTACTCGTCGTGATATACCTAACAACTCGTGTAAAATTCATTAAAATCCGTCCAAAACATTTTGAGTTATGACATTAGGAATAATGAAGCAGACAGACAGACAAACAAACGGATGAACGGATCTTCACCAAAATCTAACCATCTGTTCCTCCTAACATACTTAACATTCCCTTCAAATTTTGTAAAAATCCGTTTATAACTTTTTGAGTTATCTTGGTGACAGACAGCGAAACAAACGGAATAATAGACATATCCGACGAAAACATAACTGCCTTGGCGGAGGTAATAATAATGATAATAATTGTACCAATAATAATTTTTATTTAATGTTCTAAGCCCGTCATACCCTCCCGAAGGTCAACATTGGATTGCATGAAGAAGTGCCGTTATTTTCTTGGTAAAAAACATCAGGGAGAAAGAAACAAACTTGCCACAGCTTTTCCACCTAACAACAACCTGGCTGCACAAAGTTATGAGGCTCCGGCATCTTTTCTAAAATAAATTTTCCGTAAAGTTTTCGTGTAATTTACCCTCATAAAATTGCGGGAGCTAAGGCATAAAACACTGAAACTTGGCTTTATAACTGCAAGCCTCATCATCTTTAAGTCATAAGGAGGAGATGCCGTGTAGCATTATTTATTACAGCGACCTTCACTTCCCGGGACTGACAAGCGATAGCTTTTACTGGCATGCTTGTTTGGCACCAATCTTGTAATTTCCTAGTCTGCGTTAATGTTAATATGTAGTCCTATAGTGATACTTATTTTGTATGTAATCACAGAATTTTGTAAGGTTTTGTTATAGACTACATGCCAAAATACGGATGCACTTTACTCAGAAGCAAGGAAGAGCAAATGAGTAATTTACAGTACCTATATACAGTACGGTACGACAATTTACAAACATTTCTCCATAACTTAGAGTTTCTCTACCTCCCTAAGTTACGAGCTGGAGGTATTGATACATGCGTTTTGCAATTTGCTATTTGAATTTATCTATCCACTTAAAGGGGTGAAGAGTAAACATCACGTGAATGTTCATCGCTAATGCCAGCAACATATTAGAGCACAATAATTGCGCATTAAAAACGCAGTAGTAAGTATGTGAGATTACCTTAGACAAAAATAAAAAAAAATACAGCACGCTATCACGGAAGTTGTGTTAAACTGTCTGCAGAGGTATGGGACAGAACTCATTTTACAATGCAGCCTGTACGAGCGAGGCTAAACAGGTCGAGCAAGAATTCAATTTGGCGAAAAGGTCCAAGTGTGAGTTAAGAGAGAAGCGGGGCCTACTCTTGGCGTGAACGAGTCAGTGAGGTAAACATGGCAAAGACTTGCCGTGGAGTTTAATATCCACAAATCGTTGTTGCCAGACGTTAAGGTTCAACAAAAGCATGACGGCAACTACAAAGCAGTCTCTTAAGAAGTAACATTATTGTAGCTGAGATGGGTTGGAAGGAAAAACCGCTACGAGCTCATTGCCATACACGCTTCACCTCTGTTATGATAATGTATACAGCACTTTTGCAGGCAATGGAAACTCCTGTATATGTGCCTGAATGGTGAGTGAATGTTACCGCCCAGTGGAAGAAGCGTTGTGTATAACAACAGCTAGAAATCTCAAGTTGTATTATTGGAGTGGAATGATGTTAGAATTGTAGCAGGAACTATTTTCATTCAGGTATCTTAATTTGTTGACAGTTCAAATTTCCTTTTAATCTGTGATAAATTCATAATACCGTAATCGGTAAAAATGGTCGTATATTGTGTGTGTGTGTGTGTGTGTGTGGATCATTCACTAGATTTTCTTTTCGACAGCAACGAGAATACAGAATTGTACTGAAAAAGTCACTATATGAGAAAAATTTGCCTTTACTATTTAATTTCGTTCTATACACCCTATTAAAACATTTGAAACCTTTCCAATACAAGAGCTATAACTTGTATGTGTGTGTATAGTCTACCCAAAGCAATTAAAGTGTTAGAAGGAAAGACATAATGTATGTTAAATATACTAAAGCAGCTACTATTCACATTTTTAAAACGCCATCTTGTGTTTGTGCTTGAGACTATAACCCAATTACGGCAAATATACTCGAACGCGTTGATTTGAAGAGAAGCGAATTTATATGGGAATGAAATTATTGTTGCCACTAGCAACGAGAGATTGAAGAAGCTCCGAGTTAAAGCTGCTCTAGCGCTTGTTTTACTCCGCAACATTGGGCGCGTGCTGCGCATTTTGTTTATGCGCATCAACCTTTGGTTATTATTGCTGTTTGTGTTCACAGGGACACGCGTCGCTCCTAGCAGTGCTGAAGGAAAAATGCTCAGGAAAGTTGGGTAACTCTCTTTCGGTTACTACCAAAGTACAGATTGTTTATATACGTAAACTTGTAAGGGATTTGGTGCTTGTGTTGTCGATGATTTTAGAAATATTTCACAGAGAACATACAAGCAGTGATAAGTCTCTAAATATGTCACAAATCTGAGTAAAGCAATGAGGCGCTTTGCTAATTTGGGTCCAGTTTCTAAAACATATAAATAAACTGAGGAAGCAAGGTGATGCTTTGCTAAAATCTGTGTAATTTTTAAATATGCAGCTAAGGAAACAGTGCGATGCTTCCCTAATTTGTTCCTCTTTTCATATAGAACACGTCACTAATTAACGAGAACAGGGCGGCCCCTCACTACTTTGTATTGAATTTTAAAAGTATTTTATAAATTTGAAAGACACAATAGTAGCTCTCCACAAATTTCAATCTATTTTACATACTTGCATCTCGCTAATATATAAACACAAATGTGATACATCAGCCGTATTCCGTTGTGTATGCCATTTGTAACTGGGGACAGAAAATATAAATACCTTTTAAATTGAACTGATCAACTTTAGTTGTTATTCATTTTCCGCAAAAAAAAAAAAAAAAAAAAACTTCACCAAACGTGCAAGGGAGGGTCGAAAAGATTGTAGTATTAACATTGTCCAGAAGTCTGGCACTGTTTTAAAATGATAAACAATGGAAATTATTTATTCATAGGAAGAAAAAAGCGCAAAAGTCTCCAACCCCGGAGAATGATAAACTAAGTGCAACTCAGCTTTAAATGTTGACGTTTGCTTGCATTTTCAAAAAAGTGAAACATAAGTGCAGCCTTGTTTGGAGAAGCAGAATCAGCAAGAAGAATGTCCATCAAGTTCCTAGGAGAATTACATTTTTCTTAGGATCCAGGCCAGGTGGTACTCAAGCGCAAAGTTAATAGAAATATATATGCCCCTTACGGAATTTAAGGCCGCCCTAGAAGCAAAGTAGTAACCGTAAATCGACTTTTGAGGGTGGAAAAAAAAAACTCTACATATTCTGTACATTGAGATCTCTGTAAGTAAAATGGAGCTTTCAATCGGCTGAACACAATCGAGCTGCAACGATTCAAAGTGATGAAGCTAATGTTTCTGTCTGTATATCCGGACAAGTTAGGCTAACTGGGCTTGGTTTAGATCGACTTTGATGGCCCAATCAAACGTGCCCATACTTGGTTAGTGACTATAAATATGAAAAGAAGTTAGTTGAGCCAATAAATATTCTAATAAATTTTGTACTTTGACAGAGCATTAGCATCATTTTTTTTTGAGCTGCCAAAAGAAGTACTGCAGAAATTGATGCCGATCTGTTTATACTGGCCATCAACTGTAATCTATGAATGCCCAGTACTTCATTAATTTTGTAGCAGCATTTGTGTTTGAAAAGTTACTTAACTTTTTTCTTCCAGTGTTCCTAAAATGGAATTAGAATTTTGAGTGGGAATAATATGACTCATGTACAGAACACTGGAATTAAAGAGGTTAAAGCAAAGTAAAACGATTTTAACGTAGTCGCCAGTGATATTCACGTAATTGAATCTGGAAAAAAAAGAAAACGTATAATCGCATTTATGGCTCCTGCATCAGTCGGCACGTGTATCAGGAAATCTGCAAAAAACAACAATAATCAACTAAATGATTTCAACATCGTTGAGAACGGCTTCAGAATTCCAGCAATCAAGAAATCTGTTAGTGATTAAAAAATGTTTTGCAGCTTCACATCACAAGAGGGATATGTTACTATTGAATACATGCGCAAAAAGAAGATATATCCCTGTCTCCTCTCAATAAGAAATTAAGCTGAAAGCAGTTAAACGTCTGCTTTAAAATGAAGCAGTGTGGCGTCAGCACCCGTGCATTTGATAGTTTTACAACATATAATTACTTCTGCCAAGGAAGTTATGGTATAGTCACGTTGGTCCATTTGTCTGTCTGTTTCTTTATCCGTCTCTCTCTTTATCTGTCTGTCACCATAGGAACTCCAAAAGTTTAGCATGGATCTTTACGAAATTTACAGGGATTTTTAGGGATGGTAGGAGGAAGATAAAATGATTAACTTTTGGTGAAGATCCGCCCTACCGTTTGTTTGTTCGTTTGCCTTTTTTTTCTCGGTAGCATAACTCCAAGAGTTTTAACTGATCTTTACGAAATTTGCAGGAGTTATTGATGTCATTACTGCGAGTATATGACCAAATTTTTGTGTGGATCTGTTTGTCTGTTTATTTGTTTGCGTGTTTGTCTGTAGGCTTTGTTGAGCTCCGGAAGCTGGCGTATCTGTGATACGGCTGGTGACTATTCTCTCGGCCCCACCAGGTCTTTTTAATTGTTTATGCGCCCGAAATTTTTAAGGATAAATCTTTGAGAACCTGCACCGTAGTTTACTGCCAAAGGAATTCCACGGGTCCAGTTAGACAGAGGGACTTAAAATATAATCCACGGGCCTTTTAGACATGAAAAAGGTTATGAACGGATTTTCATGATATTTGCAAAAATTGTTTATGTTAAAAGGCACAAAGGATCAAAGCTGATGATGATCGGTTCGTTCGTTTACGTGCTTGACTGTCGTTTGTCAAAATGTTTGTCAGATTTTACTCTAAAAGTTACGGACGGATCTCCAAGAAAATCACAGAAGCTTTTATTATTGGCCAGAGGCACAAATGACCAAATTTTTACTGGTGATGAAAATAAATGCCTAATTTTAGGACCAATTTGAATTTTTTGCTTAATATTGCCTTGCTTGACGGAGGTATACGCTCTCAGAGTGCTCTCGTTAAAACTTCTTTTGGGCACGACGTCAGCGGTCTTGAATATAATAAATATCTTGACACTAATTATAAGAGCCTTATCGGCAGCATCTGCAGTTAATACCCCGTCAACGATCTTGAAGTGACTAAACGTATAAAGGAAAAATAAGAGAAATAACTGTTTAGCGGCTTCAAAATGAAGCACAACGGCAGCCTAACCTAGATTACTTAATCCATGACAATAATGGAGGTGGCCACCATTCCAATCCAAATACTGGCCCAAATCCAGGAGACAAATCCTACACACTATCCTGTCCCGGCCTGCAAACGTTGCTGTGCAGTATGACCCAAGTTGAGCAGACCGGTTGCCCAGTTACGTGCGTGCTGCAGTCCCGGAGATAGCGTATCTGTATTGGAATCTGCATTGGTCTACAGCAACAGGTGGGACGGAAGCGCTTGTGTGGAGCAGGGCAGGTTTCAATTGAAGGCCTTTGTAGCGGGTCTGACCTCAGCAGTTCAATATATTCTGAGGTATAGAGCCGGTCCAGACGATGAATGAAGGGTTGCGTTTCCTCGGGGATATTAAGTGAAGGAAGACAGTGGGAATTGACGAGATCAAAATTTAGAGAATAGTATAGAATAATTTACGGTTTTCTTTCCCCTACAAATGACCTAACATAGTTAGAATTGGGACTTAGAGACAGCAAACGGTTTTGATAATGACTGAAGGTTAAGTTTGTGGTGCAGCTGGGCACCAGTATAGCTGCGAGTAGTAACACGTAAAGGATGGCCTGAGGAAGCAAGTGGGAGAAAACGACTTAGCATGACTTAGGAGTAAGTACAGCGAGTTCCTGGAAACCATAATGATAAACTGTAACATTTGAAGAGGAATGTTTCCTCTTGTACCCGTTATAGCAGCGGACGAAGCAAGCTGCACAGTTGTACTGAGGGTCTGAGGAACGATCCTCAGGACAGGTTACCGATCTTTGTGTAAGGTGCTCGGGGAGCTGAATCAGCAAATTTGCTTCGTTTGCATAGTTATCATATTCATGGGGCTACTTACCGTAGGGTAGGGGGGGGGGGTTCGGGTCGTTGAACCTTCCGTTTCGGCACCATAGTTCTTAGCGAACCATCGTCGGCTGCAGCCGTACTTACTCCTCTGGGGACAGTTGGCTTATGTCTGCTGCACGGACCAGTGCGCGTGGGTTTCCCAGTGAAGGGTGCAGTCAAAGTGGGCTTTACCTTTATTTTTTCTTATATATATATTACAATGGAAGGGGATAAGTGAAGTGACTACACCCGACACTATTGCGCTTATTGTTGAGCCTTCACACCTCCCCTTGGAGTATGTCATACTAACCGTATAATGTTAACACAACCCGAGTAACATTCTTGTAATTTACAATAAAAATGCAGTGTGTAAACCTGAAGATTTAGTTTAACCGTGCTACAAATTTAAATCCAAATATTGACATTATTATTGTACTCAGAAGTTTCCAGAGCAAAGGCGATATCACAGAGGAAGAAAGAAGGGACAGATACATAATATGTTGACAGACACTTGGATCCCATGCACTAGGGCGTTCCCACACAGAATCAGCACGCATGGGGACAGCAAGTCGGCAAAGAAGAGGAAGAATAGATGAAAGTAAGATCAGTAGGAGTATGACATAGGAAGAAATCAAAGTGGGCAGTAAAAACAGACGCGCCGGAGGCCAAGCTAACGACTAAGGCAACAGACAGGGTCCTTCCGGGGGGTGCTGCTCCCCATCACATAACATGGGCGAACATAAACTAACCTAATCCTTTGGCTTATGGCCCATCCTATTCCCTGTGAGAGGTCTGAATATGGACAATGAAATTTTTACACCGTTTTAGCGATGCCACAGAGACATTCATAATGAAACCTTAGTGTACAAAATGTGTCCAATGTGAGCACAAAAGTGTATTCCATCCGAACAGCGAATCTCATAAATAAGGATTCAAATAATAGTTTTCCTATAGCAAATCGAAGCTTTATGCGGTCCATTTTGATTGAATGCAACTGCAGTCCGTTAGTGCAGTCAAAAGAGTGCTGCATATATTTGATAGGGTTAAAAAATATCTTTACTGATTTTTCCTTGCTGGCAGTGTGTCTATATTATTCTTTTGGTGGAAGCTGAAAACATTACATGTATTTAAAAATTGGCATTTTCATGATATTATTGCAGGTTTGTTTGCGTAAAAGAATGGACAACTGATCTGAGCTTGCAAGGCTAAAATTAATGTTCTATATTAATTTGCTTTGCTGCTTTGACTCGTCAACATGAAAGGGAATTTTTTATCAACAGGAGACAAGATATTAGGCAGAGCCACGGCATAGTGAGAAGACTCAAATCTTGATTATAAAAGGGACTGTGTACGTTCATTTGTAAAAAAATCTTGAAGATTGGACACTTTTCATTTGAGTCCTTATTCGCCCTTCACTACTGAGCTCTTGAATAAAGGGGACATAGCTGACACACAGAAATAATTAGTAAATTACATTGAATGCCTTAACTAGAGTAATTATGTTATTACCCTATGTTGAGGCGCCAGCGCTACCCTCGCATCCCTCAACTACGTTATACTTCGAGAGTCTAGCTGCTGAGGCCATCACTGAGCCTCAACACTTGCGAGCTTTCACGCCACGCACCTCCAGTCCCTCAGGAGGCCGTGTCCTACATCGCCATCGCAACGACATTTAACTTGCTTTGCGTTAGCTAATAAAGTGCGTAACAAATTGTACCAGTAAACGTAAAGTTGTCAAACTTATTGCAATCTCGTACACTACCTCCAGTAGAAAGCTATCTCATAAAGAGCATTAGGTCTCTTGGCCAGCTTTCCAAGGATCCAGCGTCACTGAATCCTGTTCGCTTCAAGTAAAAGTTGTCGAACGGTATTCGCCCACAAGTGCAGCTCGCTCTATAAAAAGCAAGCAACTACTAGCGAACGTGCCAATTCCCTTCAGCTCTCACCGACGTCCAGAGGTGGCCCTGTGGTCCGTATTACTGTGTAGAATTAAACACGTAGTGCCACAACCTATTGTTTACTTAATACTCGCCGCTCTGGCTGGATCAGCCTGAAGCCAGAGTGTAAAGAACTCACGCTAAACTACGCACTTGTAATTGCTGTACTAACCCATGTTTACCCGCTATTAAAACTTGCAAAACTACTGCGTCTTTAACCCCTTCCATATACAAATTTAATTGTTGGCAGCAGAAAAAAGCCAACATCCTACATATTTTTCTTCAATGCATAATTAATAAATGAATTTCAAACGCTTTAACTTAAATATTTATAAAATTATCTTATCTATAATTCTTCAACGCATAGTTGATTAATCAAAATAAAAGGTCTTCATATGAGTTAATATGAAATTACTCTACAACGAACTGTTTCATGTATATCAAATTGAATGACTTTAACTGGAGTTAGTATGATATTACTCTTAACATAATTCTTCAATTTAAAAGTCTGGCAAGATATATGGTACCGACCGAATACACCTGTCCGAGTACAGACTAAGCAAAATGCAGTTATGCTGAGGAGGGTTAAACACAGAAGCTGAACTTCGCTGTGCGGAGGGACAATTTTTTTAACTGTTCCAGCAGGGCTATTATTCTAGGCTTCACAGCCCTGAAATAATGAATTATAGTCTTTGACAAGAGTCCGCTGTTACCATCATGATATGGCATGGGTTGGCCAGCCGGCCGCAGGGCTGACCGGCTTCATCACTTTGTTAGTAATTCTAAGGCTGATGTTTTTTAACTAAACGATGTGCAGAAGTCACTGCTGATTTTTTTTTCCAAAAGACGGCCGATGGGTATCCGGTAGTAAACTTAAAAAAAGGGCTTTATGACGGTAAAATCCAGAAACATAAATTTTGGTCATACGGCCACGCCCAGCTCTCAATAAGCAACTGTCATACGTCTTCAACTAATAAATATAAATGTACACAAGGAGTCCGTATGGATTCGAACTCGGGGACTGCAGCAAGGTAGGCGCAACCGCAAGGCCAGCACTGAGAGAACATAAAAGACAGGCAAGCAGTACGTGAAGTACCGCAACATTACCCCGCTCCACTATACAGCGAGGATTTAACTGAATAATTGACACTTACTATGGGAGCTCGCATCTTTCAAATAATTTCCTACTGGCCTGTTTTTTATGATCTCTCAGCTTTGGCTCTGCGGTTGCGCGCACTAAGTTCAAATCCCCTGGTTCGAATCCTCGCGGACTCCTAAAGTATTTATCTACCTTAAACACACGAGAAGATGCTTGCTTCCATTCTGGATAACTCCAGGTATCAGTAGGGATTCGAAATTTCCGATATATACAGTATACACAGAAAATATAAATTCATCCATAGTTCAAATACAGTACAAGGGCAGTGGCGGCATAGCACAACACCTGGTCTGCTGGATGCTTCTATTGCACTAAAGACAGCTTTTTGAATTTTACTTGCATACAGACGCTAATTGTTTAGTGTGTACTAATTGCACAATCCAAGGTACAGTTTGGTATTTCACTGTCAAAACTTGTACCTCTAGGTACCATTAAAAAAAAAGAATTCTTGTTATTTGAAGGCGTTGATGTCTACTGTATTTCTGTTTAGCTCATTTTGGTATCATAAACAGATCCTCTCTTGCTTCTGTTGCGGCTATTTTCCAGTGCGGCATCCATAAACCAATTACCATAGATATTAATATTATCAGAATACGCAGGCCGAACTTTTTTTGAAACGTGACCGAATAGCGGTCGAGTTAACACAATTTTCACTCGGGAAATCATTACCAAACTCGCAGCATAAAGACGAGGTCACACTGCAGTCTCATGTTCTCCATATACAGTACAAAGTGTTCGGAAGGTTTGTCGCTTCCTTGGAGACACGAAAATGTATCCACCAATAAGGTTGGTGGTATGTGAAAAGCCAAGTCAGTTTGCATTAAAAGTGCCACAAAAAATGTACCGGATTTCTATTCAAATTTGCAGTGAAATGGGAACCTTTGCCGCTTTCGGAGCCGCTCACAAGGTGCATTATTATCAAAATACACCAAATTAGCGACGAGAGAACGGAAGAAAACTCCATAAGGTCATCAATCCCCAAGCAATCAGCCTAGGCATAATTGAAAGTAACAGTGAATTAATGATCACAGAATAACTCTGTTTTCAAATAGCTTAAAGCTGCCAATGCCCGCACCAACAAAGGCAGAGCCATCAAGATTATTTCAAACATCTACATATGATGGCCCAAGCGAACGGGAATACTGGCTTGTAGGACATCGTACGGGTTCCAGGACAAACTCATGAAGGGCATCAGTGCGCCGAGTATGCCGCACCCGATTGGGCAAATGGATCCGGAAGAAAAACCACTAGTGGATAAATACGCCAAATAAATATATTTTTAGAGAAAGCAATTCCGACCAACTATGCGACGATGTGCCAGATCACAAGGCACAACACCATCCAGCATAAATGCACATCGACAAACTACGCTATCAAGCAAACTAAGGTGACAATCGGCAGCAGAACCCCAGACTAAAGAGCAGTATTCTAAAAGGGGGCTTTTCTTTTGATAGCTTACTAGAAAGAAACGAAACATTTGGACTTTTTGTCCCTCATACGGGAGCAAAATGCTTTGGTGTGAGCCAGGCTTAATGGGCAGACGGCACTATCATATGCTAAATTTTCACTTAAGTTATAAATTGTAGGTAATGGCTTATAAAACGGTGGTGAACTGATTTTCAAAAATTTCATGATAACAGAAGCCTATAGACAATCAACGTACGCAGACAACATCATGATGAATATTTTAATCAACAACGCATACGCTACTTAGCTTCACTTACACTTTGAACTTCTACAGATGAGTTCCAGAAGGGGAAAAGCACGGCACCCGTCGTGAGCGGAGGCATCATTGCTGTACTTCGTTACAAGCGGAAGAGTCCGCAGTGTGGTTAAACGCTTACTGCTGGTTCGTCTGGTAATTATAGTAAGTACATATGAATCCAGTAAGTTTCTGCAGTACAGCTTTTATGTTGGAAGTATGTCTACTATGATAATTTTTTATGCACAGCATCGCATCCTGCACTCAGAAACTATTAGAATATAGCGTTGTAGTTAATTAGATTAACTAACGCTATTTCTGATTGCAACTCATACTTAGCGTTAGAAATATATATTCAAAATGACTAACTCTCCTGAAACGCTGGTACACATCATACGTCAATGCAACACTCGGTCTCCCAGATGTCAAAGGCCGCTATTTCTCAAGGGCCACTGTGCGTTTAAAAAAAAGTATGTGTTTACAGTTTCCCGGCAGACGATAACAGGCTTTCCCTTTGGGGGGGGGGGACAAGCTGCGACCATAAAGAAGAGCAACAACATCGGTACATCGCGGCTGGCGTCGCACACGTGTGGCGACGTGGAAGACATCACCTGGATCTCGTCCGAAGACGCTTAAGGTAATTCAAGGTACATTATTTATAACATATAAGCTAATAAAATAGACATGAAGCGGTGCTGCACTTTAATAATTTGCTTCAGCACATCCGTAGTTATCTGAAATGTATTACTTAAGAATCATCTGTAATGCTGCTACAGTACGTCCGTAAAGAATGTTCTATGATATCTCTTGCGTATTAATTACGATTATAAAAATTTGCCATGGTGCCAGAGATTTCAGCCTTGCTAGACACAACTCTGCATTTCAAGAGACGAAGATGAAAGCGATGCGTAGTACATACATCAAAATCCATTCGCAAAACGAAGGAACTGAGGAAGCAGAGGAAGAACAGAATAAAACCTATGCTCAGGAAGAGCATTAAATGGAAGGCAACACAATCGACAGGAAATAAAACTATTGCAAGTTGGCATAGCTGAGGCTGAGCTTAACTTAGGAGGTCCCCTGGACCCAAGTCGTTCAATTCACTTAAGAAGTGAACGCAACACTGAAAACATAAAAAAATTCTGAATGGAATTTCAGTCAGTCAAATTCACCAGGCGTGGGAGTAAGGATTCAATTATAACTTCTGTCTCAGCTCTGATGCGCGTATGTCTTCGCTTACAGTTCACAATTGTAAATTAGTGACTACGACAATCTGTCTCCTCAACTGCCTAACTGTGCGAATTAAATAGATTTGAGTCTGTCATTGCCTCTGCCCGATCGCTACACAGTTAGGAAGATTGCCAATGCCGCAAGTAATTAATTAAATGTGAGCCTAACTGTTATCGTTTCTGGACTAAGAGAAATTTTGTTTACGCGACTGTAATCGAAATGCTGATGTAATCAATTAAATGCCACTCAAAAAACTGGTTCATGTTCATTCGCTAATTATTGTAGTTTTCCCGGTATCAAAATTAATTGCTAAGAATATTGCAAAGCACTTCATATATGTAACCTGTCAACAGCTTTTTTAAGAACAGATATTACGGTGAATATACAGTATGAGATAAAAATCTAGCAAGTTTTATAGCTTGCTCACGTTTGCCAAATTTATATGTGTTATATAACTTTGGTCAGATTAAAACTATTTGTCCTACTTGCTTCTCGTTGAAGCTTGTAAAAAAACTCAAATCATATGCCCGAATTTATTTTTAACCAGATATTCTAAGTATTTCCATTGCAACAGAAAAGAATACAGTACAGAAATTTATCATTCACGATGTTCTACTATGAATGAATAAGATAATATAGATCGAGCGGAATACAATGCTATAGTTGAGATCATTAGGGCTATATACTGAACATGCAAGATATATATACTATTTATCACGTCTTAGGTTAGTTAGAGAACACAGGGGACGGCCAGCAAATATTTTACGATCTCTGAAGTGATTGTAGGAGTTGCTCTCGTTTTCTGGTCTGACTCTCGGTTAGAAATTACCTCAACATACTCGATGCTCGTAAAAAAAGAAGTCGGGCCGAACGATTCCCAACGCCCCTGAACCATTTGAAGTGTTGCCGGGGACCTGTTAGGATCAGGACACAATTATAATAAAGTCATGTAGGTCTAAGACCCTGCATCAGTTAACTGATCGATTGCTGTGCGTGGCAGAATAATAATAATTGAAGGAAAATCTGCCTCGTTGAGTAACCAAGCGATGTGTATGCTGCTATCGTTCACTAGGTAGACCTAAACCTCTGTGATCATTTATTGTGCTGTGTGGTGGAAGTAGCGTCCAATGTCTAAGTCAAAAAGGCAATTGCGTAGTTTCAGTCCTTCATCAGGCAAACGTGGCAATCTATAAAAGTAAATAAAGTTACTACTTGTAGCTCAGTTTCGTAGATGAAGTAGGTTTATTATTAAAGCTAATGAATGCCACATAAAGTTAATAAACGGTTTGCGTTATTATTAGCATTAGCCGTTTCAAAGTCAATACTCTCAAGTTCTTTATTTTTTCTATATGTGTCGCTATACCAAAATATTGAATCTGCACCAACTGACCTGCGTGCAAGTTAGTATTTATACATAAGCGGTGATACAGCAATATAATAAGAAGAATTATATTTTTACACTCATTTTAACTTAGTTTATTTATACATTCATTAACTAAAATGCAAGCTACATTCCAAAATTTTCATATTTTTAATCGCATCATTTAATTTTTTGCTCTTAGGTATTTAAATCAAAAGGACGCGTATTACTTTAGAGTCAACGTATATTATTTGGACAGCACCTTTTCAGCTAGGGCATGTTTGACAAAGGAACTTACATTCTGATACAAGATGAAAGGAGTGTATAGAGCAATAAAATCTAGAAAATCACTGAGACAGGCGACCACTCCAGGCGTGCAGGCTTAACGGTTTCTTCCATCGGCGTCACAAGCATCGACCTTCGCTGAGACATGTGGTATCAGTTGGGCCTTCCACCCCCTCCCCCCAGATGCCGAAGCCTTCGTCTGATAAAAGGAAAAGCATTTTACTTGTTCCTCTATCGGAATCGGAATTGTGGGGATGTGCTGCTTGAAAAGTCTGTGAATCCCCGCCAGTAACTCGTATGTGTTTAGTATTTCAAGAGCACAAAGTATTATTGGACCACAAAATTGATTCCACAAAGTAAAGCACTGCACTTGTTCCAAAATCGGAATGTGTGTGAATCTCCGACAGCAAACTGCACGTGCATTACAGCTGAACATAAATATTCGCACTGTAACGGACAATATCAGCCAGTACTGACTACCCTATAATTATTGTCATCTCATTATTTTCTACAGTGCACTTTAAACTAGAGGCACATTATTTAGCCCGTAAGTATTTGTAATTTTAGAGTCACTACATTTACAGCGCCTCAGAAAACCTTACAGATCAGTTTTTACCCTATAAATGTTCTCAATCTTCAACGCACCAGTTTTTCCATCCAATAAAAAACCAGGAAAAATTCCAGTATAAGACGAGTAAATAGAGCCTTGAAGACTGCCAGGATAAAGCGTCTACAATATAAGGTTGGAGCGTCATCTCATTTTGCTGGCGAAAGGGGGCGTTCGCCTGAAAATGAATCGAAATTGAATTCGGATAATCTTGCAGAGTAGCCCCGAGTTGTAAGGTCATCATTACTGACGGTGAAGATCGCATATTGCAAAAGTCGTCACGTAAAACGAACTTGTAATCGTTGCATCTCGAGCTCTTTTCAAATAGTGCACGGTAACTCTCGTGTATACGTGATATAGGGAATAGGCAGCAGGTCGTGGGTACATACAGGTATGTATAAAGGTTCTAATGGAGTATTGTAACTCTATTGGATATGTGAACCAGTAGGGAATAAATCTTTAGGTCTTTTGATGTCTGTTGGACTGGCGATAATGTGTACGATCTATATCACAGTTATTTCAAGTAGCTTTGTAACTACTAGGAACATGTGATGTAGTTAATCAACGTTACATCTTGATAATGGTTGCGTAATTCAATAGAAAAGTGAACTAGCGTGCACTACAGCTGAATATTTTTATTAAGTTAAAATTGCACTGTCACTTAAAGGAAAGCTAGCACAGCCAGGAAGGCAAACTATCTACTAGTTTTTTAAATTGCAGTGTAACTATACAAAAAAGTGAATACAGTTTGTGTGGTCTCGATACCTACAAACTTTGTACTGTACTGAAACGAATCGGAGATACCGTGATCTGTTATTTATTTCAGATTTTTTAAAATTCTGTAATGAAATATCCAACCAATAAAGATTTAATTTCACATTATATAAGAGAAATATCCAACCAATAAAGATTTAATTTCACATTATATAAGATTATTTGAAAAATGATGAAGAATTTCACAAATGATCATCTACATTTTTGGTTTCATTGCTTACTGTACAATCTCTGCACCACCGATCAGCAAGATGCGTAATGCCTCTTCACTGAAAAATCCATAGAAATTAAAGGAAAGAATATTTAGTTCCAGGAATGAAATTAGCTTTCGACAAGAAGGTTTCTTTATTTAAAAAGAGTATCCATGTCCTTGAAAACCAACTGGTTTATGTGTAAAAAAAGATCGGGAGAACATGAAGGATACAGCGTAAAGTTTGCTATCGCAATTAAATCACCCAGTTCCTACGATACAATCCAGGTAATATGATGGCAGTGCTATACTATTGTGAAGTATAAACTATAGCGTTTGATTATTGCAGTGCTCGTTTTTATAAGTAAACGACTGCTCGTGACCCAGTGGGTCACTAAAAACCTATCACATCCTAAAACCTATCCGAGCTCATCTCAGTTTATAATTCTAAGTACTTGCATAATTGCGAGGATTATGTGCACGGTGATAACCAAACAAGCAAGTACAGAAGATTATTAGAGTTATATAAACATACAGATATGCTGAATATCATTTCCTTCAAGTTACTGGCAGTAAGACTACGCTACTGTTGTGATGTTCTGATAAGACTTGGGAAAGGTGTAATAAACTATGTTAATTGCTGGCTATCACTTGGTGCAACAAAATGAAGTATTCTTTAGGTTGAAATTATAGGCTTAGATACCCCAAAACCTTATTTAGACAGAAAATAATATCTAGTAATTAAGGAGTACACTACAAATAATTTAATAAAACAGAAGCCACATACCGTACACTCGAGACGAGTATTTCCCGAATAAATTAATATCAAGGATTGTCATCGCCATCTGTGTATCTACAATTAATTATACTTCCTCATGCACATTTCACTTTACAATTCTCCTACGGAAAGAGAGATAAAATAGAAGTTTTCCTTTATTTCCGTCTACATGCACCTTTATGCCTCTACGATAAAAAAAGGCCATTTGGCCATAGTTGACTTGAAACAGTTTCTAGAAATTCGTTATTTCTATTGAGTATTTCTACTATTTATTATATCAAATTTACCAGATCTCTATAGTGTTAAAGCTAGCTGAAGTAATTTTAACATTGAAAGAACCAAAACCCGGAAATTTTAGGCATTTACAACACTTGACACGGCTTCTTCTTCGTTATATTACCCAACAATAAAAATTTAAATTATTCCAAGGACGTCTGCTGATATTCAGCGACAGTCAAGGCCAAAAGACGTCTGATTGCAACAAAATATCTTCTTAATGGTCAAGAATTGGTCTTGATCTCCGTATAGAGAAGGCCAACTCCAGCTAACTGCAACGCACGACCAACATCAAAGAAAGTTTCGAGTGGAAATAACAGGAAAATTGATCCAATGATACGGCGAGCTCGAACGAAGCTATTATGCCTTATCGCAGGAGCTTCGCTGCTTATTTGGTAGTCGAAAGGGAGTTGTGCTACCTAACATCATTTGATTATTGTGAATGTTCCTGGGAATTTTCTTGTGTCTGGTAAGCTGATTCTTCGAACCGTAAATGTGTTGGGGAATTTTTCTGTCCGGTAAAATTGGTCAAGCAGCGGTAAATATTTTGCTGAATTTTTGTGTTTAATAAACTAAACTCACTCTTCGGGCAGTAAATATTTTGGGAATTTTTGTGTGTCTAGCAAACCTATTCTTCGAACAGTAAATGTTTTGGGGAATTTTTGCGTCTGGTAAAATTGCTCATGCAACAGTAAATATTTTAGAGAAATTTTGGGTGTAGTAAACCTGCTCATGGAACTTTGGTGCGTCGGGGAAGTTTCGTATCTAGTAAATTTACTTTTCCAGCGGTAATGTTGAGGAAATTTTCGTAATTAGTGAGAGTGCAAGCCGCATCAACAGTAAATATTTTGAAAAATTTCGTCTGCAGTAAACTTGCTTTGCAACGGCAACATTATGGGGAATAATTAACTGCATATAGTACTGTTGCTCATGCAAAGTAATGTACAGGAGATTTTTGTACCTAGGAATCTTGCTATTGCAAAAGTAATAATTTGGGTAATATTAATTTTGAAAAATTCACGTTTACATAGTTGATGTTCCTGAGAATTTTTGTACCTAGTGAGCTTGCCCTTAAGACAGATAATGTTTTCAAAAAGTTTCGTGTGCATAGTAAATGTTTTACTGCAAAGATCGTGTTCCAACGTCGAGGGGTAATGCTACCATATATTTCTTTATTGTATATTGTATCAAGCGTGTAACAGGAGCAATATAGTGTGATGCGTACGGAGGAAAATTGATATACTGTATGGGTGGGGTTACCTAGACTTATTATGCATGAATTTTGTTCCCGTTAAATGTGTGTGAATTAGCTTGTAAATATAAGAATGAAAACGCTCATATTTCAGACAAACCCCGATTAGCCCTCCACATTCTTAATTGTTGTTTTATATTTTTCTTATAACTCATGAACGAATAACACAGCAGAGATTATTACATAATGCACGAGTATCTTTCTGTGATCGTAAAGTTTGTGCAAAACTGTAAATAATTAATTAGGGTATTCTTAACATAGCAAATTGCGAAGAAAGTTTAATGGTAGAACAAGATTTTAAGGAAGAAGACTTACCTCCTAAATCATTGTATTAGTGAAAAATTGTTGTCATCGATAAGTGATATAAGAAGTGCTTGCATTATTATTATTATTTTTATTATTATTATTATTAAAGCTTCACGCTTGAGCTCCCACGGACAGGTAATACAACCCAAATGAAGCATTTGCAACACCGGGAAGCCCAAAACGCTGCTAATGGAAATCCAGCGAAAAACCATTAACAGCCGACTTAAAAGCCTGCAGGCCAACACGACCAAAAGCCGATGCAGGCAACAAATTCTAAACTTTAGCCGACCAGGGCACGAAGCACCGACAGAACTGATTAGTTCGACATATGACAGCCTC
>LQNS02278125.1:19668074-19680079 GCA_001587735.2 Parhyale hawaiensis | reverse complement strand
TTCTTCCAGTGTTCCTTAAATGGAACGAGAATTTTGCGTGGGAATAGTATGACCCATGTACAGAACACTGCATGGAAGGAGGAAGGTTAAAACAAAGTAAAACGATTTTAGCGAAGTCGCCTAATTGAATCAGGAAAAAAAAAAAGATTCCGTATAATCGCATTTACGGCTCTTGCATCAGTCGGCACGTGTATCAGGAAATCTGGAAAAGCAACAATAATCAACTAAGTGATTTCAACATCCTTGAGAACGGCTTCAGTATTCCAGCAATCAGGAAATCGTTAGTGATTAAAAAATGTTTTGCAGCTTCACATCACAAGAGGGTTTTGGTACAATTGAATACATGCGCGAAAAGAAGATATATCCCTGTCTCATCTCAATAAGAAATTAAACTGAAACCAGTTAAACGTTTTCTTTAAAATCAAGCAGTGTGGCATCAGCACCCGTGCATTTCATAATTTTACTACATAGTTATTTCTGCCAAAGAAGTTATGTTATACTCACGTTGGTCCATTTGTCTGTCTGTTTCTTTATCCGTCTCTCTCTTTATCTTTCTGTCACCAAGTAATTCCAAAAGTTTTGGACGGATCTTCACGAAATTTACAGGGATTTTAGGTATGGTAGGAGGAACATAAAATTATTAACTTTTGGTGAAGATCCGTCCTACCTTTTCTTTGTTCGTTTGCCTCTTTTTTTATCGGTAGCATAACTCCCAAAGTTTTTAACTAATCTTTATGAAATTTGCAGGAGTTATTGATGTCCTTACTACGAGTATATGACCAAATTTTTGTGTTGATCTGTTTGTCTGTTTATTTGTTTGCGTGTTTTTCTCTATGTTTGTTTTTACTCAAACTGTTTGTCAGAAACGTTACTCAAAAGGTGATGAACGGATTTTCATGACATTTGCAAAAATTGTTAGATATGCTAAAAATCACAAATGATCAAAGTTGATGATGATCGGTTCGTTCGCTTACATGCTTGACTGTCGTTTGTCGAAATGGTTGTCAGAATTTAACTCTAAAAGTTACGGACGGGTCTCCAAATAAATTACAGAAGCTGCTATTACTGGCCAGAGGCACAAATAACCATATTTTGCTGCTGATGAGAAGTAATGCCAAGTTTTAGGACTAATTTGAATTTTTTTGTTTAATATTGCCTTGCTTGGCGGAGGTATACGCTCTCAGAGTGCTCTCGTTAAAACTTCGTTTGGGCACGACGTCAGCGGTCTTGAATATAATAAATATCTTGACACTAATTATAAGAGCCTTATCGGCAGCATCTGCAGTTAATACCCCGTCAACGCTCTTGAAGTGACTAAACATATAAAGGAAAAATAAGAGAAATAACTGTTTAGCGGCTTCAAAATGAAGCACAACGGCAGCCCAACCTAGATGATTTAATCCATGACAATAATGGAGGTGGCCACCATTCAAATCCAAATACTGGCCCAAATCCAGGAGACAAATCCTACACACTATCCTGCCCTGGTCTGCAAACGTTGCCGTGCAGCATGACCCAAGTTGAGCAGACCGGTTGCCCAGCTACGTGCGTGCTGCAGCCCCGGAGATAGCGTATCTGTATTGGAATCTGCATTGGTCTACAGCAACAGGTGGGACGGATCGCGAACACACCTCGTCCCGTCCAAAGTTAACTTCCGGAAACATCGCCCAGACTGGAGTCGTCAAGTTATATAAGACTCCATATCTCCCGGTCCAGACGATGAATGAAGGGTTGCGTTTCCTCGGGGATATTAAGCGAAGGAAGACAGTGGGAATTGACGAGATCAAAATTTAGAAAATGGACACCGTTCTTACACCGTTTTAGCGATGCCACAGAGCCATTACTAAATGATATCTAAGTGTAAAAAATCTGTCTAGCGTGAGCACAAAAGTGTATTCCATACGAAGAGCGAATCTCATAAATAAGGATTCAAATAATAGTTTTCCTGTAGCAAATCGAAGCTTTATGTGGTCCATTTTGATTGAATTCAACTGCAGTCCGTTATTGCAGTCAAAAGAGTGCTGCATATATTTGATAGAGTAACTAAATATCTTTACTGATTTTTCCTTGCCGACAGTGTGTCTATATTATTCTTTTGGTGGAAGCTGAAAACAGTCCATGTATTTCAAAATTGGCATTTTCATGATATTATTGCAGGCTTGTTTGCATAAAAGAATGGACAACTGATTTGAGCTTGCAAGGCTAAAATTAATGTTTTATATATATTTGTTTTGCTGTTTCGAATCATCAGCATCAAAAGGAAACCTTCTAAAAACAACGGACAAGATATTAGGCAGTGCCACGGTATGTGAGAAGACTCATATCTTGATTAGAAAAGGGACTGTGTACGTTCACGTGTAAAAAGATCTTGAAGATTGGATACTTTATAGTACATTTGAGTCCTTATTCGCGCTTCACTACTGAGCACTTGAATAAAGGGACTTAGCTGACACACAGATATAGTTAATAAATTGCATTGAATGCCTTAACTAGAGTAATTATGGGATTACCCTACATATTATTCTTCAATGAATAATAAATAAATTAAATTAAAAGGCGTTAAGTTAAATATTTATGGAATTATCCTATCTATAATTCTTCAACGCATAGTTGATTAATCAAAATAAGAGGTCGTCACATGAGTTATAATGAAATTAGGCCTACTCTACAAAGAGCTGTTTCATGCATATCAACTTAAATGATTTTAACTAAAGTTAGTATGAAATTACCGCCATAATAATTCTTCAATTTAAAAGTATGGTACCGTATACGGTACCGACCGAACACACCTGCCCGAGTCTAGAATAAGCAAGATGCAGTTATACTGAGGAGGGTTGAACACAGAACTTGAACTTCGCTCTATGGAGGAATATTGTTTTTTCTAACTGTTCCAGTAGGGCTATCATTGTAGGCTTCACAGCCCTGAAGAAATGAATTTTAGTCTTTTCGGTCAGCCGCATTTCCGCTTTTGCAATAAGATATGGCATGGGTTGGTCTTCAGCCGGCCGTAGGGCTCAACGGCTTCACCCCTTTGTTAATAACAATGTACAACAGTGAAAAAAAAAAATAAATAAAACCGAGACGAGACAACCATTTTCTAGGGGTATTTTTTGTGTGGATCACGAATATAACATCCGTTTTTTTCTGCGACCCTCCAGTTTTTCGTAAAAAGCAGTGCCTGCATTATGCATCTGCCGTGCTGTTGAGCTCTCCTATGAACTAAATTAGTGGAGGCTATCCATAGATGGATCCTTTTTCAGCACAAAAGCAGTTCTATTGCACAGTGAGAACACCACATCTTCAGCCCCATTAGCTCATTCAGTCATTTTTTAAGAGACAGATGAGAAGATGGTTTTATTCTATACTGCATTAGTTACAAAGAGCATGAGCAGTTAATTCGTACAGAATTAGAAGTATCTAGCCATATTTAATGGACTAGAAACTGGGTACACCAAATTTGTGTGCTTTCTTTTCAAGTTGGACAGTAGGGGACGAGATCAGAGTGGCCAGAGCTACGTTTGGATGCCATACTAAGCTCAACCCTTTTTCTACGAAAACTCCGTTCTTGCTATGAGGTTCGAAAAGAAGCACATAGAAGAAACTATCATTGTAGTCACTTGAGCTCAAGAGTATGCAGGTTAGTACACTGTGCATTGCTAATAAACATGCTGATTAATTAAATATTTAAGAAATAATTTGAATAAAGCCATTTAAAGTGACTGTAGGAGCAAAATACATCTATGGTATCTTGGAAATCGGTATTAATTGCGTTATTAATAAATCAGCGATTTACAAAAATTTTCGTTATCAAACTCGAGTTCAGCACCCTAAACATCATAACAAAATGCATATGAGAAAACTATGTTTTTTTCTTGACCCTAAAATTTATTTTACAGGGTAATTTTAAGTTTTTTTTAAAGTAAACGATGTGCACAAGTCACTGCTAAGTTTTTTTTTACCAAAAGACGGCCGATGGGTATCTGGTAGTAAACTTTCAAAAAAGGGGTACATGGCGGTAAAATGCAGAAATATAAATTGTTCTCATAGGAACACGCCTATCTCTCAATAAGCAACTGTCATACGTCTTCAACTAATAAATAAATATTGATCCATAAGGATTCGAACTCGGGTACTTAATTGAGCATGGTATGCGCAACCACAAGGCCAGCACTGAAAGAGTATAAAAGACGGGCAAACAGTACGTGAAGTGCTGCAACATTGCCCCTCTCCACAACAGCGAGGACTTAACTTAAATCATGACACATACTATATGGAAGCTCGCACCTTTCAAATAATTTCCTGCTGGCCAGCATCTTATGATCTCTCAGCTTTGGCTTTGCCACCGCTCCTACCATGCTCAAGTCCCCTCGTTCAAATCCTCGCGAACCCTCTAATGTATTTATCTACCTTAAACACACGGGAAGATGTGCGATTCCATTCTGTGTAACTCTAGGTATGAGTAGGGACTAAAAATACTGATATATACAGCATACACAGAGAAATAAATAAATCCATAGTTCGAATACAGTAACAAGGGCAACAGCAGCATAGCACAACACCCGTGTCAGCTGGATGCTTCTATTGCGCTAAAGACAGTTCTTTGAATTTTACTCGCATACAGACACTAATTGTTCAGTGTGCAGTAATTGCACAATCCAAGGTACATTTTGGTTAGTCACTGTCAAAACATGTACCTCTATTTGTAATTTTAGCACAAAAAAAGCTTTATTGTTATTTAAAAGCGTTGGTATAAACACTATTTCTATTTAGCACGTTTTGGTTCCATCAACAGATTTTCTTTTCTTTCTGTTGCGGTGATTTTCCAGCGTAGCAGCCATAAGCCACTTACCATAGTTATTACTAGTTTCAGAATGCGCAGGCCGAACCTGGTTTGAAACGTGACCGAATAGTAGTCGTGTCAACGCAATTTTCACTTTGGAAATCATTGCCAAACTCGCGGCGTAAAAACAAGTTCACACTGTAGTCTCGTGTTATCCATACACAGTACAAAGTGTTCGGACGGTTTGTCGAGTCCTTGGAGAGACGAACATGTATCCACCAATAAAGTTGGTGATATGTGAACCGCCAAGTCAGTTTGCATAACAAGTGCCACAAGTAAAGTATCGGATTTCCATTCAAATTTACAGTGAAATGGGAACCTTTGCAGCTTCCTGAGCCACTCACAGAGCGGCGCATTATTATTATTAAAGTACACTAGACTGGCGACGTGAGAACGGAAGAAAACTCCATAAGGTCACCAACCCCGAAGCAACCAGCCCATGCAGCAACAAAAGAAAGAAACAGCGAATTAACGATCGCAGAATAACTCTGTTTACAAATTGCTTAAAGCTGCCAATGCCCGCACCAACAAAGGCCGAGCCGTCAAGATTATTCCAAACATCTACACATGTTGGAACAAACGAACGATAATACTGGCTTGTACGACATCGTACCTGTTCCTGGACCAGCTCATCAAGGACACCAATGCAGGAAGAAAAATCGCCAATAGATGAGTACGGCAATTAAATATTTTATAGAGAAAGCAAACCCCACTAACTCCGCGACGATGCACCAGATCACAAGGCACAACACCATCGAACATAAACGCACATCGACTTACCATTCTGTCAACTGAACTCAGATGACAATCGGCAGCAGAACCCCAGACTAAGGAACAGTATTGTAAAAAAGACTTTTCTTGTGATTGTTAACTAGGAAGAAACAATACATTTGGACTGTTTATCCCTCGTAAGGGGAGAAAAATGCTTTTGCTGTGTACCAGGCTTAACAGGCACACGGCGCTGTCCAATGCTAAATTACTCAAGTTATGTATTGTAGTCAGTGGCTTATAAAACGGTGGCCTACAGAAAATCAGCGTACGCAGATAACATTATGATGAATATTTTCATCAACAATGCATACGCTACGTAGCTTCACTTACACTTTGAAGTTCTACGGATCCAGGTGGTGTTATGCGCATTGCACGGCAACCGTCGTGAGCGGAGGTGTCGTTGCTGTACTCCGTTACCAGTGGAAGAGCCAGCTGCAAGTCATCTCCGCAGTGCGCTTAACCGCTTACTGCCGGTTCGTCTGGCAATTTTAGTAAGTACATATGAATCCAGTAGGTTTTTGAACATTGCAGCTTCTATGTTGGAAGCATGTTAGTGTGTCCACTATGAAATTTTTTTATGCACAGCAACGCATTCTGCACTCAGAAACAATTAGAATATATCGCTGCAGTTAATTACAACGACGCAACTTCTGATTAACTCATACTCTGCGCTACTCATACTTAGCGTTTGAAATATATAGTCAAAAGGACTAACTCTTCTGGAACACTGGTGCACCTCATGCATCAGCTCAACACGCGGTCAAAGGCCGCTATTTTCCAAAGGCCATTGTACGTATGGCAAAAAAAGTATATTTTTACAGTTTCCCGGCAGACGATGGCTGCTCTTCCAGGAAGCGCAAGCTCCGACCATCAGGAAAAGCACCAACATCGCGTTTCCGCACACGTGTGGCGACGTGGAAAAAATCACCTGGATCTCGTCCAAAGACGCTCAGGGTAATTCAAAGTGCGTTGCTTGCAATTTAATTTATGGGCGAAGAGATGCTAACTAAAAAAAGACATTAAAAGACACTACACGAATAATCTGCTTCAGTACATCTGTAGTTATCGTAAATGTCTGACTTTAGAATCATCGGCATATTGCTTCGCAATATTACCTTCGTAAACAATGTTCTAAGATATCTCTTGCGTACTAATCACGATTATAAAAAATTGTGATTGTGATTATAATCGTGATTTCAGCCTCGCTAGACACATTTCTGTACTTCAAAAGACGAAAACGAAAGGTACACGTAGTACGTCAAAACTCACTCACACATCGCATAACGAAGGGACAGCGAGTCGGAAAGAAGAGACAGAACAGTACAAAACCTCGCAGGAAGAGTATTAAATGGAAGGAAGGACGCACAGTGGACAGGAAATAAAACTATTGCAAATCGTCAAAGCTGAGGCTGCGCTTAACTTGGAAGCTCCCCTTGGACCCACGGCGTTGAATTCCGAAGAAGTGAACGAAGCACTGAAAACATTTAAAAATTCTGAATAGAATTTCAGTCTACTATAAATTTGTCAGGCGTGGGAGTAAAGATTCAATTATAACTTCATGCTTCCTGCGAGCTGCCTCACCTCCCATTTTCCTTGGTCTTCGCTTACATGTTCACAGTTGTAAATTAGTGAATACGACAATCTGTCTCCTCTATAGCGTAACTGTGCCTATTAAATAGATTTGAACCTGGCACTGCCTTCACTCTATCGCGACACAGCTAGCAAGATTGCCAATGCCGTAAGTAATTAAATGTGAGCCTAACTGTTATATGGTTTCTAGAATAAGAGAAATTGTGTTTGCTCGATTCTAATCAATTGAATGCTGCTCAAAAAATTGGTTCTTGCTCATTCGCTAATTATTGTAGTTTTCCCGGAATCAGGATTAATAGCTGCTCAGAATATTGCAAAGCACTTCATATATGTAACCTATCAACAGCTTTTTTAAGAACAGATAAAACGGTGAATATACAGTATGAGATAAAAATCTAGCAAGTTTTATAGGTTGCGCAAACTTGCCAAAATTATCTATGTTACATAACTTTGGTCACGTTAAAACTATTTTTCCTACTTGCTACTCGTTCAAGCTTTTAATAAGAAACTCAAATCATATGCCCGAATTTTATTTTTAACAAGATATTCTAATTATTTATATTGCAACATTTAAAAGAGTACAGTGTAGATACATATGTTTTTCATGATATTACACAATGACTGAATATGATAATGCAGGTCGAGTTGAATGCAATGCTATGGTTGTGATCATTAGGGTTACTGGACATGCAATATGTGTATACTATTAAAAATCACATCTTAGGTTAGTTATACAACACAGGGGACGTCCAGCGAATATCTTACGACATCTGAAGTGATTGTAGGGGTTGCTCTCGTTTTCTGGTCTGATTGAGATGGTAAATCACGACAGAGCCAGCAGAGTCCAAGACTACCCCTGCCAAAATCAGCGTAGGATGAAAGTTCCGAGGACTGACAGTCGTGATTTTCGGGCCAGTGATTCGTTAAGAAGCATCGCAACATACTCAACGCTCATTAAAGAAGAAGTCGGGTCCAGCAATTCCCAACGCCCCTGAACCATTTAGAAGAATTGCAGTGGAAATGTAAGGATCAGGACACAATTATAATAAAGTCATGTCGGTCTAGACCCTGCATCAGTTAAGTGATCGATAGCTGTGCATGTCAGAACAATAACTGAAGGAAAATCTGCCTCGTTGAGTAACCAAACGAAGTGTATGCTGCTGTCGTTCACTAGACCTAAACCTCTGTCATCATTGATTGTGCTGTGTGGTTGAAGGAGCGTAAAATGCAAAGCCTAAGAAGGCTATAGCGTAATTTCAGTCCTTCATCAGGCAAACATGGCAATCTACATAAGTAAATGAAGTTACTACTTATGACTCAGTTTCGTAGATGAACAAGGTTCATAATTGAAGCTAATGCATGTCACATAAAATAAACGGTTTGTGTTATTATTAGCATTAACCGTTTCAAAGTGACTGCTTCCAAGTTCTTTATTCTTTCTATATGTCTCGCTAACCAGAATATTGAATCTGCACCAACTGACCTGCTTGCAAGCTAGTATTTATAAATAAGAGGTAATACAAGAATATAATGAAAAGAATTTTATTTTAACGCTTATTCTAACTCAATTCATTTATACATTCATTAACTAAAATTCAAGCTACATTCCTAGATTCATCTTTTTAATCGCATAATTTAATTTTTTACTCTAGGTATTTGAATCAAAAGGACGCGTAGGACTTCAGAGTCATATGTATCTTATTTGGACTGCACCTTTTCAGTTAGGGCATCTTTGACAAAGGAACTTACAGTACATGCTGATACAAGATGAAAGGAGTGCATGGAGCAAAAAATCTTGAAAACCACAGAGACAGGCGACCACTCCAGGTGTGCAGGCTTAACGGTTTCTTCCATCGGCGTCGCAAGCATCGACTTTCTCTGAGACATGCGGTATCAGGTGGGCCTTCCCCCCCCTCTACAGACGCCGAAGCCTTCGTCTGATAGAAGGAAAAGCATTTTACTTGTTCCTCTATCGGAATCGGAATTGTGGGGATGTGCTGCGTGAAATGTCTGGGAATCCCTGCCAGTAAGTCGTATGTGTTTAGTAATTCAAAAGCACAAAGTATTAATGAACCACAAAATTAATTCTACAAAGTAAAACACTTCACGTGTTCCAAAATCGGAATGTGTGTGAATCTCCGTCAGTAAACTGCACGTGCATTACAACTGAAGGGGAGAAATTAATGACTACTAAACAAAGCATGAATATTCACACTGTATCGGATAATAGCCAATGCTGACTATCCTACAACTATTTTTATCTAATTATTTTTTATAGCGCACTTCAAACTAGAGGCCCATTGTTTAGCCCGTAAGTACCTTCTATTTTAGAATCAATACATTTGCAGCGCCTCAGAAAACCTTGCAGATCAGTTTTAAGCCTATAAATGTTCTCAATCTTTATTGTATACAAATCCTAAATATTTTTTTTTTATTACGTATTGTTCAGAATTTTTTATAAAGTCTTCAACGCACAAGTTTTTCCATCCAATAAAAACCAGGAGAAATTCCAGTATAAGACGAGTAAATAGAGAGAGCCTTGAAGACTGTCAGGATAGAGCGTCTACAATATAAGGTTGGAGCGTCATCTCATTTTGCTGGCGAAAGGAGGCGTTCGCCTGAAAATGAATCGAAATTGAATTCGGATAATCTTGCAGAGTAGCTCCGAGTTGTAAGGTCATCATTACTGGAGGTGAAGATCGCATATTGCAAAAGTCGTCACGTAAAACGAACTTGTAATCGTTGCATCTCGAGCTCTTTTCAAATAGTGCACTGTACCTCTCGTGTATACGTGATATAGTGAATAGGCAGCACATATAAAGGATCTAATGGTGTATTGTAATTATATTGGTTATGTGGTCCAGTAGGGAATATACCTTCAGGTCTTTTGATGTCTGTTGGACTGGTGATAATGTGTACGATCTATATCACAGTCATTTCAAGTCGCTTTGTAACTACTAGGAACATGTGATGTAGTTAATCAACGGTACATTTTGATATTGGTTGCGTAATTTAATAGAAAAGTGAACTAGCTTGCAATACAGCTGAATATTTTTATTAAATTAAAATTCCACTGTCACTTGAAGGAAAGCTAACACTGCCAGGAATGTAAATTATCTACTAGTTTTTTTAAATTGCAGTGTTACTGTACTAAAAGTGAATACAGTTGGTGTGGTCTCGATACGTACAAACTTTGAACTGTACTGAAACGAATCGGAGATACTGTGATCTAATATTTATTTCACACTTTTTTTAACTCGGTATTGAAATATCCTACCAATGTAGATTTAATTTCACTATTTGTAAGATTATTTAAAAAATAATGATCAATTTCACAAATAATCGGGTACATTTTTGGTTTCATTAGTTACTGTAAAATCTCTGCACCACCGATCAGCAAGATGCGTAACGCCTCTTCAATGAAAAATCTATTGAAATTAAAGGAAAGAATATTTAATTCCAGGAACTAAATTAGTTTTCGACAAGGTTTCTTTATTAAAAGAGTGTCCATATCCTTGAAAACCTGCTGGTTTATGTGTGAAAGATTGGGAGAATATAGAGGACAAAGTTTGCTATCGCAATTAAATCACCCAGTTCCTGCAATAAAGTCCAGGTAATGTGACGGCAGTGCTACATTATTGTGAAGTATAAACTGTAGCGTTTGACTATTTCAGTGCTCGTTTTTATAAGTAAACTAGACTGCTCGTGACCCAGTGGATCACTAAAAACCTATCACATCCTAAACCTATCCGAGCTCATCTCAGTTTATAATCCTAAGTACTCGTATACTTGCGATGACTATATGCACGGTGATAACTAAACAAGGAAGAGAAGATTATTAGAGTTTTATAAACATACAGATATGCTGAATATTAGCTCCTTCAAGTTACTGGCAGTAAGCCTACGCTACAGTGTTGTGATGTTCTGATGAGACTTGGGAAAGGGGTAATAAACTATATTAGTGGCTGACTAGAACTTGGCGCAAGAAGAAGAAGAAGAAGAAGCATCATTTCGGTGGAAATTATGGGTTCAGATACCCCAAAATCGCATTTAGAAAGAAAATAATATCTAGTAATTAAGGAGTACACAACTAATAATTTGATATAACAGAAGTCATATGCCGTACACTCGAGACCGAGTATTTCCCGAATAAGTTAATATTAAAGATTGCCATCGCCATCTGTGTATCTACAATTAATTATGCTTCCTCATACACATTCCACTGTTACAAGTCTCCTTCGGGAAGAGAGATGAAAAAAAAAGAAGTTTTCATTTATTTCCATCTACATGCACCTTTATGCCTCTACGATAAAAAAAAAAATAAATAAATGGCCATTTGGCCATAGTTTACTTGAAACAGTTTCTAGAAATTCTTTTATTTCGATTGAGAATTTCTACTACTTATTATATTACACTGAAAGAACCAAAACCCGAAAATGTTAGGCATTTACAACCCTTGACACGGCTTCTTCCTCGTTATATTACCCAACGATAAAAATTTAAATTATTCCAAGGACGTCTGCTGATATTCAGCGACAGTCAAGGTCAAAAGACGTCTGATTGCAACAAAATATCTTCTTAATGGTCAAGAATTGGTCTTGATCTCCGTATAGAGAAGGCCAACTCCAGCTAACTGGAACGCACGACCAACATCAAAGAAAGTTTCGAGGGGAAATAACAGGAAAATTGATCCAATGATACGGCGAGCTCGAACGAAGCTATTATGCCTTATCGCAGGAGCTTCGCTGCTTATTTGGTAGTCGAAAGGGAGTTGTGCTACCTAACATCATTTGATTATTGTGAA
>LQNS02278125.1:19599145-19658677 GCA_001587735.2 Parhyale hawaiensis | reverse complement strand
GCACCTTCCGTTAATGAGGTGCTGGATCGGCCAATTAGATATAATGGCACCGTAATGGCTTCACGTTTCACTGCTTGCGACCCTAACATCGTCATTACATCAAAATTGCTACGGTCTTTGACAGCCTGGTGTAGGGGATCACTGTCCCAGAATCGTAGATGTTCGCAACACTTGGTGTAGAAGATTGAAGCGTTCCATTCTAACTGCAGTCGTGGAATTACTAAATAATTCAAAATGCATCTAATCAGATGAATGTTTGAGGAGGACGTTAGCCCGGAATTGGTATAGATCGCTGGGAGCCCCTTCAATGTTTCATTTACCCTACATAGTGTCAGTGGTAACAATTTATAGTCACTGAAAATCGTAGTCAAGGAAGATCAAAATTCGTGACACTAGCTGCCAGTGGCAATTAACGCCGAAGATTTATGTGTTTCTTTTTGCCTATGGTCATAAAAGTATTATGCTCTGTAGTTTGTGGTGAAGTGGTAACGAAGGACTAGTCAGATATAATATCTACTGTCGAGAAAAAAAAGACGTTTTTCCTGCTCGATTTTGCCAATAGTCGAAGACGTGGAAGCTTCTGCAGCAGCAGAAAATTTCGGTTACGAAGAATCGATGCCCGAGATTCGTAAGCATCATTTGCATGAAGCATCACGGCCCGAGAATCTTATCCGTCAGTTGTATTTTGTGCCACCTATTGAATATTTTTCTAATTCCTTTGCTCCCTCACCAAGTGGGCCAGTGCTTATGGTTGTTGTCCCAGGGGCGCCGCCAATGCAAAGGTCGCTGAATTGCATTCATTATCGAGTGGGCGGAGGTTCGTGCCTACACTAATGAAAGATCTTGCCGCTCGCGGGAATGTAGAGCATCGGCAATTCTCTCACTCGTAGTCTATGGTGGCACTGCCCTTAGTTACGGGTGGGGATATCTATTGGGTATTGCGTCAGTACGACGCCATAGTCCGGACGATCTTTGGCCTTGCACTCCTCTGGCCGCTAGAGAGGATGTACGTATGAGACGAACCAGTGCATGTGGGTTTCATAGTTGGGATGCACGGTCACTGTTACTGTACTCTTAATTACCTTTCATAGTCTCATGGTGTTAAATTCTCAGGTGGCTGACAACGTCGTCGTAAAGGATCTCGACCGACAATGGTATGTGTAAGTCACTGATGATATTGGATATTGATATATAATACGATACATATAGATATATAATCAGAGGGCGGCATCTCCGATTATGTTGCAATGTTACGATGGCCATCGCTCCATCGGTATCGGAACCAAAAAGCACCTATTTTCAACGGCGATGACCTACAATGAAATAACTGTCGGCGATGGCCATCGTAGGGCGTCACAATCGGCGATGGACCATCGCATTAACACATTTTAAAAATGCAAACTTCTCAGACCACAAACATCGAATAAAAGCAGTATCTCCTATACCCTCGGCCTGTGTGCGATTTTCAAGCCAGTAATACTATTCCCAGGTTATTAATTGACATTGTTAGATCTGGGAAATGAATGACAATAAACTTTGTAACCCGGTCTTTGTTTTAATATTACTAAAAAATGAATATTTCTAACTCGTAAGGCTGTTTTTCTGTAGTTTTAGCCTTATTTCATCGGCATCGGAAGTACAACCGATGACGATGCCCATCGTACGCCATCGCCGAGGGCATGTTCAGCCATTTCATCGGAACATTTCTTCCTCATAACGCAATCGCCGATGGAGAAAATGGCCATCGCCGATTGTTTGACACGATTTCCATCGGACCATCGATATCGTCGATGGATTTTTGCGATGTTCCATCGTAACATCGTAGTTTTTCCGATGGCGATGGTCTACACACCATATTGCCATCGTATAATCGGCGATGGCCATCATGCCAGGCTAATTTTACTGGATTTGGGGATTTGTCATAGTTGTCGGGTTGTGAAAGCTTACCGTGCAAATGCTTTACGTACAAGTTTTCTTCAATGAGGAAATTGCTGTTGCTTATTCACGGGGATGCTAAATTCCGTGGTCAGTGACAGTGGCCATTAAGTATTATGGCCCGGTAATGGCATAAATGCAAGTACCAGTGTGGTGTTGGGTAAAGAGGAGCTTAATAACTTTGTCTCTATGGTTTTGGTGGGGCATTTTCTGTAGATAAATGGAAATGAGATTTAAACACCGTACAGTTTCATGTCCTTAGATGACTAAGGAAATAGGAATACATGCGGGTGTGCGTTTTTAAAGTAGAATAGTGTTGAAAATTTAGTCTATACGGTGATTAAAAAAGTTGAAAATATTCAAAAGTTAAGGTATGTACAGTTAAAGTGGCGGAGTCGAGCTAGGCAATGTGAAGATCAACTTACGGTCGGATGCGCAGCTCACACTTCGGCTCGATATGCAGTGACAGTCGTGAGTCAAGATACTCGCTCGCTCAGAACTTGAGCGTACGCTTGCCTAGTGTAGCCTCTGCATAACATTACCAAAAATATAAATGGCGACTGCAGTAGATAAATTCACTGTGTAATTTTCTGCTCTGAACCGAATTTCATCAATTTGGTAAGAAAACTTTCAAGCACCAAAACATTACAGTCAAGACAAATGTTTACGTATTTATATACATACTAGTGGAAAAAAAACTAATGAAAAAATTCACTTAATAATCGATATGTTTGCCTCATACCTATAAACCGGTGCGGAATCTGTTCTGACGTACCTCTTCATTTTTTTCATTAATCCTTTGCCATGGTCTCATCCTTAGGTCTTCTATACCGATAGGCAAAAGTAAAATTTTGATTAGAACACTTCAATATAAACTTGAATGCAACTCCAGTCAGGTGAGCTTATACTGTATACAATGTAATCGCTTCATAGCAATGATACCGTTGATACAGTCTTTCCAACTCAAATATCTGCTTCATCTGAAGTGCTGAAGTTTTGGCCTACGAAGAGAAAACTGTTTCGTCAAATAAGAAAGACAGTATGCTAGAGTAAATAAATGTCTATTGCCCGTGAAAATTCGTCACCTCCAGAGCGCTTCGTTGACCATCTGCCGAATTTATACGTCATGACCTTAGAGAAAAAAAAATATTAAATCGGATTCCAGAAGCTGCATATATATTGTTCTGAATCAAGAAGTGCTTCAAGCAAGACTTGTCTTCAATTAAAGGGATAAGGATCAGCCATCGCTATCTTCTGCAACCTGGTCATCGATTTCTTTGTAAGGACAAAATCTGCATCCTAGCCTTATTTTTCGCCTATCTATTTCCTTAAGAGCGGACACGAAATAAATAAATAAATAAATACACGAAGCGTTTTATTATATATGGATGTTCATTTTCGTACAGTTTATTATTGAATATCTGAAATCAAAAATTTAATTCTCGTTCCTCCTCCTGTAAAAAGTTGGATTGGCAGCAATTTGAACTTCAAATTAATAAACATAGAATTTGATAGAACGAGCAATGCGTAGTATCCAGGACCCGTAATGCCAAGGCCACTCATTTCATGCGCAAGCACAATTTGACGTCACGATGTGAAACTCGTAAGTCGTTCATACTGTATTCGTAGCCATGATACCAGAGCTAAGTCGATATCTCCAGCCGGGCCGTGAGATATTGCTGACGTCATAGCAGTCTCGAACGGCCGGTTTGAGTGCGTTTAGAAATTGTGCCTGTGTGTCGTCTTCTGTTGGCCACGTGCAAGTTATAATTATATGTAGATATTCGCATCAAGTTGTGTGTGTGATTATGTGGTGCGGTTCTGTGTAAGAAACTTGCAATTCACAGTGGGCATGAACTTCGAAAAGGCAGATACCTTTGCTTTTTAAAAATTTGAGCTCTATTTTACTCTACTTTTTAAAGGTAAGACAAGACAAAAATGAGATAAAACCTAAGAAGACAAGACAAAAGTAAGAAAAAATATAACAGAAAACATGACAAAAGTAAGGTAAGATGAGACACAAGTGAGATAAAACATAGCAAGACAAGACAAAAGTAAGAAAAAAATATAACAGAAAACATGACAGAAGTAAGATAAGACAAGGGCTGGAGCGTCAGTCCCGGCTGTCCTCTAGGAATAGGCCTCTATACTGCCAGCTACTAAATTTAATCTAATTTAATTAATAAACCTAGATCATACGTAAGGTGTTTGGAATTAGCAGCAACCAACTTTGTAAATTGAAATACAAGCAGCCAGGAGCAATGTATTCTCCAAAGTACGTGCAATCACGTCAACGAGCATGAAGAATGAGACTAGCAGTGGAAGCTATTTGCCTTCACTTTGGACGGCCAAATCCAGTAAGAGATAATAATGATCAACTCTTTAGAATTGAAATTTCATAATTTTGGATTCATGCTCAGATATATTATTGCAAACATTAAAATTATATCAATTTCACAAATTAAAACTAGAGCACTCTCAAAGCGCATACCTCCGCCCAAGTAAGGCAACGGTAACGAAAAATTCAACTTGGCCCTGAAACCGTGATTACCTGTCTGTCTTTCTGTCTGTCTGTCTGTCACCAAGAATACTCCAAAAGTTACGGACGGATTTTGATGAAACTTGCAGGGATGCTTAGGTATGTTAGAAGGAACAGATGATTAACTTTTGGTGAAGATCCGTCCATCCGTTTGTTTGTCTGCCTCATTTTTCTCAATGCCATAACTCAAAAAATTATGGACGGATTTTAATGAAATTTACATGAGTTGTTAGGTATATGACGAAGAGTAAATGATAAAATTTTTGTGATGATCTGTTGGTTTGTTTGTCTCTTTGTCGTTGTGTCTGATTTATGCTTGTTATCGCAATAACTCAAAAAGTTTTCAATGGATCTTTATGAAACTTACTGGAGTTGTTAGTAATGTTAAAAGACATAAATTATTAAAGTATGGTGCAGATCGGTTGGTTGGTTGGTTTGTCTGTTTGACGTATGTTTGTCATTTGGTTCGTTTGTATGTTTGACTTATGCTCGCCATAGTGTTTGTTAGCTAAGGACTCATAAAGTTCTGAATTGATCTTTATAAAATTTGCAAGATTTGTTAGTAATGTTAAAAGACATAATGATTAAATTTTGGTGCAGATCGGTTGGTTCGTTTGTACGTTTGACTTATTTTTGTCATGATGTTTGTTTGCAGCCTAACTCAAAAAGTTATAAACGGATCTTCAAAAAATTTGCAAAAGTTGTTAATACTATCAAAAAGAATAAATGACTAGATTTTTGAATTGATACGAAGAAATCATGGTTTTAGATCCAATTTGAGTTTTTCGTCACCGTTGCCCTACTTGGCAGAGGGAGGTATGCGCTCTCAGAGTGGTCTAGTTTTATTTGTATAGACACAAAAATCGAATCATTTGTGCCTTTTGATAGTATTAACAGTTTCTGCAATTTTTATGAAGATCCGTTTGAACATTTTGAGTTTTGCTGCTGATAAACATTATGACAAACCTTATTCAAACACACAAGCGGGTCAACCGAGCTGCACCAAAATTTAATCATTTATGTCTTTCAACAGTTGCAACAATTCCAGTAAATTTCATAAGTATCCATTCATAGCTTTTTGAGTTATTGTGCCAACAAGCATAAAATTAAAAAGCGAGAAACTAAAGAACGAACAAACCGTAGACCGCAACAGCACTTGACTCTTAGGTCTGACGCTGGCGGCCAAAAGCCGGTAACGGAAAAATGGGATTTTCTCAAGAGCTATTCTTTTCCCCCTATCTAATACTGAAGAAAAAAATTCCAAGGTGCCCAACATTTTTCTTGCGGAGAAAACATCTTGGATACGGCGGGACGCACTTGGGCGCTTTCCTGCATGACCGTGTCTGGACATGTTCATAACAGCTCATGAGAAAATCCCATTTTTCCCATTTTAGCCTCCAGCGTCACAGGCCACTTGGACCTAAGAGTCAAGTACTGTACCGGTCTATGAACAAGCATATCATCACAAAAATTTCTCCATTTACTCTTCGTGACATAGTGACTTAACAACTCGTGTAAATTTCATAAAATCCGTCCTTAACATTTCGAGTTATGGCCTCAGCAAAAACTATGCAGACAAACAAACAAACAAACGAACGGATGAATGGATCTTTACCAAAAGTTAATCATCTGGTCCTCCTAACATATGTACTTACCAATCCCTGAAAATTTTCGTCAAAATCCGTTGATAACTTTTCGAGTTACCTTGGTGACAGGCAGACAAAGAGAAAACAGATAGACAAATCCGACGAAAACATACTTCCTTGGCGTAGGTAAAAATGGCCTTAATGATCAAGCAAGCTGTACCCATATATTTGCAGTTCTTATGGTTAAGTTACACATTATGTTTGATAAGGAATTTGCTATTTTTAAGTATCTGTGATTCAGTTCATGTAGTTTTTGGCTCAACACTTTCATTAATTTTGCATTTTTTTGTCTGAAGATGATTTGTATCACTCGGTAGCTTTGAATCTGAAATTATATTCTTCACTTTCGCCCTCGTTCTGACTTTCATCAACTTTATTCTGCCTGGATACTCAAGAACGTCACAAATCTAGTTTTTGTCTTAAATAGAGTAAATGTTATACAAAATTTACCAATTGAGTACCTGTGAACATTTCTATGGAACGGGAAGGTAAATCTCAGAGGAGCATGCAAGCTCTTCTCCATGCTCGCCATGAATTTTCAAGAGGAGAGGGAAACGCCTCTCAAACAAATAGATAATCCTCGACTCTTTTACAAACGGGAAGTATAACCTAGAAGCAATCATGCTTGGTTACTCGTTCAGACTGAAATTTTTGTGCCGTTCAAATTTAGTCAATCGTCACGATTTGACCATCATTAACTTTGCTCCTACAAACGGAACATCAAGGACGCATTTTATATTACTGAGGAGAGGGACAAAATTGTGTTATCATACCAGGACAGTGATCAAGGAAGGAATGGTGAGTAGTGAGTGACTGAATCACAGCAATGAATGAGTCATGAATATCGAGCAAGACGTGTTGGGTAATGGAGGTTAAGTACTGGACGAATATTATCAAAACGATATAATGAAGTCCTGTACGCAATGTCATATTGATTTATTTATTTCGCTATTTATGTGTTTCTTCGCTACTTCAAGCAAAAGAAGTACTTTGCTCCAATTGTTTTACCCGTACTTCATAGAGAACATTCAGAATGGACTCCTCTCCGAAGTTTTCTGTGCAGAGACAGTCAATGTGTTCAAAAATCATACAGAAAAAACTGGGAGCAACAACACCAAGAGTTGTGAACGCCTCCAGCATTCACTAAATCTTAACAGTCGTATTTTTAGATGCCACAATGAACAATTATCTCTCATGCCCAAACTAGCTTAACGTCCCAGGTGGATTTCATTATTATTGTTATTGCTTTGAGAAGGCATTATTTCAAATACTGAAAAAAACGAAGAGAAGCCCAATAAGAAATTTGGTTAGCCACGACGCGTTTCGCCGTACCTCGGCTCATCAGGTGGGAGGGTCGAAGATGGTCGAATCTGAAGACGTTAAGATTTTCCGAAAATTTAGCCAGGTTATCACAGAAAGCTTTGGATAATTCGGTATCTCAACTTCATCTTTCTGTGATAACCTGGCTAAATTTTCGGAAAATCTTAACGTCTTCAGATTCGACCATCTTCGACGCTCCCACCTGATGAGCCGCGGTACGGCGAAACACGTCGTGGGTAACCAAATTTCTTATTGTGCTTCTCTTCGTTTTCTTCAGTGTTATTATCGAAGGGATTTCACGACCCAAATTGGATCGGTTGAGCGATGTTCAGCTCTACACTCTGGCGCCGGGTCACATCCCGCGACCTAAGGCTGAGAGCACTTTACGAATGATGTGCGCTGTTCCAAGCAGAGCGCTTTTCTGGAGGGTTCCTGGGTGGAGGTGCCCGCACTAATTATTATTAATGAATATTATTGTTATATTGAAAAGCTTAAGCCTCCTTTTCATCTTTTCCCCATGCAACGGCGATCTAACAGAAGGAGAAACAAGGGATACATAGCATGTCGATAGAAATGCAAACCCATGCATGAAGGTATTCTTATGCAGGACCAACGCGCACGGGAACAGCTAGAATAGAGGAAATTGAGATCAGTAAGAATACGAAATCGGAAGGAAGTAAAGTGCGCATGAAAGACAGACGTTCCGAAGGTCTAGTTAATGGCTAAGATAACATGTAAGAACCCCCTGGGATCGCTGCTCCCCATAACATAAGTTGGGCGACACTAATTATCCTAACCCTATTGCCTAGTGCCCATCATATGTCCTCCGAGGGGCCCTGCTAGACTGCTGTAACTACTGCAATCGTGTTTGCATGACCACATCCTATATATACTGAGATTTTTTTCTCTATGTGTTCCTTCTCAGATATCGACTTGATTCTGACGTAACGGCAATAGCTCATGGAAAGCTGGAGGGTAAGTCATGCCAGCTCTATGTGTATGGGTTTGCTGGTTCATCCAAGAAGTTTCATCGAAGGGGTTACCCGGTCGTTGCTCGCCTAGCAGCCCAGCCAGCTGTTTATTCCGGCGTGGCTAATTTTTGGTGGCGTCTTTTACCATAAAATATGTATTTTATAATGAATTTAAAATGGGTGTCGAATGTAGTCTTGTTATGATTACTGGCAGAAGAAAGCTAATAAAGTATTTATTTCGCCAAATAGGCCCCGCACACTTCGTATTCGCCCATTGTTCCTCTGTCCAGCCACAACGCTACAGCCTTTCAGCCGTCCAGCCACAACGCTACAGCCTTTCAGCCGTCCAGCCACAACGGTACAGCCTTTCAGCCGTCCAGCCACAACGCTACAGCCTTTCAGCTGTCCAGCCACAACGCTACAGCCTTTCAGCCGTCCAGCCACAACGCTACAGCCTTTCAGCCGTCCAGCCACAACGCTACAGCCTTTCAGCCGTCCAGCCACAACGCTACAGCCTTTCAGCTGTCCAGCAACAACGCTACAGCCTTTCAGCTGTCCAGCCACAACGCTGCAGCCTTTCAGCCGTCCAGCCACAACGCTACAGCCTTTCAGCCGTCCAGCCACAACGCTACAGCCTTTCAGCCATTCCTTGTACATACAACTTGGTGTGCTGATTCCCGCCCGTACACTCGTACACCACAGTACATATGTACTTTTGCAGTGCAATACCAACAAAATTTTGAAGTACTCCAATATAGCACTGCATCATAAATGTGTATCCAGGCAGCCAGGTTTCAGCCTTACAGTTACCAGAAGTTAGTTCGTCGCAGTGGCTTTTCGTTCCCTCTTTCAATTAAACCTCCTTGGGTCCGTCTACTGCCAGCTATATAATTTGTATTAGAGTAACATTTGGCGAACTGTATTTACTTATCTATTTACCTGCTTGTTTGAACACAGAATCTCCACTTTAGGATAGGAAGAAAAAAAATTCGAGCATTGAAGATCTGACTCGATTTTTCCGTTAGGCCGCGTTCACACGTCATTCATATCTACACGTTCACTCATCCACTCACCCGAATGTATTGTAGCGTCGTTGTCAGCACAACTTTGTGTACGCCACATTATTAAACTGATAACCGTCAAATCTGTTTATTGTGCAACCGTAACTGGGCAAGTTACGGATATCTCTTTCAATATGGACTGAAATAAAACTAAAAAAACAGGACACTTTGCTGCTATTTGTAGGCACAGTAGCACCTTTGGGCAAGTGGACGAGTGAACGCGCTGATTTGAATGACGTGTGAACTCGCCCTTATACGGAAAGTTGAACCTGAGCTCAATTATTACATGAACGTGTACGTTAAATTCAATGTTGATGCAGGAAATACAAGTGGAATACGTCACATATTATATTACCTTTTGCTTACAATCAGCTTACAAGCAGAGGATGGTCAAACAGCGTATGGACTATGACCAGCTGAATAACACCCGTTTTTTTTTTCTGCGAAAGCAGAGAAGATGACGATGGTGAACTAATGGGCCACGGGCCGTCTAGTCTAATCTAAGACGTATTGAGTTGCATTTAAGTGAAATTTTCTTTCATTTTAGTTTGCAAGGGCGGAGTTCAAGAGTAGATAATTCGATGCTGAAAGGTGAACAGTTCGTTTGTCGGGACAGGACCCATCTGATGTAAGGTATCACTGCTCGCCTGAGGCACTGTGGTATTTCTTACGTATTTATTACTCAAAGTTTCTTTGCAGGTACTTTTTTCTAACCTGGTTCTAGTAATAACAGAATATTTAGCCAGAAGTGGCAGCTTTGAACAAGTGAAGCTGCAAATGCCAACTGTGACTTTCACAGGAGGGTGCACTACTTGATTCAGTAATGAGTGTAGGATGGTACGTAAGTACTGAGTGATGAGTTTAAGAATAAACGCAGCAACCGAATAAAATGCAGAGCAGTGGGTACTGAGGGATCAACACTGGATAAAGAGTGTTGAACGATGAGCAGAAAAAGATGAGTGACGAGTAAAAAATTATAAGTGCTGGGCAAAGAATTATATAGTGATGAGTAAAAGGTGATGTGTAAGGAGTTACGAGAGTTGAGTACTTAGATAGCAAATGAGCAGTAATTTCCTAATTAGTGTAAAATTTGACTAATGTATAAGTAATTGGAGTAGAACATTAAAACAGAAGTAATGAGTAGCAATATGAAAGGCACGGTCTTATTTTTAGAAGCCACACCCTATAGAAAATTCATAGAACAGAAACAATCTTCTTCAGTGATATCTCAGCCGTATCATCCTAAGTTTCCCCTATCTGATGCTGAAGTAACCAGTGGAAATTCTACAAAACAAATGCATTGCTCCTCAATTATAATATTTCGGACCCGCCCGTATCATGCATAAGAAAGGGCTAAAAATATTCCAAGTCAGGCAGTGAATCTTCTACCCAAATTTTTCTCCATCTAATACTGATGGAAGCGACCTCGTCGTATTAAGTAATTAACCAACTAAGACATTAAGTAGCTAACTATAAGTAACTAACTAACTAACTAACTAACTAACTAACTAACTAACTAACTAACTAACTAACTAACTAACTAACTAACTAACTAACTAACTAACTAACTAACAAAGGGACTAGCAGAATTATAACATTCTGTAGATGTTAAAGAGCTTTGCTTGACCCAGATGTAGCTGGCTATGCTCCCCACTTACAAAGGTTTCCTTTCCCCGTCGAAGTTCACTAGAACACAAAACTATCCTAGCAAAATTAACAGAGCTTGGTGTGGATAGGATTCTAGAATAGCTTAATTTTACTGCTTGAATGCTATTTAATGGATGCATACGTACGTACACTTGCAACGGTTCCATTTTATGAACCAATAGGAAGAAAGCTTTTTATATAGACTAAATGAACACTTTGAAAACGTACTAGTCAATACTAGTTCGAACCTGTGAAATTTCAACAAAACAACGTTTTTCTCCTCTTTTATGTCTGTACCGCATCATGGATACGAAGTGTAAAATTACATTCTATATTAAACCGTTCCCGTAGATGCCCGTTGCTCCTGAGCTCGTATCATTGATACGCTTTGTTTTCATGCTGCAAGTGTCAATATAACTGTACAGACGGACGGATAGACGATTTGTACTGCACGCAAAAAAGTAAAAGAAAACATTTCAGCTGCACAGAAAACGGAACCAGGGACTCAAAGGGCTACATATGCAAAGTGATTGGTCTTTATAGTACATTTAAGAACATCATTTCGTTGGTTTATATTATCTGTTTTATTCCACCTTCGAAAAGGGACAGAGTCAGCAGTTTTGGCATTATTCATACTTATATCAACTCCCTTATTGCCTGCCTGCTAGAGATTGTGATGATTCTTTCCAGTTGTTTTTGGGTGCAAAGACATAAGTAAATACAAATATGAACACTCCCTTTATACTTCTTCAATTTCAGTCAAACCAGGCGAGATTGAGTTTAATTTGTCTTAACACGCTGAATGTGTTGTATTCAGTTATTGCAAAAATAATAAAAAAATTAGAAAACGGAACTCGAACGTCATTTATTCTTATCTGTGTCTGGTGCAATTATTTGAATGAGTTCTTACAGAGGATTCAGTTATTTTCCTGAACGCTACTACACTCAATCTTTCATAACCCATTTTACTCTAGCTTTCACATCACATACAGGTGAATTTATCGCTAGTGATTGATTAATTATACATAGAATTATCAAAATTAATACAACAGTAGTAGTAGTAATGAAATTGGCTATTATAAGGCTAACTAACGACAATCTGAGAAGTAGCCAACTTCAAGCTCATTTAAATATTTTAAATATTCCCTTTTATATCTGCAGGAGCGGTGCGTGTCACCGTCTCCAAACTTCTCCAGGAATTTCTTTTTTCTCTTTTCCATCGCACCGAAGCGAATCAACAGCAGCCAATTTTTGGACAGCTCCCTAATAGACCTCTGAAATTTTTTCAAAGTTGCGATAAATTACGCTCGTAAATACGAGGGAAACCCAAAGTTGCGATTTTCCCTTGAGACTTTTTTCTCCCGTTGGTCGGAGTTGACCAAAACAGCAAGGGAATATATATGTCTTATTAAATATATAGGTGAATTTTGTGATAAATAAAGTAAACGAAGTTAAAACGTCTTTAAAACCGACTTTATCATTCTCTTGTAGTTGTAACGTGTTATGCATAGTACATATACTCACACATCCATAAATATAAATGGGTAAATGTATATATGGGTAAGTGTATGTATATGCTCCCGCGCCAAACTGCTGACAGACTTTGAAAAAAAAAAAATCTTTCTTTGTGAATGCAACTGTGCAGCTCTATTCAAGTGTGATAATGTTTTCATACCAGTTGATCCTAAGCTTTAAATACTGAAATGGTTAAATTACTGTTAGTCCTGCAGTTATTCGAGCTTTTCGAGAGACATTTACTACCAAAGTCACTGGGTGTTCTCAAATATTCCGTATGGTTTCTAGTCGCTACCAGTGTTGTTAAAAGCAACAGTCAGCCGAGAGCATTCAAAGCACAAGATTTCATGATTTTAAAGTTTAAGCATTTTAAACCTTGCCTGCTAAGTTACTTCCTCCTCCTTCTTCCTCACTTAATGAAATCTAATGCAGTGAGCCAATATCCAAGAAATTAAAAAGCTTCGAGCTCATCAGCAAGAGATTACAACAAAACTAAGCGTCAGTCAAAGCTGCAAGCATGAGGCTGCTTTGCTCTACAAGTTCACCTTGTTTCATTGTTCTTAGTAAAGCTTTAATGATGATACTTTAACTTCTTGTCGGGGCTCAAAGTTAGGCGCACTGGCCGTCAGGTACCTTTTTTTCAAAAGGTTTTAGTGCCTAGGACGGAACTTCTAATGTGCTTCATTCTGTTCTAGGTTGGAGCATAATTTTACTGCATACCCAAATCACGTGGGTACTGCCAAAATTACTTTACATCCTTAAATAACTTTAATGCCCAAAATTGATATTGCAGCCCAAATTACATCCCGAATTCAATTCAGCATTTCCAGTTAGCTTACAGCACTATTTCTTTCCCGACTTTCTTTTCCCATACGGGTTGTGTCTCTCAGGGCTTCGGTTTGCTGTTTTATATTTTACATGCCGCACGTTTGTTTTACTTTTTTCTCTCTGTGTCACCATTGCCGTGGGCATCGGAGCTCGACGTTCAAGTAATACTAACGAATCCTGTCGATTGTTTTCACAAGCCGGGCGCTGTAAAAATCTTTAAATATTATGTTTTTTGAGACTCTATAGTAGTGTTTCCTATTAGTTTCAGACGATATTGTGATGTTACTGAGTGTTTCCAAAAATTAGTAACCTATTTCTGTAAAATGTAATGGAGCACTTCTTTTGGAAACGTACGAAACAACCATGAATTTCACTAGACTTCTTTTTTAACATTTGTACTTTCGCCATTTTTCCCGTAGAGTTTTTTAATGAAATTGATTTGCCTATATAGATCACCTTAGTGAAACACCAAGATCTATTCACACAGAAATACACAGGATCTATTCTACTGCCAACAATATCTACTAATATATGACTTCACCTTGACTCTCTCAGGCGCTATCCAGGTCCAACAAATGTGATGCAAATATCGAGTAAATAAAATTTTCTTACATAAACTCTTTGACATCAGAGACTTCCCGGTTGCTTCCATAAGCAATCATATTATTTTCCATATTGTAATATTACTGATGCAGTGAGTATACCCATAGATCGAGTCATCATAGTTCAGGCATCTCACACTGACAGTAGCTGAAATGGTAAATCTTAAACAAGCAGGGGAATCGAAGAGGACTTATTGGCGGATCAAGGAGCTTAGCAGTACAAGCAGAGGCCTTCAGCGCACGCTGCACAGCTTTTGCAGAAACAGGAAATATATCAATTTAGCGCCTGTGCATGACTTATGTACGAATGGAATAGGAAAAGTTTAGTGCCTCTACATCACTTAACTTGGGAAGAATGAAGCCTGAGTGCTTTTACATCGCCTTTCGAACTCGGCAAACATAATGGTCCACGGCCTATATATGCTTGGATACTGCGCTCTTTCAATTTAGTGTTCGCCAAATCTATTATTTATTTATATATTTATTTATTTAGTTTTTATGCAGCACCTCCTTAGCTGCCAGATGGGTTCCTAGCTCTCCCGCCATCCAAACACACATACGCACACACATTTGTATTTCCTTTAACAGACAGCTGCATCTTAAAAAAAAGTAGCTGTGAAAAAAAAACAGTGTGGTACCTCTTGCACGCGCCTCTGTTTCTGCATCTGTCTGACCCTGTAGGTTAGGTAGGTATGAGTACACAGCGACACTAGATGGAAGCGCTCTATCCAGATTATCGCACATGCTCCCTAACTATCTCTGCGTATCCAGAAGAACACTAATTATTATTATTCTTAGAACTGACTAACTGCTGTTAATGCACCTCCTTTTCCCTACCGTCCTTTTAGAACCTTTTATCAGAACCCTGCCACCTACTTGTGAAACCACAAGGCCGTCGTTTTTATTTATTTGCGGATCAAACGGATAGTCGGTCAAATTTTAGAAAGAACTATTCCTACAAAACATGGTACTGGGTGTCTAAGAAAAAGTTTTATTTTCAATTGGCTCCTGTGGTTCGGTACATGAAATACATTCCCAACTCATATAGCATTTATGTTTTAATTTGATGCGTATTGAAACAGCAGCCAAATGAAAATGTAACTTTTTTTGAGACACCCGGTATGTGCTGTGACTGGAAAAATTTATATCACATGTATCTGTAATATACTAAGACGCTGTAAACTTTATTTATTTACTTGTGTAGTTCTTTACTTGCTTGTTTACACTCAGAATCTTCACTTTATCATTGGATGAAACTGGAACGGTGAAAATTTAATTCGATTGCATCCGTGTTACGGAAGATGAACCTGAGGTCGGATGCATAAACATGTTCGTTAAATCAAAAGGTGATACGGTAAATACAACTGGACTACGTCACCTGTATATTTCCCCTTGCTTACAGGCAGAGCATTGAATATTCCTTTGAGAAGCAAAGCAACTGATGATAGTGATCCGTATGGACGGTCAAATTGCGTGTGGTTTGTTATCAACTGAATAATACCTGTTTTTTTTTTTAAGCAAGGAAGATGGTGATGGTGCCCCCACGGGTTACGAGCAGTCTAGTATTATATTGAAATTCTGCAAACCTTGTTTAATTACCTGCTTGTTTATTCTCTTACTTGGTTGTTTGCACACAGAAATTTCACTTTCGCTTAGGAAGAAATTCGAGCATTGAAGACTTAATTCGACTGTATCTGTGATGCAGTAAATGAACCTGAACTCGGCTGCATAAACGTGAACGTTAAATTTTAATGTGTTACGGGAAATACTACTGAGCTACGTCACATATGTATTTTAAATTGCTCACGGGCAGAGGGTGGAATATTTCTTTGAGAAGCAAAGAAGCTGGTGATGTTGACTTATACGGGCAGGGGTGGACGGTCAAAAGCGTGTGGCCAATGATCAGATGTATAACACCTATTATTTACGGAAGTAAAGAAAATGGTGATGGTGACCCAATGGGCCACGGGCAGTCTAGGCAGTTAAATTACTCTGTAAGCTGCTTTCCTTGCCAACAAAAAAAATTAAATGTTAACCATCTTCAACTCTTAAGGTATATCGAACGGAACAGTGAGCGGCAAGCATCTACAATATAATAAACACCGATGTGTATTTATCTGTTGATTTATTTGTTTCTTAATTGGTTTATTTGCTCATCTGTCCATTTTCTGATACGAAAACAGGCAAAAATTAGGCAAGGTTGGAGATTGCTTTCATCCTGTCAAGCTTCATTGAAAACTAATTTATAGGTAGAAAATAAACAGGTTGCAGATGATGGCAAACGTATTTTAATCAGCGACAGTTGAAATCCAAGCGATGAACATATCTAAAGCTTCTCTTAGCGTTGCCATGGAGTCTGAATTGTACAAGTATTGAATTCTCTATACATCGAATCCATGACAAAAGTATACGGCGACCTTATATTTGAATGCACTTCTTGCATTGCTGAAGTTGAAATCGAAGCACTGAAGATAACCGATGCTTCGGTTAGCTCCCTCATGCATCCTGATGCTTAGTTTCTTTTCACATAAGATTTTGCTGCATCAATCATCCACGAAACAGCTGAGCAAAAACAGTTGGACATATATGACATCCTGGCGTATTCAGGATATCGCATCGAAACTATGAATTTTAGTGTTGCTGAACTGCCTGTAAAAACAATTAATTTTTCTCCATGTCGGAGAAACAAAAGAAACGTTTCGTCGTTCAGCAGTTGTACTAACGAAGGTATGATCAATGAAAAAGGGTCATCATAAATGCCGTGTTGTCATTTTTGACAGTGCGGGCACTCTCAATTTATTAATAATACCTACTCCAAAATATTATTCTGGCTGTGGTCCTACCTGTACTTCTATTTGTCTCACTACGTATTTAGCTCTCAGTGCTTCTTCGTAGGAAAAAAGGGCAATATTAATGCAGGTTTTTTGGACAGCATTCGGCTGTAGTATGCGATATATTTATATTCGCACTTCGGAGCTTGTATCTGAGGGGTCCTCGAATTCATAAAGAATAATTTCTGGTCTACAGAATTTTCACAGCTTCTGGTTGGTCTCAAGTAAATTGTTATCTCGTTAGTGTTTCGGTCCGTGAGTTGATTCGTCAGCACGTTAAGCTTTCAGTATAACATAGGAGAAACAAATCATATATCCATGAGCCTGACTCAGAGTTAAAAAAGTATCTAAAAAAAAGTTCAAACACGTTTTCATACGTGGTAGTCTTATTACGGATCAGGACCTAAGTAAAGAAGGAAACTTTATTTCTGTGGAGCTTATGTAAGTTCCTGTTACCTAATATTATTGTGTTTCTATTAATATTGCAGCTAGGATCTGCCGAGGAAATGCTTGATTTGACCAATAATAAGGAAACACCAACAGGGCAATAATCACGAAGAACATCCTTGACATTTGCAGTAAGGGAGAATTAGAGAAATTATGATTTACATGTTGGAGCTTTCAATATTTACCGCAGAATTATTCCGCTACATTAAACTATACTTTCATCCTTGGTGCTCTTGTTATTTTATTGGAAATAGTGAAGATCTGCACGCGAGAGCTTTGAATGTTTACTACAGACGTCTTTCCGCTGCATTACACTGAAATTTAGGTCTTATTGCTATTGTTTGTTCATCTGAAAGCATTGGCTTCCCAGCAGGCTTACTGAACGCACAGTTCTGTTCTTTTCTAACGAACTGTTCGATGCACATAGGTAACTTAGGAGTATAATGCAAAACTGAATTCTACTGGCAACCTGAATAGGAATAGATGAAAATGACACTTAAATTCTATTTGTAAAATATATAGATATCACAAAAATGTTCTTATAGCTTCGCTGTGGCTAAGCAAAGGCAGTGTTGCAGCAGTGATATCCAGTGTGGGACTCTCTATTTGTGTGTCCGTACCCTGCCATCGATGTCTGTTCGTGATTCAGTGCCTCTCATGCTCTCACCCGGGATGTTATGCTATGCTTGCGGTTGTTGGTTTTTGCGTAGACTCCAGTTTCTGAAGACAGGAGTTGCATAACTGCAGATCGTATAATTGAGTCAAAACAATGCATTACAGAAAAAAAGGACATGCACAGCGAAAATGGATGTTAATCCTTTATTGCAAGAGCCCTAGTTTTCTTTCTGGTGTTTATCTTTACAGTCTTACACTACTACTACTACGTACTACTCGTGAGAAGAAGATTGATAAATTTCATAAAAATAAAAATATAGATATATGATGCTCATTTATAAGTTTTTGCCAGACATGTTTTACGACTACATATTTTGCTCAAATTTATGTAAATGCAAAGAAAATGCGCCCACCACCTTCATAAGCATTTCAGCAGGCAACGACAGCTAATGCTTCGATAAAGCAAGACTGGAAATCTGCGGTCTGTAAGGTGGCAACGAAGCAGGTTTTGTTCTGATCCAACACGGCCATTTGTAGCGTTTAACAAAGCGATGACAGGTCAATCTCAGAGTTAACTGCGTCATTTTGGCTGCAACAGAAGTTCTGACTAGGCGAACTGAGGTTATTTTAGGACTCGACGGCGCATTTGTGCTCTTCCTCATAATGGAAAAGCGGGAGGTGATTGAAACCTGAATGCTTCTGTGATTGCAAAAGATGAAGAATTTTGGTTGAGGTGTCAGCGTTCTCTTAAGGTCACTTGTTCAACGATGACGTGGTTATTTGTAGTCATTGAGGCAATTTTAAAAAAAAAACTAAATGTAATATGCAACGCCACATTACGCCGGAAGTCTAGCTTTCAGGTCTCTTGCTTAATAATAGAGTGAACTTAGGCACCTTCATTGAGTATAGGTATTTAAATAAAAACCAACAATTTTAATGAGTAGGGCAGCTACGATATCAGAAAGACTAAAATTTTAATCGGAATCTCGGTGTTGCTTTAATATCAGAAGTTTGAATAGGGACGATTATTTTAGTGGATATTGATGGAGAATGTTTGTGAACAAAAACAAATTATATGAATGTGCTGGTAACTTGTGGTGTCTATAGAAAAGATGAAAATTTTGATAGGAATGCCAGCGTTACTCTGAGAATACTGGTGTAACTGTGGACTGATTTTACAAGGAATGGGAGTTTGAAAAAAATCGAAGTTATGAATGACATTACCCGCTTAGGAAATGTAACATTGATCAGAATACTAATAGTATATTACTTGCGGTTGTTTACTATGAACTTACAACGAATCATAATGATTTTTAAAATTAATTATTTACATAAAAGAAAGTTTAAAAATCTATTATCATTTGCAAAATCAGGATGTTGAGCGAATGTAGTGTTTCCCAATCTCTGCTGAAACGTGAACCCTATCGGCGCTGATTGAAGATCTTTACGTATTATTTTCTGTGCAAGAACAAATTACTGTAATTGCAAGACTGTATAAGTACGTGATTGATTACCACAGTGCATGGGTGCCTAATTGTCATCAGGGAGAACAGTAACAGCATATAGTACGGAGAGATGAAATGAGTTATTATTACAAGATTGAAACTGAGAGAGAAACTGAGAAAGAAAGAGGAGAAACCTTATGCGTTTCTCAGAGCCATTTTGAACCCAAATAAATCAAAATAGTTTTTCTCGTCTCCTACACAGGAGATTGGCTAGGTCAGGTTGGATCCAGCACCAGGTTTAAAAAGCCAAATGTTTAATTTCCCATCATGGAATGCGTCCAGTGCGTGCTCCTTCATTCTTTACATTCCCTGCTGTGCCATGCTTCGAAAGCATACTTCAACATCCGTTTGGTCCCTCAGTTTGGCATGCGTCGAATGCATACTGCCGCTTTAATTTGAGAAGCAGTTCAGCTGGTGCCGAGCAAAGGCTGTTTCGCAAATGACTTCTGTGTCGCGTCGCGCTTCCCTGGCTGCACAGGCTTGAACCGGAAGCTGCTCTCGCGCTGTTCAGTACATGTTCTCATGGCAGGGATTTCTCCGTTGTCTCTCTTCTTCAATGAAGGCATACTTATAGTCAGGGCACGTTCCACGGGGTCTCATAGTCGATCTAAACCAGGCTCACTTGGCGTGACTTGTCCGTATATGCGGACAGGAACTTTGGCTTCGTCACTTGGAACCGGGATGTTGGTACTAGAAGCGACTCGATTATACTGAGCCGACTGAAGTCTCTATATTTGAAAGAGTAACACTGAGGTCACAGAAGTCTCACAGGTAACTGATTAAGAGTCGATGACTGAAATTTGAATCAAGTCGAAGCGAAGGCACTTGTCTGAAGATCCGAAGAAGTTAAGCCTCGTATGCCTAATTTCGCTGCCCAATCGAACACGCTCTTAATTTCCAAGTGCAATGGGTGATGAAACCGGCTATGTTACTCTTACTTACTACTTCATTACTTCTTACTATTCACTTACTTGTTATTTCATTACTTGCTGCTTGTGGAGATAATTTGTATTTGTTGGCTCTCTTTTTGATCGCTAACTGCAACCCAACAGAAGAAACCCAACACCTTGACTACACGCGTTAGGTGAAGTGTGAAACGTCATCTGGACATCGTCCGAAGACTTTCAATATACTCAAGGTAGGTAGGTAGGTGCTTCATTCAGTATTACTCATGCAAGAGGACGGCATTGTTAATGGGCGTCAACGGCTGAAATATTCTCATCCAATTAGTTGTAACTGGCTTGGATATTCAAACCGGAGCATTCAATTCATCACCCTGATCGACTTTAAGAAATTAATCCAAACAGATTCGACTCGAGAAGGCCGAAGTCATTCTCCTTCTACGGAGGATCTCGATTACAATGGACGAATCGCAGACGGTCTATTTGGGAAACTTGTCACTAGCCACTAAGTATTTAAGTATTTGTCAATAAACTACTTTCCAACTGACATATTTTTTATACAAGTCATTGATTTTTGTTAGTTATTGGGAAAACAGCTCAGCTGCTGCAATTAACGTCTTCCTGGCAGAGGTGATACAGGCCAAAGTTTACCTTTTACAAACGTGAATTTTTTTTTTAATCACTCAAAGTCTATTTCTTAACTTTTTAGGTATGTAGCAAATAACGCTATTCCTACGAAAGTGGATTTTTAATAATTCACAGTATTATTTAATCTAAATAATATGTACCTATTAGTGCTAATCCAATGAAAAACGTAAGACAAGTTATGCACTGCCGTTATTGAAGCGTTCCAAGATCATATTTGACGCCGGTTCATCTGCTGTATATCCTGTAATACTTGCACACGATGCTACTAATGCCTGACTGACAGACTTGCATCATTTTTTTTTCTTTCAAGTTTTCAAAAATCTCTCATCTGCTACACCTCTTCACGGCTAAGTTCTTGGCCTTAGTTTTAACGGGCACAAAAAAGTAGTTCTGTTTTAATTTCAAGAATATCTGAGTTGCTGGAGCAGCATTAGTCTGCTGAGAGTTTGTCTGCCATCTCGCACTGTGCTCGCTACAGTTTGTCATAAAATTTATCATGCATGAAGTCGATCTATTCACGTGAGGTCGTCAAGAGCAGGCCCTAATGATGCTCCATTGAGGCCGCGCATCACTTGCCAAGCTCCCGTCAAGCCTCCATGGAAATGGGCCTAGAAGATACAAACACGCGGTATAAATAGGACAGTGTGGTGTCGCTCGGCCCATAGTGAACATGCATTATTTTTAACTATAGTGCCAGGTTACGATTATCGAGCGGTAGAACATTGCTGTGCAGTGTCAGTTGCGATTGGCATGTTTAGATTTACATCGTTGGTAAAATATAGAGCAGCAGCAACTACTGTATGCAAAATTTGGATCGTTGTTCTAAAGCTGTTATAGATATTTCGATTTTAAATGATAACGTACTGTCTTATAATACTGAGCGATCATCGCAAATCTATTCTGATATCTAATAATCATATTTTTTTTATATTGCTGGTTAAATAAAAAAAGGCGGAGACCAGGATGAAAGTGTGAATCACGCTTTTTAATTATGAACGGAAAACATAGAAGGTCAAATAAAAATAAAATTTACTACAGAAATTGTTTGGAAATTGCAAAAAGAAAACTAAATTAAAAGTTGAAAGTGTAGTTATTACTTCTTTGATATTACTTATCACTTCCGTGCTTACAAGAGCCAGTTAAGTACCGAAATCGACAGTTCAGTCGGCACTTTCTGCCCTGGTTCGCTTCGCCCTGGAATTCATTGCCTCGATCTGTCGGCCGCGATCAGTCGTGTCGGCCTGCAAGCATTTAAGTCAGCTGTTAGTGATTTTCTGTTGGATTTCCATTGGCAGCGCTTCAGGCTTCCCGGCGCTGCATACTGCTTCACTTCGGTTCCACTACATGCCCGTGCTAACCCGAGCCTGGAATTTTAATAATAATGATAATATTCCCCATTTTTGAAAACCTTCTTTTATCAGTACTGAAGAGAATATCACATACATGTTTCATAGAATATATATGAATGGTTTCACGCTCGGGTCTCATCTATCGTTATTGTCCTTGCCATAATAGTATCCTTGCAGTGGTTACAAGAATGGCTATCCTAGTTTAACTAAAATTATTTTATTCCAATCATTTGCTATCAGAAAATCAAGTCTTACTTTTTTAAACTCAATCATAAGTCTTAGTTGGTCTAAATACTTCTGTCAGTTGGTGAATATTACAGCATGCTGACAGTGACTGGTGCATTTCTCATCATGGACACCAGTAAACTTTGTGATATTTTTCTATTTGGTTCTCACAGAACATGAAATGGGATTTTCCCACGATGAAAATCAAAGGCTTTACTCGATCCAAAATTCCCTTTTGAAATTCCAGAGCGCCAGTTCTGTTTTAGCTGCAAAATCCCTGCGCTTCAGCTCTAAGCTCTTAAGAAATCATTTGCATCCAGGGGGGGGGGGGGGAAGATTCAAGCTGAGTTGAAGGATCTGCTAATTGGGAAGGCCCGAAAAAAGACCCCCGGAAATTTAGCTTAATCGACGCGATGTTTGCCGCTATTTTTAGGCGTTTTATTTTTTCGTGCAGAATTACTTTAATTTTAAGCTTATACGAAATAAAGAGGAAAGACGAGTCAGGAGACAGGGAAAAGGCGTAAAGTTTAGTAGAAAGACACTGTTATATTTTGTTAAAGGTGGCAATATTATCAGAGGAGAAGATACTAGGAACACCAGATTGCTGTTGTCACGTAAGTTGCATAATATTATCTATTGATAATTTTGACATATGTGAAGAGCGTAGTAGAAGTACTACAAAATGTAACTAGCGCATTTGGGACACAATGTCTACATCGCGCCGAACTATTCCTGTGGCTTAACACAGGCTCGTGCGCCACAAGGACACGAGGTGTGTCTCGTTTTAAATTATCAATGATTTTTGCCTAGGCTTTTTTGCCGGGAGATCTCAGAGTGGTCAGTGCGCTACTGACAGGAAAAAAGGCGCAATTTGTGCATCTCCAACCCCCGGGCACGGCTGAATGCTTTCGCTCAGCTACGCCGCACAGGAGAAAAAAAAACGAAAAAAAGAAGGTAGATATCTTGCGGGAATAGGTCGGTCACCTCGATCAGCAGCCCACCTCCCGACAGAGAAGTATTGAGAGCCTACTTAACTGTAGAAAACTAACCTCGCCAGCAGGAACTGCGGCAAGCTGCAACATCCCCTGCGGAGAAGGCACTAGGGACCCTTGGGGTTGTGGGGCCTAAATATACTGTGGCACGGTAAGGGCCAGCCAGAATATACCCCTGAGGGCTAGTGAAGAGTGCTAAGAGTATAATGATGCTCCGTATTTTTATAGCAGAAACACCTGAATACCTACCGCTAATTACACTCAATAAGATAAAATGCCTCTTATGCTTCTTATAAAACGCAATGTCCTCAGAGATACTCTCAAATAAATTCTCGCTAAACATGAAAATTAAGTTTTAGTATCTGTTTTGCGACGTACTTTGTAAAGCTGCAGTGTACGGGTTTGTGAAAAGTAGCTAAAATGGCTGACATTACATCCCGGTAATTCGGCCGGAGCACAGCAATAGTTTTCATCACGCTTTTGGCCAACATCTGTGAAGTTTGAGTGGTGTATGATATCTAAATAGATTAATGACATCTTGGTACTAGTATATGCTCTTTTACCGATAGATAGCATCAAGCTATTGGCTAACGATTGCAAAATTGTAGGAGGTGCCTAAAATCCAACCAGAATGTAAGTATTTTGGTCCTTGCGTAGAAGCCATGACCGTTTGCTCGTATCATGCTATTAGTTAGCGTTTCAATTCGCCACTCCTGTAATAAATTAAAGCGTCAAGAGCTAAAATAGACAACTTCGGAAAGAAGACATAACTCTTTTCCCTTGGCGCTCAGGAGATGACAGAGTTCGCAGATTGTCCAGCATTTTGAGCCTTTCGCAAGCCCCGCAAAACACGATTTTGTGACTGCAAAGTTAGAGGAATCTGCGGAAGTTTGGACGCAGACTTTGACGACACAATCGGCGGTCGAGCAATTAGGGACCACGACGGGGAGATGGCGGCGTCACTCTTGGTTGTAATTGAAAGATTTTTGAATTGGTCGGTAGCCAAAGGCTACCGTTCTGCGGCCACGAAAGTTTTCGCTTCGTAAAAAACTACAGTAAAAGTACAGCAGACTTCATGTTAACCATGAAAACCGAGCACGAGTGCAGTTTTCTGACAAGTTGAGGTTATAAGTCTATAGTACACTACAGTGTAGTTTGTACAGCAAATTCGCCTAGTTGTTTAGACCTGAGATAACTTTAATTTATCAGTGCTGTGGAATTGCTGCGTTGTTGTAGCTGAACCTAATCAACGACAGTGCAGCTCCATTACAATACGAGTGCTACTTTCTTCCCGAGCACTTCTTCACTCAAAGACAAAAAGTTCAGAAAAAGAAACTGTGGCCAGTAAGTCCGACTACTCCTTCGTCACAGGAAGAATGAAAGCTGAAAGAAGCTGTCATTTGGCCACAGGTGGTTGTAAGAGCCCACTTTGAAAAAAAAAACTTGTTACATACATAATTCAGATGGAGTTATCCTGCTGTACTATCTTCACGCCTATTTTACTTACATAAGCCCTGAAATATGTAATTTAACTTAATTTAGGATAGAGACTGATAAAAACGTTTCTTCGTCACTAGTATTACAGAGTAAAGATCTGCAGGGGGTGGCTACGGATCGCCTAAAGCCTTACGCCTTCTCGGTCACCAATCTGGCAATATCAGACTTAAAGTTTCCTTTCACCAGCAGCAAACTTTGTCTCATATCAAACTGACCCGTAAAAATTGGAAATTTTCAGAGAAAGACAGAGAACTCACGTCGAAGTTCGGGGATTGCGAGGGAGCCGAGAAACGGAGACGAACTGACACCTCTTTGATTTTCTTCTCTGCAATTGTTCTTAGATGGTTAGTTCGAAAGCGTCTGTTTACCCAACTTTAAATCGCCAAATTAATTTTTTTCCACAGGAATTAATAGCTTCGTTTGTAGCATCGAGTATTACATGTAGCAGAGTTGACGCCAGGTGTGATAAGTTAGGAAACACTAGAGAAATATTACCTTTACAACGTCGACTAGAGCAGTTGACATCGGGGGCCATAACATTATAATTATGGAATTATGCTGCTAATATTTAGTTTCCTGAAGCGAATAATACTTTAAGATACGAATATAGACTTTCGTCGAGTCTGTACATTGATTCCAAACATGGAAAAGGGCAGCAGTTCGTCATGAGGAGTATTGTAGAAAGTCAGTTCTTTTTTCAACTGTTTATTTAATTTCTAAATTAATAGCTAGAGCGACAATTGCGATTATACCACTTAAATTTCCGGAATTGACTATCAGAATTTACTTTAGAGTTATATTTAAAATTTTATCCAATTCTTTATATCTAAAAAGACAAACTTGTCAGCTCCACTTAAACGTCAGTGAAGAAATATGCCTTATTTCTACGAGAGTTGCAGGAGTTGCACAATTACCCCTCTAAATTTCTTTTTAGAACAACACGCAGCCACACTCTTCTCCATCAGCAGGATATCAACCCTGTACGCCGATAGTAGGCCAGTATCATTTTGTTTCTGTATTCTTTGTCTTTAAATTGCCGAAGCCGAGCGCTTGTCGCAGCGTTAGACCAAAGCCCTCTGCCTGCCACTAAAATGATGGTGTCATGACGGCCATCAATCTTGCGTTTCTTTTTGTCACCCTTCATCTCTTTTGCAGCCGGAATTGTGCTTGTCCAGTGAGCTCTGCTCCTGACAAGAAAGATGCTAATGATGATAGAGCGTCATAAGGCCGGAAGTTAGCACGAACGTAGGGCTTAAAACATAACCTGATGACGAAGCACAAAGACCGTTGGAGAGCAGCAAGCTTGCGAAAGTTAATGGTGATGGAGATAGAACGTCATAAGGTTGCAATTAAAATTCAGTTTGTGATCCAAACTAATCAGTTCGATGTTGGTAAAGTTCAGAAATTGTGCTAATGGTAAACTTGCATCGTAGATGAGGTGTCATAATTTAACATTCAACATTTACTTCGAGGGAAATGCATTGAAAGCAAAACTACAAGATTACAAGTAAGGTTGGCACTATCTCTACACTGTCATAATTATTGGCATCAACAGTTCTTACTTTGGGTTTTAAATAAAACTCAGTGGAAATAGGAATGAAGGACTGCAACTATCAATACTGATGCTAATGAATCATAACAAATAGCATCAAAAGTCAACTTTTACTTTGTGCATCAACAGTAATGCAATGAGAACAAGGCTATAAGACTCCAAGTAACAATGATTATGGTAATCAAACGAACATTACCAAGTCTAAAATGAATATTTAGTTAGTATTTTAAAGAAGATTAAACAGAGGTGAAGCAGTGAAACCAAGGGCACGACCAAGTAAATTATGATAATGATGATTGAGATTTATGAGGATTAATAAGGATACAATTTTTCTCTGAAGCAAATAGCAATTAGACCTGTGAGCGCAATGGAAGCTGCACTGCAGTGTGCCAATGTGATTTACTGCAACAGTCAACAAACTGAGGTATAATCTTCTAATTCCTCATGCATAACACATACATACTTAGACTGAAAACTGTACAATATCAGTAATGAATAAATAAGTTTGCCAACGTTTGCTCCGCAAGCGTTTTGAAATTGTACCCGCGAAGAAACCGATAAATTTTTTAATCGTTTACTGATGAATAATGCCCAGGAAATTGAACTAATAACTCATTTTGAAAACGTTTTCTTTCTGACGTCAGCATTATGTGAGTGAACAACGTAGTGCTGGTAACGTACAAAAACAACAAGAACATAACTGTGGGTTTATAAGTAACCAAAAATATAGTTTATCTCATGATCTGAGTTTCAAAATAAACACAATTAAAGGCACGTTCAGTGTCAGAAACATTTTGTTGTGCTTTTAATCATTTATACAATGAGAAATAATCTTTGCCATTTTGTCGCACATACCCCTTCGACTCTCCCCGACAAAAAAAAAAAAAAAAAAAAAAACGTTGAGTCACTTCTTAAAAAGCACTGGTCATCTACAAATTAATATCTCTTGTGGAAAGATAAGGTTAATTCTTCACATAAAGCCTTTTTCAAGCCTTTTACATTAGATATTGGCTTCCATAGAGTTAACACTGTTTGAAATGTGGTCGAATGGTCCTTTTGGATAGTGAAATGTTAGGCACCCTCAGTGAGTTATATTTTTGAGTACGCGCAGAGAAATCTGTCGCTATTGTAACAAATGCTGCAACCAAATGCACTAGGCTGCGAGGGCAAAGGAAATAGTTCTTCGTACTTACTTTAGCAATCGTTTAGACAAACATTGGGAGCAACATACTCCACAGCTATGAACTCCTCCAAGAGTCACAAGCTTCTAATGGCCAAAGTTTCCGAGGCGACCTTAGCCATTATCTTTCATGCCCTAACTTAAAGTCTCTGCGTATATGCAGCAGTTAGTCGTACTTGCACGTCCAATTCCTTGATTGAGTTTGCCCTCTTCTTATTATTTTCTCATAGAGGCTCGGGGCGTGTGTCTCGGCTGCTTTCTGGGAATGGGCCGTCGGTCCGTCTACAGCCAGTATACCTATTACACACACATACTAAACTTCTTATCTAGAAGCCATGCTGTACAATCTTGTTGCAGGGGCGCCCATGTCGTCCGTCGTACATTAGACCATCTCTCTTCTATCGACTTTCGCTGTGTTTTCGGACGACGTACTAGCTTAATGTCTGCCCCTCAATTTCAGTTTAGAATTGTGTAGTGTGGCCCTGGAAATCAGAATTTCTGATAGAATTGCCTCGTATATTAACTAACTAGCGAGTTTTCTGTAAGTAATGCATTAACTACAGAGAACTTCCTTCTTCAGCCCCCACTACTAAAAGGGTTGTTTGAAGCTTTGGTTAGAGCAGCCAGGCAAACCTCCTCATGCTATATATTATCAAACACTTACCCCAGACGCAGTGTAATATATTCAGCATTTCACCTTCAGGAAAACAAAACCCTACCCCCTGTATAACGCTCTTGATAGCAAGCCCTTAATGAGATATTGCAGCATCTCTTGAAGTTTCATTGTTGCTAACCCGCTACAGGGCAACATGCGACAACAGCTTTGCTCTCTCGCCTGTTTTGCTTTCGACGGCATCATCAGGAAGATGTATCATGGCCCGACACTGTTTGATGTCTCTGTGTCGGGACAACAACGCAGCTGCCATCACCGTAATGTCCAGTGAACCATAGTCTTGCAGCAGAACCACAGGAGTAAAAATCTCTTGCATTTTCGGCTTGGTTAATGTGGTGGTTTTGCATGTTGTTACAGGAAGCTCACCGAGGAATTTATAAATATCGTGTGTGGAAGAATTATCAATTTAAGAAATTCGTCATACTGCTACTTTCTTAAGTACTGCTGAAGAAACTCGTAGTATTAAGAAATGATCTTCGAAAATTTGATATCAATATGCTGTTGAAACTGACAAATTTGCTATGTGGAAATCATTGGAGAAATCAGCAACGTTGAGAAGACTGTTGAGTCAATTCTCATGTTTATGTGAATGCAGCGAATGAAACGTCTACCAAGTTTGTTACAGGGGTTTCAACAATAAAATCTCCGGTAACTGCATCCTCATGTATACTACGACAAGATTATTGAGGAAACAACTATTTTGCTACCAAATCATTGGGGAAAACGTAACAACAGATATCGCTTATTTCGTTCGCTGCGAAGGGGTCATCAGTTAAAAGATGCACCCGGTTTTGTTTGATGTAACCGGGGGGGAACCGTCGCTGCTTGACCTCCCAGTGCAAAACGTGGATATCAGAAGCGTGTTTGCGTAGAGCTCTTGAAGCATGCGGTTATTGGTAAGGCACTCGGCAGATTAAACTCAGCCCTGGTGACTGATGCCAGCAACAGCAGGGGCAGCAGCTTTAGAAGAGGCGGGGATTTGAGAAGGCGAAAGGGAAAATATTCGACGTTCTCGTGGTATGGGAATGTCTAAAATGCGAAGAAAATATCTTGAGAGCAATGCAAGACGTAGATACGGCTAGAGGTGCAGTGAAACCCAGAGGTTAGATGTGACAAGGAATGTATGCTGTTCGAATTTTTAAGGAATGTTCAATGCATCAAGAAGACGATATGAGGAAAAAGCAAGCCTTGGGTACTGATAGCGGCGTTATAAATACGAGCTTACATAAGATCAGGGATGAATAATGTTCTTATTGTCTAATAATAATACTAATGTCGACAGTTGATATAAATTTAAACGTTTCGGGACATGTAAAAATCCCATCATCAGAGAGAGCGTAAATATGAAAATATACAACCTAAAATTGAAATTTCCTTTTATTTCTACCGAGGGGAGCATATATGTTACCAGGGAGAAGTCTAAGAAGCTAATGCACAGGGCTGCGTGGAGCAGCCGGATGTCAGCTCCTGTACAGTCGGCATATGCGTGGTTAATCAAGGGTTGTGTGAAGCGGTACAGCTGAGGTCTTGATGTTGAGACTAGGTCTTGTTCTATGGATATAAAGCGACTCTAATGTTGTGAGTTCTATTGGGTTAGAAAAGTCAATGATTGAGAAGTCATTCTTGCTGATGTGATGGTTGTATTGCTCAGCATGTAGATGGGGGGCTGAATGTGAAGGTTTTGCAAGGGGTAAGCCAGTTCGGCTGGATACGCCTAGATGTTGGTCAATGCGGGCTTTGAAATGTTGTCCAGTGCTACCGATGTAAGAGGCATTGCACTTTCTGCATTTGAAACGGTAAATAACACCTGACATCAGTTGTGTGGGAGGTTTGTCTTTAAATTTATAGTAGGACCCTATGGTAAACGTGTTTTTGTTCGAGAACTTTTGATAAACGTCCAATACATCATGAAACTAGAGCATTCTAAGAGCGCATACCTCCGGCAAGCAAGGCAACGGTAGCAAAAAAATCAAATAAGCTCTGAAACCATAATTTTCTTTGTATAAACTCTAAAGTCTAATCATTTGTGTCATAACTTATTGAGTTACAGTGCTAACAAACGTTATGACGAAAATGAGTCAAACATACAAACGAACAAACCTATCAGTACCAAAATTTAATAATTTATGTCTTTCAACATTACTGACAATCCCTATAAATTTCATAAAGATCCATTGATTATTTTTAAGTTATTGGGCTAACAAGCATGAAACAAAAACGGTGACAAACGAACGAACAAACGGATCATTCCCAAAATTTGGTCACTCACTCTTTGTTATGTACCTAACAACTCATATTAATTTCATAAAAATCCATCCATAAATTTTTGAGCTATGGCATTGAGAAAAATGAGGCAGACAAACAAACAAACAAACGGATGGACATATCTTCACCAAAAGTTAATCAACTGTTTCTCCTAACATACCTAACAATCCATGTAAATTTCATCCAAATCGGTTCAGAACTTTTTGAGTTATCTTGGTGACAGACAGACAGACATAGAGACAGACAAACACGACGAAAACATAACCTCCTTGGCGGATGTAAGTATGAGAGGGGAAACAAGACATGGATGCAGGAAGCAGTGTAGTTATACGGTATACAGGGTTAGACAAGATAGTACGTTATACACATAACTTTCGATACTCTATTTCTCTAGAATTGTCTAGTATATCAATAAGATAACGTAAAAATACGAAATTAGCAGCGGTGTTTATCATATATGGCAGTTGAATTGCTGAATGTCTCTAATTGGTGTAAATTGCAATATTAATTTTCTTACAACCGCGTACGAAATGTAAACGGAATTAGATGGTTGAAGGCAGCTACAAGGCTTGGGTAAAACACAGCGCTGATAGTAACGCATGGCTGTTATCGAGAGACTGATTGAACAGAGTAAAATTCATCTTGGCCCTTCACAATGTTTTCACTGCGCTGGATTAACGAAAAAGATTTAAATAATTTTTAAATTTCAACTAAGATTCAACCGGGTTGGTGAAACCGAATATCCGAGGCTCAGCGTTTGTGGCAAAATCGTTGGTGATTTTTTGTAAAGCCATCTCTCAAGAATCGATAAGTAGCGGATGACTTTGCAGAGGGATACTGTTAGTACTTCGGAAATCGAGGATTATGAAATAGTGCTTGTGATCCTTGAGTTTCAAAGAAATTGATGGGAAGCTTAATATATTCTGATAAACTCGAGAAACTTGTATAGAAGTGGGAATCAAATAGAGTATAGTAGTTACAATTCATAATGTCGACAAATGAAGACTGCAATATGTATCGCAGCTGATATTTTCATGCTTTCATATAAGTCTTATCAAAGCTATTGTCAGGCACCCTGATAATGAACTCATCCATCATCCATCCTGGTGCATTATTTTAAAAATGAATGATTTTTATATACGTTTGTTTTCATATTTTCTTTCAAAACATTTACCTACATGGATTTGGTGCGTCTTCTTTTGTGATTGGTACCAGTAGGTTCATGAAGCTCGTGATAGAAAAAAAACCCTGTAATGCATCCCACTGTTAATTATTATTGGGTTCAGTGTAACGGTCAAGTTACTAACAATGTCTCCTGTATAAGATATCACTCAGTGCAAGCATGCACATCAATATCGCCAGACTCTTGCAGCTGAATGGGTAAATTATCTGTACAATAATAAATGCGGTTGCATTAATATTTCAGATGCCTTTGATTGGATAAGAATAGAAAGTTGTAGAACTGTAGTACCTTTATTTATTTCTCTCTTGTAATGGGATTTCGACACCACCCTAGGCACGCTCGTGCAGATCGACTGACCACGACATAAACTCAACATGGCGTAGAATTTTAATTTTTTATTATTAATTCAGCGAATTTAAATGTTAGATGCGACATCAAACGACAGATATCAATTAAGTATGACAAACAACTTACCGAAAATAGGAAGAGTGGCATAGAGAAAGTAAAAAGTACTTAGAATAACATATATGAGCATAGGGAAAGTAAAGTGAATAGAGGGAGAAATAAATTTAGCAAAGATGGGGAGAGTAGAAGAAATTGTCTGAAACAGGAAAAGTAACATATATATATACATATTGGGAATACAAAAGAAAAATCGTGATGATTAAACGAATTTGGGAAATAAAAAGGACGTTGGAAAAGTTCGACGACCATAGTAAAAATAAAACGAAAAAAAGGAAAGTAGTTCATAGGTAAATAAAACTGAACTTGAGAAGAACTCAAAGAGCACATACATCCCGAGAAGCAAGGCACAGTTAAAAAAAATTCAGACTGATCCTGAAACAAGGATTTCCACTGATCGTTACTAAAATTTAGTCATCTGTACCATTTGACACTAATAACAGCTTCTGCAATTTTCTTAAAGATCACTCCATAACCTTTTGAATTATATTCTGATAACATAACAGAATATAAAAGCAAATAGACAAACGGACTGACTGATCATCACAAAATCTTGTTCAGTTGCTTTTTGCAACATTCACAACATTTCCTGTAAATTTCATGAAGATCCATTAATAACTTATTGAGCTATGTTACCAAGAAGTAATAGGCAGACAAACAAACAAACGATTGAACGGAGCTTCACTAAAAGTTATCATATGTTCCTTTTAACATACCTAACATTCTCTGTAAATTTATAAAGATCCGTTCATAAATTCTTGAGTTATTTTGTAACAGATAGAGGGATAAATAGACAAATTGAAGAACAGCCAAACAAAGGCTGATATAAATATAACCTCCTTGGTAGAGGTAGTAAACGGAAATGAAATGAACATATAGAAATAAAACGATCGTTGGGAACTAAATCAAATCTAGGGAGAGTACCATATGAATATTTAGACTAAGGCGCATATAGGGAAAGAGGAAGGCACACGATGAAGTTAAAGTATGAGAAAAGAAGTAAGTTTGGGAAAGTAAACCGAATATATAGGAAATAAAATGGACACATGAAGAGTAAAAGATATATAGAAAAAAAACAACGAGTGTAGCACTATCCATTAGGCGTAGAACAATTTTTTTTTACTGCACAGCAGTAACAATTGCTTAAATCGTAAACATATAACGATTTAGAAAAAAAAATTCTGTATCGGTGTCGCTCTTAAGCACTCCTGCGGCTGGACGCCAGTGCGCGCACTCTTCAATTCCTGCCAACTTGCTAAAATATTGAAAAATTGGTAAGGAGAAAATGTGAAACCTGTGTGTTTATACTGTTAATTCAATGAGTACTGAGCTGGCTATGGATATTTAGCTAGTGCAACAGAAAGGACAGTTAAAAAAAATGTTGCCAGCACCTACTTCACTACTTAAACAGCAAACACAAGATGAGTTGAAAAAATGAAGACTACATACATGGACAGTTCGACAAACGCATATTCGGTATGGAAAATGTAGTAAAACATTCAAGTATTTCAGTATGGACAATGATTTTGTAAACCGATTGGGTTACCTACTTCTAAATGTTGCAAGCATACTTATTAATTGGAAAAGAAGTGCATAGTTGTTGCGGACTTTTTGCTTGGCGTGGTTGCAAAACTTGACATGACCGAAGAACTTTGACAAGGCTACTAAACTTGAGACCTGTTACAAAACTTGGCAATGCCACAAAACTTGACATGACCGAAGAACTTTGACAAGGCTACTAAACTTGAGACGGTTACAAAACTTGGCATTGCTACAAAACTAGACAAGGCTTCTAAACTTGGCATTGCTACAAAATCTGATGAGGCTACAAACCATGACATGGTTGCAAAAGTTGGCATTGCTACAAAACTTGACATGGTTGCAAAAGTTGGCATTGCTCCAAAACTTGACATGGTTGCAAAAGTTGGCAAAGCTACGAAACTTAACAAGGCTACTAAGCTTGGCATTATTATAAAACTTGATGCTAGAAGACTTGAATTATTTTAATGATGACAGTAGGCAACACAAACTATAATGTCATGAATTTCTGCAGCCTGCTACGTCTGAGAATAATAAAAATTCAAACAAGCAACACAGGACCATGCGAAATCACATTTAAGTATTTGAAGACAGTAGGCAAAATGTCGGGTTTTCTTTATCTCTTTTGGATACAACTACACCAATAATAACACGAGTCATAAAAGGTGTCAGAGAAATATATTGAAAGCCCCATAACCATAACAAAAGATTCTATACCTCACTTGGAAAAAAGTGTGGACAGAAACTGTAAAACAGCTTGCCTTTGGCTGATCAGCAATGCAAATATGTTTCATCAGGATATGAGATCCTGGAGTTCGAGTGATAATTTCACTTTTTTGTGTTTTCTACTCAAATATTCTATTTTTTTGTAAAAAAAAATGAGTGATAAAAGTTTATAAATAAAAACCCAAACAATTCACCTTTCAGAATTTATAACCTAAACTATTAATCTCTCAAAAAATTGCATCTTGTTTTCAAGCCAGTTTTCTATTGCACTGCAATTCGGTTTTTCCTGTTATTGTCGGTATGCGCTAAAACTACAAGTCCTAACAGATACAGTATCTGGCGTACACTGAAAAAACTGGACGACTAATTCATAAAACACATACGCCACTGATGGCGTAATGAAGCAAGCCCTCCATTTGCACGGTTCAAAGCAGGTTTCTGGTTTTCAATTCTGTCTCAATGGACAGTTCTGAGAGGCGTTGTTGCTATGGGAAAGGAAAGATTCTATTATGTACGAAAGTATTCGCATTTTAATGTCTGCATTGTCATGTCGTACAGGAATGAACGGCGTTAGGTCCACTTTAGGGGACTTCAGTCCCCATAAATTTCCAAACACCCTATTAATTTTCGATGTTTTTCTTAATATTGTTGTGTATAGAAAATAGGGAAAACTTAAGAGAGAGAGTGAGAGAAAAAAAGAAAGTGATCGAGATAACGAATGCTGATATAGTGTTCCTCAAGAAAAGAATAATTGACGAAGCTTATATAAAAGCAATGAATGTTTTTTCATTAATGAACACGCTTCACTCCTGGGACTAAGTGCCTCCCCTATCTCAGTCCTATAGTCAAACCAGCGTAAGCAGACCTTTAGGGACGGGGCTGAGTTGAACTCAGCAGTGAAAATCTAATCTATTAATTAACGCACTTTGAGTATTCGAATATATATATATATAATTAGCGATTGAGACAAGTTATACCACGCGCTTAAGTGAGATTTGGCAAAGTTGCTTTGCGTTCTTAGCCACGCCCATCGGACTCTTTACGCTGGTTTGACTATAGTGATATAAACCCATGATAAGGGTGCTTTGTTGCTACTAGTTGCAATAGGAGAAGATATTGTTCAGCTCTTTCTGAGGCGTTTGTCTGAATATAGGGCAGAACCAATTGAAAAACCAGTGGCCCAAATGTTATTGTTCGTCAGTAGAGGTCAAGGTTGAGCTAAAGGAGTTTGAAGTTCATATCCGCTACACGCTCATGACGTCACTTTGGTACATGACAAGTAGCGCTCTTGATTGGACGTGCGCTCCTTGCTAGACTATCACGAGAGCAAATGAAGTGATACCATTGGTTCACGATAATATCATTACATGTGACGTCACATTACTGATATAGAGTTAAAAAGACTGGGTTTAAGGTGTCAGTTTGAGCTTTACCATGGTTTGGGACATACGAATACTATAAAATGCAACATGTATGTAAGTTGATATACGAAAATAAGCAAAAATATTGTATAAATATAGAAATCTGTGACTGATACCATGTAAGTGATATTGTTTAAATACGTATGTGGTATCATGCATATGTATATAAGACAGTGTAAATATACATGTATTGCTACCGTGTAAATATGATAATGTTATGTAAATATGCGAAAGTCACCGTGCAAATTTATCAGTAATACCTAGTGACTATGTAAATATGTAAATGATACAGTTTAGATATGCAACTGATTCCGCACCAATGGACGGCTTGCCACATTTACTATATAAGCTATAGGGAAATACAGACAGCCAGTATGGGTGAAAGGTGCTTGTGCGTAAGAGATATTGACAGTGGCTGAAAGTGCGAAGGTTCATCTAAAGTACATTTAAATATATAATGACGACTACTGGGCAGGAACCCTCACCGGACTATCCGCAATTTTCTTTAGCTCCCTATGCGTAGTACTCTATAAACTGGCGAGCTTATGAAGGCCAGAGCTGCAAACGAAGATTATCTTCATTAATTTATTTATTTTTTGTGTGTGTGTCTGTTACTGCCCTTACTGTTTCTGCTTCTCAAATGCCGTCTGTTTTTGCTAACCTTTCCTACCCTACCAGAATTTTTGGCCGTCCCAGAAGCTGAAATCGTAAATCAGATTCTGAAGCTGAGGAAAATTCTGTTAGGGGTGTAGACGCCACTGTGCTTCGTAACGGCCTTTCCAAGCAATGCTGTCGCTACGACACATCTACGTAGACTTTGGTTGAACCTTTAGGGCTGACTCCAATGTGAGGTACAGGCGGCAGTGCGGTCTATTCGCAAAATAGAAATGGCCCTCGCTTTCTACGCCCGTAACTTGGCAGAACGCAAAGCAGTCGGCGCCCACCATTGCTGACTTCTCAACGGTTGGGCAGCGTATTAATTATAATGATAATAATAACAACAATAATAATAATAAGTAAAGTGCTCTGAGCATTAGGTTGCGGGATGTAACACGGCACCAGAGCGCATAGAGCCGAAAATCGATCGACCAATCCAATGTATGGGTTGTGGAATCCCTTCGATGATGATAACAATAATATATGGGTCGTGAAATCCCCTCAACAAAAATATTATTCCGACGTCATATACTGTACTACGCTATGGTAGTTGACTGTGGCTCGAAACCTCGCTCCCGCAACAGTCATCTGACGCTTTTGTACAGTGGTGCCAGTGCCACACTATATGACGGCACGCACAACTTGATGAGAGGTGGTTCCGATACATATTAACAATTGGTATCATTGATACGGTGCCACGAAACACCTGCGAGCTGCACGTCCGCTGTTCAAGTCGAGCGTGCAATTATACACTGTGTTATCTTCATAAGTAATTCACTGTGGGGTATCTTTCATAGATCCTCAGTCGTGGTCAAAGTAAGTTACCTTGCCTTCCTTTGATACCTTTGAATTTCCGAGGACGATGTCCAGGTGACGCAACCCTTCCTGCGCGCAGGTGCTACTGTATTCCCTGACCAGTGGGAGAGCTAGCAGCGAGTTATCACCACAGTACACGCAACCGCTTACGGTTGGTGTGTCTCGTACTTGCTGGCAAGTACAAGTTAACCAAGTTTTTGAACTTCGCACCATTGATGCTACTGCCATTTTGAACATGACGGAGCATTTTATTGAACAGATTTACGTCCTGAAAGGATATCCATGGATTCTGAATTTTACATTCAACGGTTTTCCCATCTTGCTACGCATGTCGACGCAATTTGGAATTTATTTATTAATTTTTATGGGCCCAGAGTGCCTTTAAAATGACGTTTTCAACAATGCTCTTCGTACAAGAAACCAGCATTTAATATGGGCAGCTTTAGGTTATATTAGCGTCTAAGTCTTAACCTCAATCGGCTCTGTACTACAGTCTGTAAAATTAAGATCTGCAGTCATGCAGCTGAATAGTTCCCAAGTAACAATTTCTTCGGCAGCTCATAAATGCCGCAAGGCTGCTTATGTTTGAGCTGCATGCAATGCAGAGCATGCAGTCCTATATAACAGTAAATTTTAACTTCTTCTTCCCTTGCTTTGCAGCCTTTATTTTTGAAGGCCTGCAGCAAGTGGTCCTGACCTATTTGTTTACCGGCTTTACGATAAACACCCATAATCATAAGCCTTTTTAGTTAGAAAGGGCGCTATACTTATGGCTAAAAAAGTTCGGCCTGAAGACAGCCAAGGGGCTCTATATAGGGTGCAAATTTTCCAAGAAAAAGAATTGCAGGATTGGGATCACAAGAAATGAGCGAGACGTCAAAGAGGCAGCAGCCACCTTTGATTTTGAAGCCATTAGTACTCGTGACTTGAATTTTCTTTTAGAGATTACGACCGTCGTAATCCGAGAGTCTTACCAACAACCGCCGCTACCGACCCTGGTCTGGCCTACTTTGCCTGGTGCAGTGTCTAATTTAATTAACAGTTGTTGGGTAGCCCGTTGATACCTTTTCTGCGCTTCAGCTATGCAGACGGCTTTTAGAATTAAAGAACATGATGTTTTTATCCATCGAGATAGTAGTGAGGCACCATTTCGAATAATCTTTAAGAAGCATGTAACAGTTTTACAAAACTCTCCCTTGGTTTATGCTCGCTAATACTAAAAAATATGTATATCCTGAACGTGAAACTGAAGTCAATCGTCAAGCTAGGCATAGGCACGGAGCATTCTTTATGTAAGAAAAAGTAAATCGAATTAGCGATAACAATTATTTTATTAAACAGGAAAATACAGGAACTGAAAATCATATCACCATTGGGAACCTCTTATTAATGCACTCCTGATTAGCGCGTAATACGCTGTTTTGAAAATGTCCGAGTAGTGTAGTTAGCTACATAGTAATTATTTCATAAATGTTATAATTGTTGTTAATCTTATTAGAACATCACGTCAGGGTGTGAAGAGACCTGTCATTGAAATCCAAACGAAGCTCCCTATCCGCAGCGCAATTGTGTCAAAGTATACCGTAGTTACTTACTTATCTTAACCACGTCTTTTCCTATGTACGTCACTCTAAAAAAATATCACTAGGTATTATAATTTATCAATACTACGAAAGCTCGAATAACGAGATGATAAGATTTATACCATGACCTTCACTAATATCTTTACTTTAGTAGTAAGCTGGCCTTATAAATTGGAAGCTCATTCTACTTAGGCTTCCGTTTGAATAATGAATAACGTAAATTTTAGTTACGTAATAAGCATCTGCTTAGAAAAATTGAGTGTTTCTAAAATGAAACCTTTTAATTTTTTTCCTTTCGAATATTGCTATTGCTGGTTGGATATCTGCTAGAGTGAATAAGTAAGTTTAATTTACACAATATAAACTTCATCTTCTTCGAGACCTCAACATGTCCTACCAGTTTTTTCTCATTACCTTGGCCAAAACTATATTTATTTACTGAGCATCATCATCCAACGCTGTCCATTATTACCTCCGTCAAGGAGGTTATGTTTTCGTCGGCTTTGTCTCTGTCTGTCGGTCTGTCTCTTATTCTGTCTGTCACCAAGACAATTCAAAAAGTTATGGACGGTTTTCGATGAAATTTGCAGGGATTATTGGGCATGTTAGGAGGAACAGATGATTAAGTTTTGGTGAAGATCCGTAAATCCGTTTGTTTGTCTGCCTCATTTTCTTCAAGGCCATAACTCAAAAAGTTAGAGACCGATTTTGATGAAATTTACATGAGTTGTTAGGTATACTACGAAGAGTAAATGACTAAATTTTTGAGTGATCTGTTCGTTCGTTTCTTTGTCACTGTTTTTAATTATATGCTTGTTAGTACAATAACTCAGAAAATTATGAAATAACCTTTATGAAAGTTATAGGAGTTGTTAGTAATGTTTAAAGACATAAATGATTAAATTTTGGTGCAGATCGATTGGTTCGTTTGTATGTTTGACTCAGGTTTGTCATAATATTTGTTAGGAGCATGACTCAAACGGTTATGAAAGGTCTTGAAACAAATTGCAGAAGCCGTTAATTCTATCAAAGGGCACAAATGATTAGATTTTGGAGTTGATACAAAGAAAAACATGGTTTCAAAGCTAAACTGAATTTTTCGTTTCCGTTGCCTCGCTTGGCGGAGGTAAGCGCTCTCGGAGTGTTCTAGTTATTTTACTATTTCGCACATGTTACTGACTGTCATCGTTATCGATAGCACTGGATCTGTTGTTAAAAATATATATAGCAGCGATAAAGCAATATATCAACGTTAACTTAACCTTATTAATAGCAGGTTGTGCTATGTTGTTACAAAGGCTGTTATTCCCCGTACAAATATGATAGGACAAAAAACCCTCGTAACACACAGACTGTCATCAATAGGGTTAATCCAGATAAAGCACTGCTGGGCAAGCATTATTTATTATTATTTATTATATTTATTTATAACCTCCGCAGAGGTAGGAATAGACGACTACTTCGGTCCACGAACAGTAGTAAAAAGGCCGAAGGCCATAAACCTCCGGCCTTTTTTTTTTTACTGTCGTGGCTAGGTCGCAAGTGACTTCCAGTGCCCACTATCCTGCCCACGGTTTATATACAGTACAATTATTTATTAACCATTTGATAGTAATTTCCTGCAAGGAAAATTTGAACAGTGATTCAAAAGTCAGTCATGAAACTTTGTTGTATTTATTTGCTGATTAAAGTTAGAATATCACTGAGGTATTTTGTGTTCTATGAAAAGGGGTGTATATATATATATAAAGGGGAGTATATATATGTATAAATACATTAAAAAAAGAGAGATCCTACATAACAATAATTAATAAAAACACTGATTTTTTAACCTAGTTTGCGCTTTTACAAGAGGTTCGTTAGGAGATGATGAATTAACGAAGTCAGCACATTATTTTGTGATGCATCAGATTTACTGTATTCTATATAGTGTTTTTCCTACGAAAGAAACAAGACTAGATTAACGTTTTTTTCGTGATGCATTAAGTATACGTATAAAATGCACTCTTAATGGTGCTACTTTTTACCAGAGAGGCATGATAATTTGATGACTTGAAGGGTTAACGCAAACTTTCTATTCTGGCTCAGCGGATCATTCTAAGAATTTTCAATTGAAAACTTAATTAAGCTGATCAGAACAATAAGAAGCACTACTAAGAGCCTTTAAAAACTAAACTTGTGCAACAACGAATTTTCCTTTCCGAAGAGCTTGAACAAAAATTCTGTTCGGCAATAAATCGCTGGATGCTAATGAGCTCGAACAATTTTTAATAAAGTCGCGGTCGTTTTCCATGCCCAAGGCAATTGGAGGTGTTTGTTCTCTCCAATAATATAAAAAAGCTTTCACATTTTGCAAGAATATCGGCCGACACCAGTTCATTTAGAAAATCGTGCTGATTTCTGCCGCCTTTGAAATTAGAGTCTATAAAAATGATTTTTGTTTCCCCAAGTGCAGGCAGAAAAGACAGAATTGCCGGAAGGTCTGGAAAATTCATCGGTCACCCTTCAATAATTCTTACCTTTTTTTACCAACCGCGTTGTTATTCGGCCTGGAGAAAAGAATTGAACGTTTCGTTCTCTCTTTGTCGATTCCGGGGAGAATTGGTGCGTCCGAAGAAGACGGATAGTCTTAGCTTTAAGATTTGACAACGCGGTAGCCAACGGGAAAGATTACAACAAACGGAAGCTGTGGCTTGGAATTGTAACTCTAAAATTACAAGTAAAATGTCGGCTTTCCATAGATATAAAGTTGATATTGTTCGAAGCGTCTTTTATGAAACACGTGAGTCCCATAATGGGGTTAAATTTAAAATGTCGATTCCAAATTTGTCTTCTCGTAACAATATAACTACGAATGGTGGCCGATTTTAGCCCCATTGTAGCAGTAACCCCATAGTCAATTGGCCGATAAAGGGTCAAGTCAATACGACCTCTTGTAATCATACCTAGAGTTACGCCAGTGATTGCGACGCATTTCAAGCATTACACTGCAATATGTAGAGAAGAGAAATGAACGACCTTATATAGTCACCTGAGACAACTTTCCTTACCGAATTCTGGGCAGACTCAGAAGCTAAAAAAGTATATTACCTTCTGGGGTGACTATAAATGTTGTAATGGTTGCGGCTCAGTAAGAAAACATAGAATAGTACTAGTGGTGGCCTACCGTATTTTGCTTTTCTACCACACTGCTATTACGCAGTGAAAGTCGGTATCCAAGATACCTATGGAAAATACTTAATTAGAATGACAGACGAACTGAACTTTCGTTCATAAGTTGACCATATGATTTTATGGAGTGCCAAAGACATAGAATAGCAAATTGTGCCAATCCTGAAACGCTAATGATGCTGAACGTAGATTTTTCCCGCAGAATTGAATTAAAACACACTGCAGTTTAGGTGATATCGGTTCGGACAGTTCTGTTAATACAAGCAAGCTGGTCTTCTTAGCTTTAACTTGTCCGGGACTTTAGCCGCACTGGTTTTAGGTGCGAGTTGCAGGCGTTATAGTCACAAGCAGATAAGATAAGCCTAAATACGGGCTACAACTCATTCATGCTTCACCTTTTGAAGCTCATAAGCATTTATGCTTGAAATCGTGTCAAGAATAAATAGCTTGATATTTATATCTGAAACTGAGTCCAAGACAGCAAAATTGAGGCACATGACATAAGCTCCGGATCCTGAAACTTAGCGTTTCAGGATGAAAAATCCCATCTTCAGATGGAAGAAAAAAAAATTTAAACCTAGGCTACGATCAGTAAATAAAAATTAGAGTCTCTCCACATACATAACACCAAACCTAGCCTCAACATCATGACCACGGCTGCACCGCTCTATACTGTATATACCTAGCCTGAATTCTGCCGACTGTACAGGAGCTGAGGTGCGGCCCCTGCGCGCGGCTCCGTCCATTTGCCTTTTAGACTTTCCCCAACAACACCTACGCTCCCCTTACCTATTACCAATAAAGAAATTTTTATTTATTGATCGTAGTCTAGGTTTAAATTTTTTCTTCCTTCTGAAGATGGGATTTTTCATAATGAAACGTTAAGTTTTAACATCGTCGACTCATATTTAATATTAAAATTTTTTTGCCTTGTGTAGTTTTTTAAATTAGAATTCAGCACATCTAAATAGTAAAACTAGAATTCAGCACATCTAAATAGTAAAACTAGAATTCAGCACATCTAAATAGTAAAACTAGAATTCAGCACATCTAAGTTAGTAAAGAGCACCTGTTCAAATCTTTGCATCAGATTAAATTTTTTGTAAACCAGCGTAATTAGCGCTAGTTTATCTGGGACGTCTGTTATGAGCGTTCGACTCCCAACTTTTTTGACTTGAGTTTCAGGAAAGAACTGCAAACCGATGACGCTTGCCCTACCAGCGAAACTGGACTGTCTGGCATTCTCACCTCTACACCATTTTGGTCCACATATTTTTCTTTATCGGCCCGAAGTGGTAACATCCATGTTCGCCCAATATCTAGATCGGAAATTTACAGGCAATTACCCGATATTTTCATCCACTGCCGCTTACTGCATACTCACAATATAAATAGGATGTATGCTTATGAATTTCTGTTAATGGTGAAGTAGTGACTACTAAAATCATGCAGTGGCGTCATTCCACGTGAAAACTTGTGATGTATTTGGGCATTGTTGATAAGTGGAACTCAATCCAATAGTGGCTGGCCACCCGCACGCTGAAGAAGTTCCATACAAGTTGCTGATGAATTTGGATTCGATTCAGTAATATCGTTGAGACTGGGCGGGTATGTAGCTACACATTTTGCGACACATATTTTCACATTAATGTTCTAGAAATAGGTTGACTTTTTGGGAATCTGATTTTCAGGTTAAAAAGAAACATCACTGTTTCGGAGCAACGTCATTTCCAATTTTGGGAGCAATCATTTCGTACTCTATACGCAACCAAATCCGCCAGTGACCTTAGCATTTTGTGTGCTTTTACGTTTGTAAATTGTGGCTGAAGTTGAACACGTGCTCATCAGCTGTGGAGCTAGCTTGGGTTTCATAGACAACTTATGCTCTAACGATTGCTATGATAAATATTATTTACGTCGTTTTTAAGCACCTTTTATAATCCAGAGCTTTGATATCTTCAGAGCGCTGAGGATTCACTTTTAGGCAAGTCAAACCACGAATTTTATTAATATTTGTGATCACATTGGTGCTTTTCTATCTTCCTATTTCCACAATGAATGTAAAATGATATACCTCTCACGTAACCAAAACAAAGCAGAGGGCGACGTCACACTACGTCATAGCCAATCTGAGCAGGTGTCCTACTCACGGCGAAGAACCGGCTGAAGTGATATTCGTTGCAACGTCTCTCATGGCTTGGCCTAAGGCATGTGAGGGTATACGATTGTGATTTGAGTTTGGGAATATATGCATTGCATAAATACCTGGTGTCTAAGGGTACGTTCTAAATTTTCATGATTCATTTTAAACATTGGCGGGGGCCTTATCTACTGTATATACTGACTGTTATTTTTGTTCATGGTTCTGTTGTGAAGAGTAGGTACCAGTGGGGTACATTCAACTGTGAAATCTTGTATTGTTTGCTATGAAGCCGAGATCAAAGGCTTACCCAATCAGAATTTTGCGCATATATATGGCCTTAACTTATGGTAAAGTATCAATAGCAAAGCAATAATTTATTATTTCTATTAATATATATGTATATATAGCTCCTACTCTGAGAGCGGAGGAAATTGAGGCCGTATAGGCAATAGATTGGCATGTGTGTGTCCGTGCGTCATCACAATAGCTGTTCTCGGCTGAGGCAGCCTCAGTGTTTTGCAGATTGTAGGAGTGGGAGGTCTATGCTATTGTGTGCGCAGTGGGCTTCCACGAGGAAGTTAGTGGGTGTAACGTGTAGGGATCGTCCCCTAGAGAGTGATAAACAGTTTACAGAATGAAAGACAAGCGACATTTCTTGTAATATTAAAATGCTCATTTTCTAATCATATAGTTTTTATTTTATTTTTTCGATCATGTGATTTATTATAATATATCATGCAATCGAATTAGTAAATGAATCGTTAAACAATTATTTAATGAACTAATACATATATTTTACTGCCAAGCTATACCCTAGTGACAACAATATATTTGCAAATATAAATCTTATTCAGCGATATATAATTACATTAGGTTGATATAGGTCTGAATAAAAATGTTAAAACATAAACACATATTTCTACCGACACCGTATAATAATTAGGGATATTAGCGATTCTTATGTTCATTTATATCTAATTAAGATTAGGGATATTAGCATATAAAACACCCATTTAGAGCAAATGATTATTATTATGGATATTTTCGGTATATGGCAGGCCTTATATACCTAGGCGCACAGGAATTCTGAATTTTAGCCTTAAATAGCACAGAAGGGTCAATTGTTTATTTGCAAGAGCTTCAGAAATGGGAACATGTATATCACAATAACTCTTATAAAGTAAAGGTAAAGTCAACTTAGACCACACCCTCACCTGGGAAACCCACATGCACTGGTTTGTGCTGCATGTATAGGCCCACTGGCCCCAGATAAGTAAGTGTAGTTGCAGTCGACCTCGGGTCATCAAGAACTTTGGCGCCAATTTGACGGAAGGAACAAATGACCCGAAACCCCCACCCTCCTCATCTCTGAGGAAGGCAGTTCCGCCACGGCGCCGTGCATGCACACACAACTGCCGAGTCAGCACACCGAGATCTTCAAAGAGCTCGCTGCCTGGCTGGGCATCGAACCGGCGAGCGATAGAAAATGTTAGAGCTGAACGGAAGCATGCTGCTACCATGGCAGTCACTTTAGCTCAACAAGTTTTCGCTTAATTTTCATTTGAGACGATAATGTGGCGTTAGTCAAAGTCTACTGGAGAGAATATAACATTTTTCATCAACTGTGGCAATATCTTATTCATCATAAAATGAAGAGACCGCAAAAATTTCAACTTGCTTATAGTAGATCTATGCCTGATATGGCATAACCATCAGTGGTAGCTATAATGGCTATCAGAGTGGGCTGTTTGCTATGGTACTCAGTTACAATGCACACAGAAAACCTTCGGTAAAAGTAAGTTTGTATTTGCTTTTTGCAAGGTTAATCTAATCAGACTCCTGTTTAAATTTATCACCGTAAAAGTAAATGTAAATTTACTGTTATACAGACTTCTCTGCGTGTACCGAGGTAGTTACAGCTTCTAACTAGAAGTTGGTCTCATATATGAAGCCCCCAGCCTTTCATAAAATGGAACTCGATTCCAAGAAGTGAACCAAAGCCCATGTAACACTACAATTGGATTAAATAATCTCGCTGCGAATGGGATGACAGTAATAGTCATCCGCTAGTTTATGAAAGGGTTACAAGTATCATATTGTTCAGCTTACTCGTTGCAGCATCCACGACCTGCCACATACTATAAATGAACTGCAACTATACCTACCCAGAGAAATCTCATTAACTGTAAGTCAAGATTGACCATTAGAGAGATAAATGTAAAGAGTCAATAAGTATAAATGGTACAGAGATATCTCTGTGCGTTGGATAGTTATGGACTTATGGTGGTATAATCTCTGCCCTATCGTGTTTCAAAAGAAGAACTTTCAGTGTATAGCTTGCCCCGCATAGCATGTAATTAATCTGGTAATTCCCTATGGGGAAAAATAGAATTAAATCCAACTTTAAAGTTTTAAGATAATGGCTAATTTATTTACGATTCCCGAGTCCAGCTATTTTTATTACTCCTTGACAACTTTGATCTACGAAATCATTTCAGCTTGTCAGTTCTATAGCTCACAGTTTGGACCTCATTTTCTGTATCACATTGTATACACAATGTTTAAGTTTCTATTCAACCTTTTACGCTACATGTATGAAGTGCAGTTGTCGAAAGATTCGCCCTTAAGTCATCAATGCCTCTATAACTTACATATTATCATTATTATTACATGGCATATTTACATTAGGACTAAGTAAATATGTTATATTTACAACAAGATTTCGCCAACGGAGCTAAATTTGGCGTAATGTAGAATGTAATCCAAAGAACACTCAAATTGGCTTTATCTTATCTACGTATCTGATACAAAGCAAATAATTTAACTACATGATATCTATAATACAACTAGTAATACTACTTCTTGCTTCTTCTCGTCACAACGTCACATTTGCTAGATGTTTCCAAATCGGAAAATTATAGTCAACTAGCCGCTACCATCAGACACTCGCTCTCTCTCTCTCATAAACAACTGCTTTTTGCCTATATTTTCCCCTTGGATTATTATCTTTTGTAATATTATATTACAGACGCACATGTGCGTCAGAGGCCTGGTATAATATAGGCATCTCGAGTTCACGTATAATCGGAAAATGATGATACGTTATACTGAAATAAATAAGTGATAGTGAAGCTGAAGCAGAGGATTCGAACAGGCTATGTAGACGAAAACCAAATAACACTGTCATTGATAGCAATTGATTGAAATCAGTTTTTTACAGCAATCATATCTGTGAAGAGAGGACTTTTGTTTCCAACTATAAGGAGATGGTGCAATATTAATGAATTTAACAGTTTTATATTCCTGATACACAGTGAATGGCATACAGCATCCATGCCCCAAGCTACAATGCTGTTTTAGTGCGAAATTTCCGTCAGAAAAACAACACAGTTTTTGATGCCAACCGCAGTGACGGCTGTTCGAATCCCTCATAGGGATTGCTCATCTATAGCAGGCGGTACTATTTACTGAAATACATAAGATGTTCACTGGGATGTTGCAATGGAGATAATCTTATTTCTTTAGCTTTAACTTGTCCGGAACTAGGCATAAGCGTGGGTGTCGATACTTTCGATCAACTTTCATGAGTTAATCCCATACAAGTCGTCCTTAAAACGACCTCAATCTTGAGCCAGTGCCATCATCTCATGATAATCGGCTTTAGTTTGACTCCTGAAACTCGTTCGAAAGCAGCGAAAGCAACGCCCATTTCTGAAATTTCTGGCAGGTTAAAGCTGATGAACTTAGCTGATCTCAACGGAACTGCCCCATTCAATAATACTCGTAGTATTTACAATCTACGCTCCTCGTTGAACCAGCTGTGTTCTAGAATTTTGTAACGGAGCTGAAAAGCTGCTAATGTGGAGCTCTAGACGTTAGTGATTATGATGGCTTAATTAGGTAGTATGTAGACTAGATTCGTAGAGGCTACCCTGGAAAATCTTATGGCCATCCCAAAAGCTGTTTTACCACATGTTCCGGGCCGGCGAAATTCTATTAGGATATATTAGTTTGGTTACATCAGCTCTGGTTGCGTCACGGTAATGTCGTAACGAGTGTTTTTCGTGCTCGGCGACAAGGACGGTTTAAAGCCCATATTCAGGCCAGTTCGTGACAGGATAATTTCGTGTACAGGCAACGAAAATTCGTGCTTTAGGAACGAAAATGCCACCGAATTCTCAACATATTTGACCCCTTCTTTCCTATGTACTACAAACATTTGTCAGGGTTTAAAAATTACGCTGTTTCTGCAACTAACTTATGGCGACGTTATAAATGATCTTACTACGTTTCACATAATTAACGTTTGTTCTTAGAGTCAGCTAGGAATCTATGTATTGCAATAAAAAATAACGTCGCTTGGGCTCCACTCCAATGCTGACCGAGAAGAGATGTCACTACTAGTCATGACTCCCCCACCCTCTCATCACTCTCTTCAGGTGCAGGTAAATCCCAAATTTGTCACGGTTTTGTTAAAAAAAATATACCATAATGATGCAAATCTTAGAACAAGGGTAATAAAATTTCAAAGTAATGGATCACTCCAAAGTAAGGTTGGTGAAGTTAGGGGATTTACCTATATTGCCCTGCATTGCACCATAGTAGATTAGGTTAGACAAGGATTGATGTAGAATTGTTCATGTATACTTGGACTACAGTGAAAGGGCGAGGGGGTAGAAGGGCGTAACAACTTTATGAACTATATTCAATAACGCAAAATTTGTTCTATTGGAGAGACAAACAATTAACAGTAATATATAAATAAAGAAAATTAAGAAATGTAAATAAAATTCATACTTTTGAAATTTTCCGGTTTCTCAGTGAATCTATAGTTTATCTCTGTAAATATTATTTAGCTCTGTGGTTATGCAATAACTTTGAACTAGATCTTACGTAGGTAAGTCAGAGCAGTCACAAGTATCAGTCTGAAAATCTATAAACATTTTTTTTCTGATATAGTGATACCCGTGTAGTTAAACGTTGTAGATTGTGGAAGGATCCACTTCCTAATGCTGCAGTTGCTTTCTAAATTTGCCACTGCACTAGAGATTGCCAAGAAAGAAACTATGAGAAGATTTATAGCATTCACAGTGTTGCGATAGGAACGTAAAATTTCAGCAGCGTTGTCAGAACGAGAATGTAATTTTTTATTAGAACCTTTCACAGTACAGTAACTCTCGTTCTCTGAGAGAACAAACGTTTCAGGGTACCTATTGTTCTCTACTGCTTTGAAAAATTTATATCATTCTCTGGATACATCAGATATTCGAATAGCTTGGCCTGTCCTGAACTTATTAGTAGAAATATAAGGTGGTACCTTCCCTTATGAATACTGCATCTCAAGACCTTAACCGTTTGCGAGCTGTCGATCGGTTTTGTTTTTAGGTTGCACTGTTAGCCAAAATTCGAGTTACGAATGATCATCGTAGTTACTTGCCACAGCTTATACATATTTCAGCCCATATACACTGATAAGGAATTGTGTTCCGAGTTAGATCGGTCCTGATAGACACAGGCCAAGGGATAGCACCAATTACTTCCCTAACAACGAACCACGGGGCTGATGGGTGGAATGTTAAAATAACACTTTTAATAAAAAATAAATAGTTAAGCTTGATTGCGCAAGAAATAGTCGTGTTTCTTTTACGTTTAGTGTCAAACACTTCATGTTTACGTGCTTTTGGCAGCCATATCTGATTACACCAGCAGTGTATTCTTCTTTTTTCTTGCAGGATTTGTAAAAAAACAAAATTGAAACCTACTATCGTAGCTAGCCTATCCTAACTCCACCTCACACAAACTGCACATAAACCTAAAAAATATATCTACAGTAGTTCATATATGGCGCAAAGACCCGCTTCTTCCTCGATGGTTTTGGGTAGTAAAATCCAGTTTTCATTACAAATTACTAAAATTACTTGCGTGGAGTACAATTGAATACTTGGGTATTTGAGGCCCATATGTTGCATGTAGACTCTAGAGTATCCAATAGTAAGTACTTGATATCTCTATACGTAATTAAATACCTTCACCTACACATACTGATTAAGTTCATGGCTAGCAATTGAATTGAAATTGTCTTTAAGGTATAGACACAAGGTACCGATCACATTGTCAATTTCTTCCAAGTCGCTAGACAGCAATAACAAATATTATTTGTATCATTATAGTTAGCAAAGTTATTTTAATACTTATACTGTATTCTACTATTTATTAAGATAGTAAATCGAATATAGTTCCACATCTATAGTAGCAGACAGCATTACTGTATATATCACATCAAGTTCACTAGTTTCTATGAATAATGCTATTAGATATTTAGTGAAATGCAAACAGTGGATTATCTATGCACAAGGATTTCTCTGCAGATGCCTTTTGCTTTCGCTAAACTGGAATTATAGCAAATCCGTCACTAAAAGTTTCTATATGTGTAGTACTTATTGCATTAAATGGAACCGGTTTTAGATTTAGTAGGTATTAGAGTTAACTCAAGTACCAGACTTAGTAACGTAATTAATTCTGTGTGCCCTAAATGATTTTTGAAAGTACTGCACGAGATGCATTTAAAGACACAAATATTATGATCAAACTAGCGGAGATCCGTCAGAAAATATTCAGGACTGAGACTCAACACACTTGAGAAGATGTGAACAACTCCACCTGGACTTTGTCTGAAGACCACCAAGGTGCAAGGTACGCATGGTATAAGGTACCTGAAGATGTCGAAGTGTTACTGGCTGCTACTTACATAATGGAAGTAGGATATAGTTATTTCTTTTTAAAAGTTCGTTCAAGATAATATATTTTTTTTGCTCACCACTCATCAAAGATAAATATTGGCTCGTCAATATAAAATGAATTCCCCCCGATGTTTCTAGTAACAATAACTGCAAAAATAAACTTGCAATGACTGAGCTACATGTCTTGGATATTAAAAACAAAAGCAATATTACTTCGATTAATTGCCTTGCTGACACCGATGGAATGCCAAAATGTAACTGCTGTATCAATTTTACTCTAGTTGAAGAGATTAAATGGAAAACCCGATGTTAAGTATGTGTAAAGGAACAGTACAATTTGTGTTTTTCCCTCGGAACTGAAGTGAAACGCTAATGTACATGAGTTTAGTTCAAGAGATGAGGTACTGAATGATTTCATTGGATAACGGTATGGATTAGAAATATGTAATTAAATTAGATTGAAGTAAGGAGAGACACCAAATCATTCGTCACACTTGCGAAGCTCAAGAAGTAACGTTTTATAGTGTCATTCGTTCTCTGAAAAACAAGAAGTTCTCCATGACAAGAAGGTGCCCAACCATTTCCAACTTTTGACAAGCGAACGGCAAGAGAAACATAACCTTACAAATATTTGAAGCAACTTCATGTAGCTAAATATAAAATACCGCTTGGAATAATGATTTTTTCCTGTCTAAATGCTTTCTCCATTGACTTGTTTATTGGTTTAAGCATTTGCTCTCCTGTCTCTTCTCAACAACTTTCTACTTTCCCTCTACAAAATGTTTAAAAACGTTTCAGCACGCCTTTGGATTTTTCAAAAGGCCCATCTATTCTGTCCCTTCTTTCTGCCTTTCCAGGTTTATAGTAACCGTGCGTAGGAAACTGTTCTTTCTACAATTGCAGTAGTACCATAATTGTATGCAGGAAATCTCTGTGCATATTTAATCCAAGCTTCAGAGGACCGGGTAAAGTGTTTGGTTGCGGTGCACATTGCGGGCTCAGAGCAATATGCAAGTGAACCATAGATGTTTTTTCTACGACTACAGAGGAAATTAGGGAAAAGGTAAATATCGGTAATATTTTCCACAGCAAGCAGTAGTCACTCGCAGAGCCACTGGTATTTTGTTAATAGTAAACGCTGGTAACCACACTCTGCGAGTTACTGGTTGATGCTCAAACGACGGCTATGTTTTCAGAGCAAACATTGGCCACCTATTGCAAGTTTATGGTTGATGGTCAACAATCGGTAAAGTTTCCATAATAAACAGTGTACATTTTTGTTAGTTGTTCTAGCGATATTCTGGAGTTATATATGTAGATATTTTTAGATCTATTTGACAACTCTTGATGCTGCTGGTTGTTGCTCAATTATTGGTATTATTTCCAAAGCAGTGTACCACTGCTCTAGCATCAGCCTAACACTTACACGCGGGTTATGTTAACGCTATTCTGGTGGTGCATAATTATGCTGAATTTCTTACTGTATCTGACCATTCCTAGTACATTCAAATATTTTTTAAGTTGCTGTAACGGAATTCAGCTTGAGTTTGGAGGCTCATTCAATCTGCACAAATTTCTGCGCGATTTGATACAACTATAAAAATATTGCCATGGTTAGATGTTGCGCTTCTACTTATTGCATTATTTTTGAAGCAAGAATTACAAGAAATACGCTGCATAATACGCAATGCATGCTGCAGCAAATTCAGTGGTCAATGTACTTGAGGAAGCACAAGGTTTTGCCTTGGAAAAATGGCGTTGTAAAGGGTACCGTAATTCCGGTATATAGTTAGCGAAAATACACCAAATAACGTAGCCCACTGTAACAGTAGACTTGATGAACATGGCATTTATCAGAAAGAGAACATTTAGATTTGAACAACCTCTTAGCAACCGTAGGGGAGAATTTAAGGCAAATTATACGATACATTAAAGTTCAAAGCACAAGATGAGTTGATTTTGCTAGCCGTATTAAGAGGACACGTACTTTTTTTCATAGTAAAGAACGGATTGACAAGCGCCAAAAGTAAAAGGTAAGCTGAGTCTTGATGCATTACAAAGATAGGTGCAGTTTTTACAGGGAAATGCATGGCTGACAACGATCAAACGTAAGGGACAAGATGGGTCTTGGCAGTATTAGGTGGATGCGTGGAATTTTTTAGCTCATAAGAACGGACTGACGACCGTCAAAATCAAACAGGCATGCATCCACCCTTAGCGGCAATACTTACTGTACTCAAATCTCGCTTACGCTACAGTAACGATAATGTTTCTATCAACTAATCTATACTGTATTACTTGATATGTTGCATTTTCTTTAAAGTAAAGGGTCAGAACTTATGGTGTAACACGCACTTAAGTTAATTGATCAAATATTGCCAAGTGTTTCAAGATATGGTTCCCTGCGACTGGAACTTCGCTTTTTCAATCCAGGACTGCTCTCCTCATCAGAACTTTCGTAGTTTTCATTCGGACTTGGACTAAATCGCCTAATAAATTTTTCACTTCGTCTTGGCTCGAGCGACTGCAGTTGCCTACCTCCAAGCTCGTCTGCCCTGTATTCCCTGTTGGCCACTTCATCAATGTCCGTAGGTTTTGAACAAAATGTGCCACCGTCGATGTGAGTTTCGAGGAACTGCAAGCTGTTCTCGCTGCCCGAGCTGTACAGGTAAGGAGGAATTTCATCCGGGTCTTCTTGAGCAAATTTTACTTTGACTTGCTTGCTCTTGCTTGGCTTCTTGTGGAGCGGCGTGGCTGTTTCTGAATCTGTTGAATCGGCTATGAGAGGATCTTCTGACGAGTGCCTGGCATTAATAAATAGCCTTATTTTGTTATTCACGTCCTTCCTGCGTGGGTAGGTGGGCTTCTGGTCCTCAGTAAGCGGCGGTGCAATGTACACGGTGTCTCCAGGCCTGCTAAGGAATTTGGCAGTTTCTTCACTGTACACACTATTGTCAAACAGCGCTTCACTAAAACCTATACACACTTGTTTGTTTTCATAAGTACGATTAGTCAGGGATTGGGCGTCAGCAACATCATCATCCCTGACACCGTTAGAACAACATTCTTTGGCACTAAAATCACTTCTACCGCATCCAGGGTCTGTTTCACAATAATCCGCTCTTTCTGAAACACTTGAAAGCCCTCGAGATTCCGGTTCTGCTTTGTAACGATTTGCATATTGCGTGGCTACATCAACTTCTATGAAATCGGCTCTAAGAGGATTGCAGTGCTTTGTATTGGTACCCGACTCTACAATGGTAACTTTGTTCTCTGTGCTGATTACTGCCGCCGGCTGCTTTTGCATTCTGGTACTTGCGTGGCTTTGTTCTAAGAGCGGTTCATTCGTCCTAAACGGAGACTTTTCTCATAAAAAGGCTTCGTTCTCGGCGCCAGCTTCAGATCGTGTTTTGGATGGGGTGCTGGGGGCGGCAGCCTGCAAACGAACGCTGTCCGAACCTGCAAGGTTATAAAATAAAAGAATATTAACCGTTGTTAAAGATAGCGCCAAAAATTTCTGAAGAGACTGCTTTAAAAACGAGTCAGAATTCGTTATATGTGATAACAAAACAGAAATATTGCTATAGCAAACTAGGCCTAAACGGTTGGTTGCTCTGCAAAGATAATAATAACAACAACGGAGACTGTGCAGCAACGGCATCTCCTCATACGTTGGGTGGCGTGCATAACACCGCTTAGATCTCGTTCTAAGAACTTCATAAGAATCAGATGCGCATTAATTGCTCAATGTCTTTTCTGAAGGAGTAGTTTTGGGCTTGTCGTATATCGCGTCTTATGCACTGAAGGGTTACCTGTTGGTGGCTGATAGAAGTGAAGACTAAGGGGTAAAAAAAAGTGCTCAAGCGCAACGATTGTAGCCAAATGTTATTGGTGTAAACTTCTAGGGAGAAGCTGTTAGTCTCAATCAGAGTAAATAAGTCTGGGAATGAGAAGGAAGTCACAATTCTCAACCGATGAAATGTAAAATTAGGATTGTAGCTACTACTCGTTGCAGTAATAAATGAATATTAAAAGTGCAGATGCAATGGAGTAAAGCATCAACCTTTGCAGNAATAAGTCTGGGAATGAGAAGGAAGTCACAATTCTCAACCGATGAAATGTAAAATTAGGATTGTAGCTACTACTCGTTGCAGTAATAAATGAATATTAAAAGTGCAGATGCAATGGAGTAAAGCATCAACCTTTGCAGTAAAAAAATTAAGAATATCGTGATCACAGAGAATTAGCAAAAAAAAAAAAAAATGTTATCATGGTCATGAAAGGAAACTACGGTTCGGTTCTACAAAATTGAAATTTTCGTCAAATTAGGGATACTCTGAGACATATCATAGGTCTTACCAAACTGGACACACTCAGTGCCATACCATAAGTCTCACCAAGCTTGACACACTCAGGCCATACCATACGTCTCACCAAACTTGACACACTTGGCGCCATACCATACGTCTCACCAAACTTGACACACTCAGTGCCATACTATAAGTCTCACCAAATTTGACACACTCAGTGCCATACCATATGTCTCACCAAACTTGACACACTCAGTGCCATACCATACGTCTCACCAAGCTTGACACACTCAGGGCCATACCATAAGTCTCACCAAATTTGACACACTCGGTGCCATACTTAAAGTCTTACTAAACTTGGCGCCTCCAAAGCGATACCTTACGTCTGTAACAAACTTATTTATGGGTAAAAGATAAAGTTTACCTGTCGACTGCGTTTGCGACTTCTTGTAGATTGCGCTGTTCATTGTGAGCTTCCGGACATTTTTCTCGGGTTGAAAAACAATGATATAAATTTTGGGAGAGTAGAGACACACGAGGGCGACGGTGGCTGACAAGGATATGGAGATGCACAGCGTTGTTATCTGCACCTGCGGTGGAGAAATGGAGTTGTGAGATACAGCAATGAAAGCCAGTGGAAATTGAATTCTACCAGACGTGATGTGGAAAAATTTCACATGTCAGAAATTCCCATAAATTAATAAAACAAAGTGAACCAGTACGTTCATTTAAATTAGCCGGAAACTGGGAAAAAGGGTCACAAGTCAATCACTTACAATAAAAAAATGCTTAAGCTAATTTATTTTAACTACCGGGATCTGTGGATTTAGAACAGGACAAAGTCCTATAGCAAAGAACAATGTGCAAGTACATTCTTTTACACTACCTACGACCTGCGAAAATTCCACAGAGCAGACGTTCCATTGTCTATATGTGACAGAACCTGTAGCATGGATATGTATAGTGGGAAAATATATTCCGCATCAGACATCAAATTTACAACATGTCAAGAGAAAAGATTTGGCAACGCAAAGGCCCTGCTGCCGCTTAATTTAGTAGCTAAATTTTCTCCTACTTAATCCTTCAGATGGGACGGAGAGAAAGCAAAAAACTGTGTTATATTATATTGTGTAATATAGTGGGATACTGGAAACATGCGTAGAAAATGAATACAAAATGTTGTAGTCTATCCACTATACAGTGTAAAATGAAACACTCATTTAGTTGCACAGTAATTCCATGAGAGACTTTAACGAGAAAGGTAAAGGTAAAGTCAGCTTGGCTGCACGCCCAACTGAGAAGCCCATATGCACTGGTTTGTGCTGCAGATACATGCCAACTGGTTCCAGAGGAGTCTACGGCTGTAGTCGACTGGAGACTGTCAAAAGCTACGGCACCTGCGACGGGAGGCTTGTGTGCGACGACCTACGATCATCCCCCCCACCAGCCCTATTTCCGGTTAGGTCAGTACCCCTGCAATAGCAGCAGGCTGCTGACAACAGTCTCTAACCTATGCATGCAGCGTCTGCCAGCTATTCTTATGCCCCCTGGTACTTCGGGTATAAAATAATGAGAATTAATAATTTGTTTACTGCATTCATAGAAGTGCAACATTTATGAACCGTTTCTCAAACGTGAATTTCATTTACGGCTGGTTCACTAGCTTATGTTTTTAATCTAACTCTGTTTAATTACTATGGCATCGATTTTATATGAGGACTTATGTTGTTGCAGAAACAATTCTTTAACTAGCTCATTTATCACCATATCCAATTAAAATATTATAAATATTTGAAGATTATAATTTTGGTTGCACTGTTACAGGCTTCAAGCTTGCGTAGAAAAAAGTCTTAGCAATAATATTGACACGACGTGGAGACTCTCAAAAGTGGATATGAAATGCTTAGAGCAAATACCGTAGAATATTTACAAACTTTTACTTTTTTATTCAATACAAGTAGGCATCACTCAAATTCCAATATAACTGGATCTCTTCCAGCATTGCTTGGAATTTTGAAAGAAAAACAGAATGATAGCTGACATTTGTCCTACACCATAAAACAGCGAATAAACTTGCGAGCAGAATACAACTTATGTACAAAAATTCTTGCAGGATTTCAAACTCCCTGGTAATTTCAAGTAAACTATTCGGGCAAAACAAAGTAGAGCTTAATATCATAGATTTACTATTCTGCATTACTGCTCAGCAATGCTGCCTTTGCCCGGGGATTGTACAAACAACTCCTTTACTAAGAGACCGGCTATATTCTGTGCTAATTAGATGGGAGAAAATGTATCTGCTGCACGGCAAAGGGCCGTTGACTTGTCAGATTTCGAAATGTAGCCTCTGAACTTCTGAAAGTGTTTGAAGTACTTCTAAGTGGTGGCTTTGATACTATATAGATGGTAGTTTCTTCCTTCCCTCAACAGGTATTTTTTATCGAACTCATCAAGCCTCAACGGTGCAGAGAGGCATTGAAGGGAGGAAGAAATAGAGTACGAAATCACGAAATGAGTGAAATAAAGTATTGCTTTGTTCAAAATAATTCTTTTTTTCCATCATGTAATGCCAGTCAAGGTTAAATATAATTATTTACTCAATGTGAGCAGCACTAACGGCAATAAAAACGTTAACCTTATTTAAATACAATACAAAACAGAACACAGATCAGTTGCGGGAACATAAGTGCATATTGAGGAAGGCGCAATCCCAACAAAATGGCTGCTAAAGATTTTTGAAAACCTTCTCCAAACGGAAAAGCTTTTCGAGTAACATAAAATTTGCGCTACACAGATGATAAAGGAGTTGATAATCGTTGAGCAGATTGTAAGTGTATTATTCGCAGCCGAGAATACACTTGTCGACGTATACGGCACTTGAGAATACGGCATGGTAATGAACACAACGTTCAGCTATCACATTTAATACGCAAGTTTGTTGATTGGTTGGTTAGTCTGTCTGTCCCATATCAGTAGTACATCAGAGAAATTAGTTTCCTCAACGGCAGTGCATGGAGGCGCTGGTTAGCCAGATTCACTAATCTGAGCATTGAAGACATCTGAAGTACTTTTCAACGGTATTATACATACTGGTGTTCCCATCTTTTCCACTGTAAAGCGTCGTTTGTTTTGAGCAAGTTACGGGTAGCTTAATCGAATGAGAGGTCAACGATAGAACGGGGAGAGATATATTCTTTCAAACAGAATTATAAAGAAGAAGAAGATGAATAGCGATAACGTAACTTATTTCTGCCGTCATTTTATGATGATGTGGACAGTTAGTAAGATCCGCTTATGATTTCTCTTAACTTGCTCTCAAATTTCTAATTAAAAACCTTCGAAATATTTCATGCTTGTAATTCCAAAGCCTCGCTCTCTTTTAGCGATGATAGTCTTAGACATTCTTATTGTTTAACTTAATGCGCTTACCGTACGATGCTCTAGAATACGAGTCGGAATTAAAACTAGAATGCCATTGAGAAAAGATTGCTTATATTGTCTATTCATTCAGAGCATTCTGTAGTTAATATAATTAAGATAAGCTTAAGTAATTAGGTCGGATCAAAACTTTCTTCGGCTGCCGGTACTGATACCCGAAGGAGAGCACGTCTAACGCCGCTTATGAGATTTTAATTGCACATATTTAAACAAGAATTATCACATTACTCTAATCTTTTCCTTTATTTCCAACAGAGGGCAATTTTCTCAAGCATTTTTTTCTGCAGGCAATCCAGTTTTATCTTTTTTATTTTTTACTGTTACTATAGCATCGCTACTTTAAGCTTGACAGGCTTTAGTCCTGCTTATAGGAGCATGGAATATGGGACAATATATCGTATTTTATGTATGCATTATTACAAACTACCACAAGCAAACGAAAGGTACTAAAAAATGAGTGAAGAAAATCTGATTATAAAAGACGCTTTCTATAGGAAGTAATTTAGACGCTAACATTAGGTTTTCGAGTTTAGAACAGATGTGTTTTATTCTGTCATTAATTTTATTGGATATGATGAGCTGTAGTTTTTGTTGGATT
>LQNS02278125.1:19544806-19596819 GCA_001587735.2 Parhyale hawaiensis | reverse complement strand
AATAAATCGGTACAAAGGCCAGCCAGATGATGCATGTGGTGTACATTGTAAATCCGATGAACTTGCTTTCGTTGAAATTTTCAGGTATTTTTCTAGTCTTGACGGCGTAAATAGTGCAGGTGGTAATGAGCAACATGTTGTATGCGAGGGAGATCATGAACGAGGAGTCTTTAATTCTGCATTTTAGGATGACTTCTCTCCTGCTCGGGTATTCGAACCGGGCTCCTGGCTCTTCTAATATGAGCCATATTATCGTGGCTGCGACCTAAGGGAGAAACACAATAATACGAGATTTGGTTAGAAAATACGGGCAGGATAAAAACTTATTTACCCATCGTAGGCTGTGTGACTGGAACCTAAGAAAGAAATTTGATCATAATAAATATACAGAATGTTGCAAAATTCTTGGTACAAATTCGGCTACAAGTAGAGAATATCAATATAAACACTTTTGCTTGAACAAAAAATTTCGAAAAGCGTTTATTTTTTGAGATACTGGGTTTAAGAAATTTATGGGAATTCAAGATTATACTGCAGTGTGGCGTGTATTGAACCGGAATAATTATCATTCGTATCACTTCCAGAAAGTCTAGGGTCTATTTCCCACAGATTATGCTCCTCGTGAACGATTCGCGCAGTGGTTTTTGAATCAGGAGTTAAAAGTTCTCCATATTGCAGAACATGTGTTGTTCACGGATGAAGCTACCTTCACCCGTGTTAGATTTTTCAATGCTCATAATTTTCACGTTTGGCAGCAGAACAACTCTCATGTCATCCATCAATATCGCCACCAACATCGCTATGCGGTCAATATTTGGGCAGGTATCCTTCACAATCAATTAATACATTGGCCCATACATTTTTCCTGAGCGTCTCACTGGAAATGTTTACAGAGTCTTTCTTGAAGAACTCCTTCCGGACCTATAGTGGGCGATGTGTCATTGGGTATTCGTAGAAGACTTTGGTTTCAACACGATTGAGATCCGGCACTGTATGCTCTGAATGTGAGACGTTTTCTCAACCTTCAATTTCCAAATCGATGGATTGGTCGTAATGGTGCTGTGTCCTGGCCACCAAGATCACCTGATCTGTGTCTGCTAGATTTTTTCTTGTGGGGGGCATATGATAAGTTTTGTTTATGACACACCTGTCGAGTCGGAAAAAGACCTTGTCGCCCGAATTTCAGTTGCTGCTGGAGATATCGCTGAGATCCATGGAATCTTTGGCAACGTACGCAACTCCCTATGACGAAGGTGTCGTGCTTGTATCAATGTTCATGGTAGACATTTTGAACAATTACTGTAATGAGATCCTTGCTAATAAAAACTATCTCTTGTTATTGAGTATTATAAGTGCCCTCGTGTGCATTAATGAATGGAGTGCACAACTAGCAATCAGCGTTTATTATTTACATGATTATCTCGCAAACTCAGCGTTTTTGGATTTTTTTTCTTGATGAAAAAGTGTTATATATTGATATTTCTTAGCAGAAGCCTAAGTTTGTACCAAGAATTTTGCAACACCCTGCAGCTTATAGGTAAGGAAATACTGGCAAGATATTAATATCACTAACATAAAGCATGTTGCGCGGTTACATTCTAAGGAACTATAAAGGAATCTAACTATAAAACTTCTTTGGAAGTAGATGCTGGAAAGATACTAAATAATGCTAACACATAGGTTCTGTTTTGGCTGATACCTTAAGAAGTATACACTATGTGTTTTTAACATTGAAAATGCTGGCAAAATGTAGAACATTGTGATTTCAAATTACATGGCGTTGTGGCTACAAAGTTCTTGAGAGATATGTAATGCGTGTTAAGCTTATAAAAGTTGACAAGATCCCGAACAATACTTGTCTATTCTAAACAAAAAATATTGCAGAAAAACTGACGCCGTTCTGCACTCAACCCAATAGAGAAACAGATAATATATATTTAAATTTGTAGATATGGCAATATATAAAATCTTGCTTGACTGTAGATTCTATTATAAATACAGCATGTCCTTATAGCTGCAAGCTATGGATGAGAGATAATTTAAAACGGACTTATATGGCAGTTATAGCAAAATATAAAACGAAAATTGTCGTTTTGAAATATAGCATGAGGTTGTCGGTATAACAAATAGGAGCAGCTTGTACATAAGTGCTCAAATATTGGCAGAACATAAATCATGTGCAAGATATAGCGTGCCTGTGTGGCTTTAACCTATAGGAAATCAGCCCAGCATCTAATTATATTTTATTTATAGGTATTGCACAAACAAGGAGAGACACACAAATCGCGAGGATGAAGCTGCATGAGGGACAGCATGATAATGGCAACTTGTAAAACTTTTGTAAGATTACTGTCATGATATAGGGAGTTTATATTACACTGTAAGAGTACTACATGCACCCATATTAATTTTACATCAGAACTTCTAATTAGTCTGTTTGCAATACACATGTTTCATGCCTTGTCTGTAAGGATATGACGATGCTTCTGTTGTACAATTTTCTGTACCTTCGATATTACAAAATTAACAAAATGACTTATATAGAGCCCACGAATTTTTTTTCTCGCAAACTACGACTATATATTTTTTTCTTAGCAGTATAACCTATGCAGCACTGCAACGTTACCCGTCAAAACTCAAAGAATAAGTTTTCTTTCAAATTATCACGTGTCTTTTTCAATAAATAATATTACATTCTCCATGACCTTACCTGCTTGGACGCACACGAAAACCCGTACTTAACAAACAATAACTTGGCTTTCTCGACAGTTCATTTTTTCAATATTCCTTGTATGGACACACTAAAGGAAACCGGCCATCACAAAAGCAAGTACTTGATTTTCTAGATAGTAAACATTTTCAACATTACCTGTATGGACACAAGGAAGCAGGTAATTACGACTTGGCTCTTGGGACTGATGAAGCCCGGCCGCCGAGCTGACCGTGAAGCCGAGTCAAATATTCTGGAGATGCGATTGGTTTTGGTGAGCAGGGCCGAGTAAATGAGTGAGAAGCCAAAGCCAACTCCGAACCTGGTGATTATCAACACAGAAGTAAAGCAACTGGTCATTAACATGCAGGAGCAAGCTTTGATCAATGGAGTCCAAACCTTCCACTGCGAATATATCAGCAGCAGCAACAACAATATACTCATCGTCAGTGAATGCGTAGTTGATTGGATTCATTCGGTCGGGGAAATACGCGGCTAATGATTAGGTCAGGAGAACGGCTATTCAGTGAGTTTATTTTTACTGGTTAGTTTCCTGTTGCTTTCGGTAAATTGCTAAAAAAGAGAGAGCAATAGAGAGAAATAATCGAATAGATTTCTTTCACGCCGATCATCTGCGTGTTCTGCCTCAGTAATAAAAAAGAATACCACTGAGTCAAGGAAAGAACCGATCATTGATGTAACTTTAATTACTTACGACCAACTGCGATACTTGATAACGCAAATAGAGAATCGAAGCGTGACCACAGAGACTAAAACATTTAGGTAGTAGCGTTCTCGTTAACCATCTTTGGTAGTAAGTGATCATATCAATTGTATCTAAAGCAAGCAACTTGTTAACACAATAAGGCTTTCTTCTTCTATCAGCTCTGTATCGTAGTATTAAATGTGACCTTTGGTGACCTTTGAGAAATACAAGCAAAACCTACATACATACAGTACAGAAACCAAAAAAATGGTGGGATTGGAGATAAGTGTACTTCAATCTAATCCGTATAACCACTTTACTTACTGCATGCTATTTTCGTGTTGGAATCTGTGATTACATTTGAAAAAAATAAATAAATAAATTGCTATTGATACTATTCTTTACTGTAATGGAAAAACGTTGATGAAACAGGAACAATTTCTTCGCATTTGTCTGATTTGAGCACGAAAGTGTCATGCTGTTGTACACCCTCTTCATGGCATTGTTATCTGATCTCTAAATAACCGATGCGGTCTTATCACGCCTTGGGGCAATATTGAAAAATACCGAGGTGCATGCAACTTGATCACGAACATTTCTGTCCGAACAACTAGACATGCTTTAAGCTGGTCGATGGAACAGATTTTGAGGTATGATTAAATAATTTTACGACATAACGCATTAATGCATTCCCCTGATGTTGATGTTCACCATGAACAGTTCTGTTCCAACAAGTCTGCTACTCTGCTTATGTCTTTGCCAGCTGTTGATACAAAACATAATGAGTTATCTCCCCAACTTCTCAGCTTTGGTCTTATATAACACTTTTCTCTAGCATTTTCTGAGAATCTAGACTACTATGGTTTAATTTCCTACTGCATATCATTAGAGGAGGAATTGACAGCGACCTTTGATAAGTACAGGCACTAAAACTCAAGACTTGTGCAATTGGTAGAGTCCAAGGTGCAGCATAAATTATAACCTCTGGTAATTCTAGATTCCGAAAAAAAGGGTGACATGTTCATTTGGCAGATGTTCAGGTACAACAAGGCGAGTTCTGAACATCAACAGACTTCCCTAGTGCCCGTCGAATGAACATGAGTGATAAAGTTCATTCTGCCATTTGGTTAAAAAATTTTCATGCACTGACACTTTCGGTAGGTTTGAGACACTACATGTATATGATTGATTTGATAAAAAATTGAACTTAGGTGAGATTATCCCTGCAACATCAGACGGGTGTAATCGATTGAATCTTCATTAACCTGGAATTTTGTTGCATTTGGTAGAAGTTGCGGTGTTGCACGATTTGTATTTCATGATAACTAAGCCACATCGATCTTACAGGCTGTTCAAACCACTTACGGTATTGAGTGCAACCTTTACTACACAATATTCACATACCGATACTGTACTTTTATATTTAGCTGACAATGCTTAACACGAATACTTCTAAGAGGAACTAGACCACGACAAGCTCATTACGACACTGATCTTACTCCCAGCTCCACCTGGGACTGCCGGAATCGATGCTGACCTTTGGCAAGCGCAGATAATGACACCCGGCGTGGCGATGAGAAGAAAGGTGTTTAGATAACATATGAGAATCCCACAGAGCAACATGTACGACAACTCTCTTCCTGATGCTTTGACCACGGGAGTATCGTGGTGCTTGACGAATATTCCAATGACTGTGAGCGTGACCAGGGAACCCACGCAGGATATGGCCATAGGAACGAGAGCAAAGAGGGTGTCCCATTTCATATATCGGTGAGGGAGCTCGTAGCAGGAGCTCATATTCTCGTGGGGCCACCAGCCGTGGCCGCAGTCCTGGCATGTTGACTGATTGATCATCATCTCGTAGGGCTTGCAGGCCGTGCAGATCCAGCAACACGTGTCGCCCTGATGGGGCAAAAGTAACGTTTGGTTTAGGAGGAACTTACGGGGCGATGTGGTTTGAGAGAAAAAGGCGTCACTGACATAAACGAAGCTACAGAGTGCACGTAAAAACTACTTTTTTCTCTTTCTGTAAGGTCTGTAGGCTGAGCAGCAGGAGCAAGACGTGTCACGCTGAGTAAAAGTGACGTTTGGCTTTTGAGAAATGAAATGATATTCCTTGCCAAGACAGCAACTGACATTTACTATGAGCTGAAAAGAAGAGATCTTCCGTGTTCTGTGTCAAGACTACTTAGGTTAGGGGTAGGGTAGATCCTGCGGGAAAGGTAATTTTGTGCAACACATTTGTTTTGTTTATATTTATTTATAGGTAAGCACTTGAAGTGCAGTTTCCTTGCAAACAACGGCAACTTTGATGGAAAAAAGTAATTGATTTTAGTTAGCTTTGCAGACCATGTTGCAGTACCAGCAGCGAGTACTACCCTATAAGGAACGCAGCGATGTCGCTCACCATAAAGCAACGATCGTCATAAAAAAAACACGCAACACACTCTGTTTTTTTCATATCGGTTATTTACTTGCATTACCTGCGGTTAGTGCCGTTCTAGCAGCAAGTGTCCCCGCGTGTTGGCGGTTTCTTACTTTTGTTCAGAACGGAATGCGGTAATTTGTATCACATTATTTTAGAAATAGCGATGATTGAAACGTCGTTAATGAAATCCGCTGGTCCTACTAAGATTAGTTGCAATCGTTTGAATAACAAGAAATATTTGTAAGAGAATAAGTAGTTACATTTGGGATTTACTGTGTCCAGTTTAACGCTATATGGAGGTTACAAATGACGTTTATTTTGACTCTGCTTAAGCAATAGTGTTATTCACACATAAGGAAGAGTGCTGTTAGTTAGGAAAATTTGACTTATACCTAATTGATTAATGCATATCATCACGGATAACAAAAAAAAATCATTCTAAATAAAATTTGAACCTATTTACTGAGTTTTTTAGTAAAGCCTTGCTCTGCATTAATGGGCTTCGTACGTGAACTAAACTGACAAGTTGAAAGTTTTGAGCCAGAGTTGGCAAGTTTTTTCATTATTTTTCTTTCTTTCTTTCACATCAAGCGCAAACGGACTGAGGGCGAAGGCGCTGCATTATTCAGTTACACAAACTCTGACAGGATTCGGTAACACTCGTACCTATGTTCCATTAGCACACGGACATGTTACACTTGTCGGAACTGAATCAAAATACCATTTCAACGACTGCACTAGAACTTGTTAGCAAATCTAGGAAATACAAATGCCCACGTCCTGAGAAAACAGGAGCTTGAGAAAAGCAAGCAAACCTACAAAAGCAGTTACCGCCCCCTCCCTCACCCGGAAAATAGTGCGGCTTATAATAAACCAGCAAATCTAAGAAAAAGTAAATACCTCTACCTTGAAACGACGATAATCAATTACTTGTGGAAAACTAAAAAAAAAAAAAAAACTCACCCTAAAACAATGGTGGCATACACAGAACGTATTTTTTTTTAGAGATTAGTACTCTGTGCAGCCAATTCTGAAATAGATCGCGTCGAATGTGTCAATAATTTCTATATTTTGTTTTTCTTTTTTTTTCTTATGGTCTGCAAACGTTCTTGTTTTTCTATGTCGACCATTTATTTTATTTTTTTTAGAATTGTCAATCATGCATCAATCCGTGCGGGCCATATGCTTATTAGCAATTTTACCAGTTTAATTAAACCTATCAATTGAAAAACGTGTTAAAGATTCTTCAACTAGAACGAAGCGTTCATATTTAACATGGGAGGTTTATTGTAGACTTGATCATTGAAACAAGATACCGAGCTATAATCTGTTTATAGGGCATATTTCCCATAATTTCCCACCTTCTAGATAGGGTACAATAGCTTTTTGCTATTCTGCAGTTTCAGTCTCTACGTGGCTTATATTTCGGCGTTTGCACTGCCTTAACAAAAAAATCAAATGCCTTATGTGATATGTTGTTATATTTTTCAGGCGCTGAAAATTTAGCACTGTGTATAAAGTGCTTTCAAATTATCTCTTGCTCGTGTAAATAAATATTTTTTCAAGATGCTAAAGTGTCAATGCAAAGAATGTCATACTCTACCCTGCGGGTGCAATATTCATCAACATCTTTTTCTAGTCACCTCTAGATTGGGCTAGATGGGAGGAGGAAGGTGCAGGTAGAATACCAGGAAAATGAGAAACTTTTATGCCGGCGATGGTGTGATGCTCGTTTTGGATGATAAATATCTCAAATCGTGAGCTTGACAGCATTCCTGGTAATAGCAAAATTATCGGGGGGAAAATAAATGGCACAAGGGGCGAATGTGACAACACTCCTGGTAAGAACAATATTATTAGTCGGAAAACAAGTGGCGCAATTGGGTGAGCGGGACAACACTACTGCCAGTAGCAATTTTATCACACGAAAAATAAGCGGCACAAGGGTGCGTGAGACAACAATATCTGACAATGGTAATGTTGCCAATCCAATCGAAAAATAAGTGGCACAAGGCGTGAGTGTGGCACCTCGATGGTGCTCATTTATTCAACGATCGGTGTAGGTGCCCTTTGTCCGCGTCAAAACCGGACTGCCGCACCTTTGTGTTTTGATAAAGAGCGGATAATTGATCTAGTAGCTGGTGTTATTTGTTAATTCGTCTGCAAAATATACACAGAACGTAATTCCCAGTTATCGAAAGAAGCTTAGTGCAAGAATATCATATTTTGTTATATGAAAGAGGTAGTTATGGTGCATCTACAAGCACGCCGTATTGCTATGGAAGGGTGTCATATAGGTGATTTATTAGTTATGCTTATAGTTAATTGTTGCTTACGATGCCATCTAAGCATATTTTGAGTAATCTGGCAAAGGTGTCATTGCTCTTAGAATTACCAGTCATAAAAATATACCTTCATGAAATCTAGAGCAAATATTTAGGCATCATATAGAGGCACAGGGAAGTGTGGTGTGAAGCTGGAGCAGCATTGAGATCGTTTGTTATAGTTTGTGCTCTAAAGAATGACAGTTGTTGCCACTTGGTGCTAAATACATACAAGCTACAACTTTTAACACGATCCATAGTAAGAGCACCCAGTTCTCTCATTGTGTACTGCACTGACTGCACTGTACCATTTGTAAGAACTTCTGCTCGCTTTGGGTTAGTTATTTTCACTGTATACGGCAACATTTAACGACCAGAGTTGCACTCAACGGCCCTGACTCTTGTCATTATGTACTGCACGACAACTTTTGCAATCAGGTGTGCATAGAATTGACCTTACTCTATCAGTGTACACTACACGGTAACATTGGCAACAAGTTCTACACCCAGCAGCTCCAGCTCTGCCATTTCACACTCAATACACGGCCACATTTGCTACAAGTTCAAGTGTCGCGTGTTGGCTGGAAACCCAGCAAGAGCCGCAGTCCTCGGAACGCGAGCGTCCGCAAGGGACCGGCGGTGTTTGCTAAAGTGGATTTTCTGCAGTGAATTTTATTTCGGAAATCAAGTGAGAGTAAACCGTCCCGTCCGTAAATATAGGGCAAAAATAAAACGAAAAAACAAGAATGGTAGATTGCATAGTAGCTTCCCTTGACAGTAAACATGCAAAACTAGGGTGGAAAGTCCGGCGGTTGTAAAAGTGAGAACTTGAACGTTTTCAGCACGTAAAAAGCAGACGAACAAAGAGGAACATTATAGGTTCGTTCGTGAATTACTGGAATATTTAAAAGGGAAAGCAAGGGTTATTCGCCATAAACTATTTCATCTTCAAGTAAAGAGCTGAAATTTTCGAAAAATTGTAAACCGTGCAAAGATAGTAGGTAGAAAGTCAGCTATATGCTCTCTTTAGCTTAACGAGATGTCTTTTCTCGACGATAAGAATGTACGGTGGGATTTGATTTACGATATGGCTTACTAGAGTATCCAGCCATCAACAATGAATTCAATAATTTCTTAATGAAGCTTTTTATTGTTTTTGCTTGTGTTGCAAGTTTTACTGCAAAATATGCTTCCAACCTCTAGGCTTAATCTTCCAATAAATCACCAAAAGTTGTGCCATTATGAGTTTGCGAGAGTAAAATTTCCCTCCAAGTTACAGCGCGAAAATTAATTTGAATGGTTCAAAAGTCAAGTAGCACCAAGGAAACATCTACAATATAATAAAGCCCGATGTGTATATATCTGTTTGTTTATCCATTTTCTGTCACGCTTTAACAAAACAGATAGGCGGAAATTAGTTCAGGTTGGAGGCTCTGGTCGTCCTTTCCAGCTCCATTGAAACCCGATAGGTTGAAAAAAGGCCGGGTTGCCGAAGATGGCAAACGTATCTTAATTAGGGACAGTTGAACTTCTAAAATGAAGATATCGCAGGCTTAGTCTAATTCGTGCGAGTATTATCTTCTCCAGCCATCGAATCTATGGCAAAGTATCGGGCAGCCTCAAGTCTAAATGCAGTTCTTGCATTGCCGAAGTTGAAATCTCAGCATTGAAGGTATCTGAAGCTTCCATTGGCACTCTTCCCACAGATGATTTCGTTGCTTCTACTATCCTTCCAACTTTGATGCAATTTTCGACAAAACAGCTTTCAATTACCAAAAGACTATCGGACAAATATGACACACTAGGGTATCTATGATACCATATCGAATCAATTCTTTTCGGTGTTGCTGATCTGACTGCAAAGTATGAATTATTTTCATGTCAGAAAATAAGAGTCTTGATGCTCAGTAATTAGGGTAATTAGGATGCCGTGAACCCTCATCTGGATGATCTTTAATGTTGGCAGTTGTGTGAAGGAAAGCATGGTTAATGAAGAAGGATCAACACAAATTATTCGCTGTCATATTATGACAGCGTGGGCACACTTGTAGTTCAATAAAAAGAATTCACCGAAAAGAATTCACCGAAAATGCTAAGTTCCTGCTGTATTCTGAATACCAGTTGTTGAACCATCAGGCTTGAAACTTTGTTATTAAAACATAGATTCGCTAAAAAAACATGTACATAAATAAATATAGATTTGCACGACTATGTATACACATAGGAAAATAATTAATGTCTCAAGAAATTAGGAACATAAAGTAAGAATGTAGGGTTCAACATTCGAGCTCAAAATTACAATGTTCGACGCGAAAGGCCGTTGAAGGCAGTAGAGGCATCTGCTCAGTGTCACGAGATTGAGTGTCTTAGCAACAAGCGAGTGTGTTCATATTCGGCTTCGGGACTCTATAGCGTAAACAAACTCACTCTCGCAAACGACAGTCGTTCAGAACTTGGGCTCTATAGAATAAAGACGGCAGTGAGGAGGTAGAGCGACAATCAGACGCACGTTCTGTGGGTTCCCTCTTTCCCCTCTCCGTCAAGGGGAGAGGGAACGCGTCCGAGTACAATTATTTTCCCCTGGCTCTACATTTTCTGGATATTTGATCCTTTAGTCCACGTACTCAGCAGTTTTGCTGTCTGTGAAACATCCAGAATTGACATTACTCAGCGCGAGGTGCGTTCTGTCACTGAATGTGTATTATCACTAAAGCTCAAATGTTGTTAATCCAGTCTGTTGCCGCGGAGCGATATAACTATGTGTCGCCTGATCATCGTCCATTTCCTGCTAATACCTGTGAATACCTTCTTCGAGTGAACACCGTGTGCCTAGGGCAGCGCTCAGTTGACAAACACCCTAAGCTCTTTTGTTTCTGAGAACTGTTTTCTATAGTCTAAATTATCGAAAATCTCCCGTTCAACGGGACTTCAACGTGCTAGTCCCAACGTGACATAACTGCTAATATGTGCCCTGTGTCTGCGTTATTTATGTTGCTTACGGCATGATCTCGTGTCACACAAACAATTATTGCAGTGTACTCATCAAATAAATGTGTCCAATACGAACTGCAGTGATCTCTGCGACATAGTGTCAAAGTTGGCAGTCGTAATCGAATCAATGTTTCCTCAAGATGCAGCAAGAGCATCGTGATTGAGTCAACGTGTTGTTTAGCTAAATAGATCCAAGGTGCTTGCTTCTTTAAAAGTTGCACGAACTTAAAATAACCATGCTGTGCGTGAAGAGTAGGAAGTATTTGCAGTCTACGTTCTGTGTAGACAATAGACTTCACTTGCAGCGCATTTTTCAGAGAGGTCTGCGTAGGAGCGTCGTCACTTCGATAATATTAGTCCGAGGAGGAGATGAAAAAATGACAACGTCAAGGCAGAAACTCTCTCTTTTACTGTCTTACTTCTCAGTGTTAATTAAGTGTTCAAGCAGGTGTGTCACGGGACCTTCGCAGTGCGATTTGATCCACGTGTTCTCTTATTGGCAAGTGATGTGTCGCGAAGTGAGAGTAGGGTAGGTGTCATTAGTCAACTAAAATGGTGTATTACTGCATTCATAGAAGTGGAATTACTGCAGAGCAACCGGCAGAAAAGGTTTTATTTTGTGGTAAATGTTTGAAGCTTAAGGAAAGGTAACTGTGTGTACATAAAAAAATGAAGCTTGTAGTCTGTTCAATGTTCACGTTACCCGTATCGCGCTTAAAAAAAAGCAACATACAAAAATGCCTTAGTTTAATATTTAGATAATAATGATAAATAGAGTAATATTGTACTGCATTTATATTTCATGTAGTGAAACGTGTTTTTATATGTGCGGGAGCACGCACTGATCTATGGTGAGTCAACTATCTTAGTAATCTAAAGGTTGTGCGGTCTAGAATACGAATTGGAGGGTCAGCAAAAAGGCCTTTAGAGATGAATTAAACACGCTTAGCCAGTGTGGTCTTTTTCCCGGTATTTTCGTAAACACAGCATCGATGTGATAAAATGTTTGTTTATACATACATTATATTACATCTTCGCTGTCTGAGAGCACCGTTTTCGCCACCTGGTTCAATATTTCGACTGAATAATTTGTGTTTCCGATGGTACTCAACCCTTCAAATATTTGCGGTCGACGTTACACATAGATATATCTCCAGAGTACTTGTCAAGTGTTCAATTATGACCGGTATCAGCTGTGATTCAAATTTGTATCCAAGTATGTCAAAACAGCTTAATTAATTTTCGCTTTCATGTGGTTTCCTCTACGTATTAAATTTCCATGCTCATTTTCCAATAAATTGTCAGATCTTTACGTGTGTTTTACTGATCCAGCTGCCGTATGAAACCCAATCGCTAAGTCCTTTAGTTAGGTTGGCTGGGGAATAGCTCGCCCCTTGGGGACATGTCATACTTATTGTGTGTATTCTTTCTATATTATTTCATAGTCACAATTCTGTCATGTTCTATTTTACGAGCATGATCAACTGGATCGTTCTTAATAAATCATTCATTTACAGTAGGAAGATCATTCATTTAATCATTCAATTATTATTCTCACAATTAATTATTATATCAATATCCCTTTCTTTTATATACCCCCGAACAACTTGACGGCAGTAAGAATTGAATATTCTTTTACCCCTATATAATCACCGTGAAGTTTCAGCTGCCACGAATAATTCAACTGAGGAAAACATAAGTGAAATGGATTATGCACGACAAGACCGAAAACTCTATCCAAGATTGAGTCTCACGTTTACCATGCTCAAAACGATAACAAATAGCATCTAACTAGTTTTTTTCTAAGCAATGCGGACTTTAGAAAATTCAGCAGCTCCAGTATATACTACAAACAAGTTTAGTTATTGTAACATAGGACTCGAATTTCCTGCTACCTATTCTTTTATTTAGTAAATGAATTTATTTCCATCCAAGTCCGTAACATCGTAACGGAGAGACGGACCAACCAACAGAAGTAGCTGCGAAATGCGGAAAATACCTTCTCATCCTCAACTCATGAACTGGCGTTCTGCTCCAAATGGAGCTATGACAAAAGGAGGTTAATATAGCCGGAGTGCGCCGCAGGGGCCTTGGAGGTTTATTGAGGACCGGCGGCTGTTTGCCGTGACCAATGATGTTGCTGCTGCCACAGACTTCCCACCAACCAACGGCTCTCAGTCATTCGTGCAGCGAGTCAGTGCGTCAGTCAGGCTTCCGCCTTTGGTCCCCGTACTCATGCTCCCTCCTTCTACAAAAGCTCTTTGTTCGGCTCGCGTGTACGTAGTTCGGATAACAAGTTGATAGCCGATATCTTAGATACTCCTGGCAAGTTGAACGACCTGAGAGCTGAATGTCGGCTTATTAGTTGATAGTGGGCCGTTGTCCGACTAGAGTTTGGTATAATAACGGCGCTAGTTGTAGGTACGAGTGAATGAATCTGTTTTACGTCACTATCGCTCGCATCTAACTGGTAAGGATAGAGGCTTGGACGGTGCCCAGCTATTGCCAGGACTTTTACTGGAGCTTAGGCCTTTTAATCACCGGATGCCCTTCCTGCCGTGAACAAGTGACGCTTATAGGATTCGAACCCGGGACATACTGATCAGGAGGCGGGAACTTTACTATAGTAAATTGCTATGCGTATAATCATTTGACTGGTGATTTCCATAATTCAAAAGGAATACAATGACCGAGCGAATAGCGATCTTTGCACTACTTGTGTTCTACGTATATTGATGACTATAGGCTGTGCTTACTACATGTTAAGTAAGTTCGAAATGCCTGCTAAACAGCAACCAGTAATAACACAAAATGCAAATGAAGACCATGGACTCAAAATTCGGGCCAGTTTCAAAAGAGCTCTTCGCAGCTTTTGCATATGTAAGCTCTCAAAAAACAAGCTTTCAAACGGAGCGCCATGCATTTTGCGACTGAGCCCTTAGGAAGAATTTCAAATGAACATTTGGAATGACAGTCTAAAGGTCAGTGCTATGCCCGCTGAAGAGTTTTTGTTTCATTTATTTCAGTTGCAGCAAAAGCATTTTGAGGACGAGGATGAAGCACAAAGAATTTACTTGAACTCAGATTGTTGTTTCTGTAAATGTAGAAGGTGTCGAATACCCAGGCAAATGCATTTAGATAACTTAAATTACTGATGTGTGTATATTTTACTATATGTAAGATATCGTAGTTCAAGGTATGAATATTTACTGTAAATCAGACTTTGAAAAATTTTGAAAATCCACGTACAAATATTCATTTGAACTCACACTACTGACGAGTGTATTACAAAATGAAAGGTTGCACAGGCAGTAAAGATATTCTTTTATGTACAATGTTGTTTCAGGAAGTGTGGAAGGTGTATGGTACACACAACCTTTTTTCACTGAGGTAGGGAACAGAAGCGAGATCAAATTTTGACAAATGATAAAGGTGAAGGATGCTTAATTACGAAAAACTTTTCATCACTTGGATTAATATTACAGAAAGTGTAGAAACTGCAGAAAATAAATTTTGCTACCTCCGCCAGGAGGTCATGTTTTCATCGGGCTTGTCTTTCAGTCTGTTAATCTGTTATTTTGTCGTTCTGTCTGTCACTAAGACAACTCAAAAAGTTATGGGCGAATTTTAGCGAATTTTACAGGGATTGTTAGGTATGTTATGAGAAACAGACGATCAACTTTTCGTGGAGATCCGTCCAAATGCTTGTTTGTTGGTCTGCCTTATTTTTGTCACTACCATAACTCAAAAACTTACGGACGGATTTTTATGAAATTTACATGAGTTGTTAGGTATATCACTAAGAGTAAATGACCATATTTTTGTAATGATCTGTTAGTTCATTCGTGTGTTTGTCGCTGTGCTTGATTTTATGCTTGTTAGCGCAATGACTCAAAAAGTTTTGTATGGATCTTTATGAAACTTACAGGAGTTGATAGTACTGTTAAGAAAACATAAATGATTGAATTTTGGTGCAGATCGGTTGATTCGTTTGTATGTTTGACTTATGTTTGTGTAATGTTGGATAGCAGCATAACTCAAAAAGTTATAAACGAATCTTCAAAAAATCGTAGAAACTGTTAAGTCTATCAAAAGGAGCAACTGATTAGATTTTGGAGTTGATACAAAGAAAATCATGGTTTCAGAGCCAATTTGAATTTTTTGTTACCTTTGCTTTACTTGGCGGAGGTACGCGTTCTCGGAGTGCTCTAGTTATCATTGTTCTCAGTTACGTAAGAAGTATTTTACTTAAAACTGGAAAACGCAGGATACCTTGACGTAAAATGTTTAGAACTGAATTTTAGTGCAGAAATCTACAGATATGAAACTTGGAAGATTTTATTGTAGTGGATAATTCAGGTACTGTCATACATGTAAAAGATGGAAATACACAAATGCATGAGTTTTCGATGCATAACTTTTGAAAAATGAAATGTTGAATCTTACACAGGAGCATAAAAACGTGACATGCTCACCAAGCTTCTGACAAAGTTTCCTAACTGTAACTTTTATTTTCCGTTTATTATTATTAACTTTGGCAAATAAAGTAGAATATACTTGACCTCAAAATAGAAGAGAATAGTTTAAAATAGTACCTACTGATTTTGAAAATAAAAATGAAGTTTGGCTTGAATTAACTTACATTACAGTATGGGTTAGAGACAACGTAAGCCTGAGATTTCAGTGGAATAGTAAATGCAGCGGCACTGAAAAAATGTGGAAATTTTTTTCCGTAACATTTTTTTATTTTCATGTGTCGTCTGAAAGTTAATGATGCACTGTATGTTGTGGATTCTGCAAAGAATATTTAATTTAATCAAAATACAATCACTTAGCATCGCTGAGGGGTTTGAAAATTTCTAGCAATAATTATTACTGAAAACCTAAAAATACACTCCATTAGTTTTTAGAGCGACAATTTTATAGATATATAATTCCAAAAATTAAGGGGTATTTTATTGGCCCACGTTAACTTAGTTAATCCAATAATGATTAACTAATCGGGAACTTCAACCCTCGGCGAAGTATTTTGAAACGAAAACGAATTGTGCTGCCATATCAGATGTAACGGGGTTGCGACTAACATCTGATAACGTGATCTAAAGCGACGAAACGATCAGAATTGATGTTCTGAACAAACTGAAGCTAATAAAATAAGAGTATCTTGATCAAAGGTAAAAAACCAAACCCACATTTACAAGGGGCAACTGGAAAGTATTGAGCCTCACATAGAAATTTACGAGAGAAACAAAGGAAAAATTGCCCTCTTAGTGAGCTACAATCGGATATTTACATTTAAATGCCCAGAATTTTCTCTCAATTTTGGCAGGTCGTTGAACTGAACGAACTACATTACGAATTTCTAGAAAATGTACGTAGAAAATGTTGTCTGGAGGCTGAACACTTCCCATTGCCCCTTTCCTCCCCCCACGTGCCATGTTCTCTGCAACCGCCTGCATTACACCGTAGCGTCAAAATGTGAAGGACTTGAAGGGACCCTGAAGTGGAATCTTTTCAGAGGTGAATCTACTGCAAAAATAATTTTTTAAGCCTATTCTAAGGCAAAACCATCAGCACAGACTGTGTTTTATTATCTGACCTGTGTTGGCACGTCATTTATTTATTGTCGGGATCTGTGGTCGGCCGTTTGAATCTGCAAATATTCACGTCATCAGTAGATTTTTATTGGGTGGTGTAGCACAGCTCAGGTTCGGACGTCGTATGGTGGATTCTCGATACTTCCCAGGATTTTCGCATGCTGGAGGATACCCTGGAGTGTTGTTCTCAGTATTAATGAAAATGAATGCAATCGCAGTAAATATGTACAGCGTCTAAGAACTTACCTGTTGCATGATCATTATTTCACCAACTTTGCACGGGTGAGAGCACACGGAGGTTGGAATTTCGGTAGAATTTTCGGAAAATGTAACCTTGCTCGGGTCCAGAGCGAGGTGGCTGTCCCAGTGCCCGACAACCTGCGAATATAAATTAAACTATTCATCAAGGAGTTCTTGCTCTAGGCTATTGGAAATATCATAACCTCCACCGAGAAGGTTATGTTTTTGTCGTGTCTTTCTGTCTGTTCGGCAGTTTGTATGTTATTCTCTTTGTCTGTCACCATGATTACTCTAAAAGTTGTAGACGATCTTTGCGAAATATACAGGGATTGTTAGGTATGTTAGCAGTACCAGATGTTTAACTTTTTGTGAAAATCCGTTCATCTGTCGTTTGTTTGTCTGTCTACTTATTGTTTCCTAATGCCAAAACTCGAAAAGTTATGGCCGGATTTTCAAGAAATTTATATTAGTTGTTACGTATATTATGAAGAGATGACCAAATTTTGAGGGATGATCTGTTTGTTAGTTAGTTGTCGCTGTGTCTGAGTTTATGCTTGTTAGCACAATAACTCAAAAAGTTATGGATGGATCTTTATGAAATTTACAGGAGTTATTAGTAATGTTGAAAGATATAGATGATTAAGTTTTGGTGATGATCGGTTGGTCTGTTTGTGCGTTTGACTGATGTTTGTCATAATGCTTGTTAGTAGCATTACTCAAAAGAATATGGTCGAATCTTTATGAAAATTACAGTAATTGTTAATACTATTGAAAGGCACAAACGATTAGGCTTTGGTGCTGATACAGAGAAAATAATAGTTTCAGAACCAATTCGAATTTTTCGTTACCTACTGTTGTCCTGCTTGGTGGAGGTATGCGCTCTCAGAGTGCTGTCTAATTACATATTTTTTGTGTCTGAAAATGATTCACGCTTGAATTGAAAGCTTGAAAGTAGAGAAATATGTATGTATTTTCTAACAATGTGCTTAATTCCTGAGCTTGTCATTCATGTAATTATCATTCATGTATTTATATAGTCTGAGTGATGTAGGGTTAACCTCATATACGTCCAGCAGTTTATTTTCAACCAATAAGGGAAACGTGTGCATTGTCAAGCCTCATTAAAAAATAAACTTATGTCGCTGACTCAGACATTATATTTCTCATAAGCTAAAGGTGGTAAAAAGATGTAGTGTATTTTATTAAAATTTTTACACAAGCTGCAGCAATAACTAGGATGGATTTTTATGGTCAAGCAGGGTTAACCCTATCTTTCTCAGACACTGCTATTCCGTTACAAGGATTCTTTTTTTGTATTATGGAAGAAAAAGAAACTCTAAATGATAAAGAACAATGACCTAGTAACAGATATACATATACAGCACAGGTACTGATATTCCGAAATCACATCCGCTGCAATGCAGCAGGAGAGAACAATAGAGCCAGACTGCATACCGTGTAGTTGTAGACATCTTCCCCTCTCCTCGAGTCCTTGTGGAAGTTGTAGATGGTATAACGGGAAGGGCCATCGCCTCTCTCATCGAAATTCACTTGTGACCCCACAATATCTGAGGACAGCAGGACTTCACTTAACATACAGGCTGGTAATGGCTGGATGGATGAATGGATGTATATCGGATATCTTCACAGCGGTATTTGATCTGTAGTGGAAAATCGGGAGCCAGATATTCACTAGACTGCAACGCGGCCCAAGACCTTTTTCAGAAACCACAGTTCTTCGTCGCAGCAAATACGTTCATACAGAAAAAAGGAAGTGTTGGCGTTACATGCACTAGACTGAAAAGCGCTTTGTCCAGGGTGTGAAAATAGAATTTACTGTCATACGTAGGTCAATTAATGAAAATAAGAAAGGAAATCTGGGAGCTATATGAGCTAGACTGAATCGCGTTTTCAAATCTTCCTGAAAATACGATGAAGGGCCATAAATCATTTACAAAGGAATAACACTTACTTGTAAAGTTTACTTTGAGAAGATACTCTCTATAGAAGTTCCCGCCGTCGTATCGTCTCATCTTGTCACAGATTGTTCTTTGATGCGGACAGACAGCTTCGTGAAGAGCTTGGAGTGCATGAGCGAATGCAAACACCCCATCTACCACGAACTGAACCTGTAAATTGACAGATCCANCCATCTACCACGAACTGAACCTGTAATTTGACAGATCCAAAGTATGTTCATGAGCGAATGCCAACACCCCATCTACCACGAACGGAACCTGTAAATTGACAGATCCAAAGTAAGTTCATGAGCGAATGCAAACACCCCATCTACCACGAACGGAACCTGTAAATTGACAGATCCAAAGTAAGTTCATGAGCGAATGCCAACACCCCATCTACCACGAACTGAACCTGTAATTTGACAGATCCAAAGTATGTTCATGAGCAAATGCAAACACCCCATCTACCACGAACTGAACCTGTAATTTGACAGATCCAAAGTATGTTCATGAGCGAATGCCAACACCCCATCTACCACGAACGGAACCTGTAAATTGACAGATCCAACGTAAGTTCATGAGCGAATGCAAACACCCCATCTACCACGAACTGAACCTGTAATTTGACAGATCCAAAGTATGTTCATGAGCAAATGCCAACACCCCATCTACCACGAACGGAACCTGTAAATTGACAGATCCAACGTAAGTTCATGAGCGAATGCAAACACCCCATCTACCACGAACGGAACCTGTAAATTGACAGATCCAAAGTAAGTTCTTATTACTATCATAATTAATTTTTTTTTGCTCGTCCTCTCCATCGAAATCGTATTTGAATTCCAACCCAAGTTATGACTGCAGCGTCACCCGTCGTTCAATGATCGTGTCATAATCGTTACCCGACTACCATTACCGACTATCGGGAATGATAATCGTGACGCAATTACAACCCTGCAGTGATCATCAACAATAAGCTTGTCATAATCACAACCTGATTATTATAGTGACGACTATCAGCAATCGCTTACAGCAGCTGTTCTTTTAGTTGCGGTAAGCGCGCGTTCAATCTTGCGGTAGAAAAGCTGCAGGTGCTATGAGTTCAAACGTATCAGTTGGCTTTAATTTTAATGAATGTTATCCACGCTACATTCAGTTGCGTTAGTGTGAAGATATTAGTCCAAGTTACAGAGTGTGGCCTGGTTGCTCCAAATATCGACGATCTCTTGGTCATACTGTACAATCTGGTTACTTCAGAGTGCCTTAATTGACATTTTGTCGTTGTCACAGACCCTAGCCTGACATGCTCCAGAACACGACAAGAGTAGGACTAATTTTCGCAACCTGGTGACCTACAAGCACTTCCAACTCTGCGCCTAGTCACTAGCGCAGATAAAAGTGATATTATCAAGTACCAGCACAATTATATTGACTATTATTAATAGTGCATCTGGGAGTGATCGGCCCTATCTAAACTAGGCTGTGAAACCTGGCGACCCTTGTTTTTTTTTGTTTCGTAGGAAGGCAATAGGACAAGGACACCCTTCTCTAAAATAACATAGCCTATAGTATGAATAAGGATGATATAGACTTACAACTAATAATTACCTTAGAATCTTGCTGAAATCCTTCTTCAAGGGTCAGTCGCCTATTGCGTGAGCAGGCTAGATCTTCTGATGGATGTCTATCGAGGTGGCACCCAAAAAACGTTTCCCAGTACTCATCAAACCAGGGGTTTCTTCTGTTTTTGCGCGGCGAGAGCGACCTCATGTGCTCGTTGAACCCATTCACTGTCTGGTGCAAGTATAAGTAAACATTATATAACAGGACCATAGAAGACCTAATGTATTCGTTTGATTTCATGCACTGTTTGATGAATATTGAGAAATAACGTAAAGAGTGATGTTCATCTATCTGCACTTTTTGACTAGAATAAATGTGAAGCTTGATAAAATAATGTATGCAGTGTACACTGCTTTGCTAATTGCATGGATACAGCGTCTGAAAATATAACCTACTCATTTAGCAACGTCGCCCGCCAACAAAAAATATTTGAAAAACAAGGAGTCATACGAGTCTGCATTATAGCTATTGCACGTGATATTTACGTTGTCCATAACAGCTAGTTTAGCTACTTAATTCTTCCAGACCTTCAACAGCTTATATCACTTCATTGAGCTTCACAGTAATAACTCTTTCTGGTCAGTAGTAATGCATTAAACTAAAGATAAATTTAAATTTGAGAACACTTTCATATGACATACCTGCCATATCAACATTAGAGTGATAGCTCCCTACGCTATATCTTCCAGACCTACCACAATATTTATCTCACTAGTGAGCGGCTCTACGATGACTCGCACTGCTCAGAAATTAGGCTTTAACTAAGAATAGATTCGAATTTCGGAAGCCTTCCACAAGACTTACCTGGCTCGTGAGCTCCACAGTGATAGCTCCCTCCGCTATTTCTTCCAGACCTTCCACAAGATGGCTCTGCTTCCCCCATCCATCGGAACCGACCCAATGGAAGCGACGGGTCGCATTCAAACGATTCGCAGACTCCAAAACCTTCCTGGAAAGCATCGAAAACATGTTCTTCAGCGTAAGAGATTGGCGAGATGTGTTCGAAGTTCCAGAACTGTGGGCCGCGGGGCAGTTTATGTTTCAAGATGAATCAAGTTTGGATTACTGATATTTAGAAATGATTTAGAGAAGTGCGTCAAGTGATAACTGGGCAAACAATAAGGAAATAGATCTTGGGTTAATGACACAATTATATCGTAGTTCAAAGTCGCTTAGGATTCAATAATTCTACGATACTATGCAGCAGAGAGCTAAGTTAAAAAAAAAAAAGAAGTTTTCGCGCAAGTACCAGTTCTGCATTACAAGACGTTTACCTACAACTATTTCTGCAATGATCACTGTTTTTTGTATACTATATATGAAATTGACCAAATAACGGTCACTGTAACTAAACAGGAGAATAAGAGAGGATTATGCATGTGCTGGATGTGTGTATGAATAATATGAATGCTTCGCTTAAAAGACACGTTTGAGGTACAGGATGAAGATGTACTGAAGAAAATACCAGGAGAGCTTGAAGCTTCGTTTTACCAATCATTTAGTGATTTTCTTCTTGCCAGCAAGGTAAAGTTGATTGTAATGCTCTTCTGCGGTGAAATGGACCGTACTCACCTTTTTCTTCCGCTATATTAAAGTCAAGATCAGGAAAGCACGTGTAGTCGGGGTATAAAAGCCCCACCGAGTAAGTTAGACAGAAGAATAATTAATAGAATTGGCGGTGCGGGGTGGTGGTGTTGTGTGACGTCAGCGGTGCCAAACGACTATACACCGCACACTACCAGAAACTATAGGCGTTGTTAATGGCTTGCATAAGCTATAAACGAAGAATTTATTGATCGGCTAGGTAAAGTAGAGCTAACCCAAGTCCACCCGACTGGATTTGCCCAGAGTTCCCGACTGGAATGCTGGCCCTGGTAGTCTGAGTCGTATGAGAGAGTTGAAAGCAAGCCAAGTACGCTTGAGACGGCTGGAAACTCCATTTTAAATATGCAAGATTGAGGTTTCGGAAGTTTCAAAGGTACTCAATCCATTGCTAACGCCTGAAATCCAGCTCAACAAGGCGAAGTCAACGCACTCGTCTGAAGTTCCGGTTAAGTCAAACATCAAAGGGTTTGATTTCACCCTCCAACCGAAGCTGCATTAAGTGTTCTATCCTAGTTTTCATATAAACAACAATAAATCTTGTCCATAATGACCTATTTACGAAGTTGAGAATTATATAGAAAAGACCAATGAAGAAAGCCAGCACTTACCTACCACAGAACTCTGAGACTCGATTGCAGCCGTGCACTTTTCTGGGGCCACCCGGTATCTATCTGCAGCACGAACCAGTGCATGTAGAGTTCCCACATGGAGTGTGCCGTAAAGTAGACTATACTTCTACCTTTGCTGGCAAATCATTTGCAAATCGAACCATGTCACACATGCCCTCGCATGGATAAGTCGATCAACAGTTCCTACTTGTTACATATAATTGTTATTATATGTAGGAAAATCTAACTTCGGTCGCCCAACCTCAAGTAATATTTTACATCCTTATCCAATTACCAAACTTATTGGATCTGAGTAAACTTTGTCCGATTTGTATTTTCCGAGACACCCGATTTTTGGACGTAGGAAAAAGCCCCAAACGTCAATTTTGGGATCCGGTAAGGTATCCTTCTTCTATTTTCAGTCGGCAGAAGGTGCAGATTACCATCAAAGACAGTACGAAATACTCCTAAAATGCCGTGCAAGTGTTATAACCAGAGTACAGGAATACGAACTATCACATTGACGTTGGGTCCTAAGACACCGGTGAACCTGAATTACTCTAGGCCTTTCTCTCCATACCTCATTCAGCTATTATTATTATTTAATATAGTGTGTGTATCAATATAAGTGCTGAAACTGTTTCAAATGATAATAAAATGATGTCCGGGTTGGTGATCTTATGCTCTATAGGCACCACCGACCACGTCATAGCTTGATATCTGATGCTATTGCGTTCAAAACACATATAATTATTATATGTCTGACTGACCCAATAATATTTTTTTTTGTTTTACCCTGGCAGCAATGTATTCTTTAGAGTAGAGTCTTGACAACGAGTAGGTAGCGAAGTGGTATCGACACAAATTCATTACTGTAATTTTTGGCCTTCGGGTGCACGACTAACTTCTATCATAAACTCTCATCTCATTTGCATGTCTAGTGTTCCTACAGAAAACATTGGGAAGGAACATTCAAAATTTTTTAAGCTTGAAGTTAAATGGGAGGGCTAGTCTTTCAAGGAGTAACCCGAGAACTTGGAAACGAAAAAAAATTAAAGTAGCTCCTTAACGTTTATTCCGTATCTGCTATTATCACTTCTATTTATTGAAGTTCATATGAAGTAATATTTAAAATTATATCACAATTTTGAACCGCACTGTTGCAGCTGCATCTGATGCTTGCATCAAAAGTTGAATAGCGATTGACTGTAATTGCTTCTGCTGGAATTCAAAACTCAGGACGACCAAAGATTTATCTCAACTTTGATATTGCCTGAAAAAACTTTGTATCACGAACTGTGTTTGAACCCTGGAGTCTCCAATCTTTTTTCATTGGCATTTCTTTGATGGAGTTTAGAACTCCATCACATGGTAAAAATTTGTTAGCAAAATTTGATAGACGCTTCGTTGCTCTTACAACGAGTTAGAAGGATACGCCAGCCGGCGAGCTTGAACACCATTCCAAAACAAATTTCGAAGGTGATTTAAAGAGCCAAAGATTTATGGTATTTTCACTTTAAAGTGGACGGCTTGTTCACGCGCTTTTGGTAGCGTAAGCAAGAGCGTGCTGTATTACGAAGGGCGCCATTGTTTGCCTGTGTCTTCGCATATTTCGTTTCGCACTAAAGAGTGCGGATGATGGTGCATGTCATACCAATAGTAAACATTTTCTGTCGGACTTTTTTCACCCATGCATCACCTTCGACTTTGATCTGGGTTGATTTTGATCAATGCTATAGCATGTGTGTCGGTTTGTATTTTCTCACGGTCTGCCCGGTAACGGTGCATGCCCTACCCGGGCTGTGGTTGTCCAGATGGACGCTAGTTACCTTCTGTAGTGGCGACCAAACACTCTCAATCTGTCCTTTGGTAGCTATTTCCTTGGCATGTGATAATTGAACTAAAGACCAACCCGTCTCCCCTATTAGGAACACAAACCACAATCCACACCTCGTTACTAGAGGTGCGACCTGCAATTAATTGAATACAGTTAATACAATTGTTCCTCCGTTGTTAGTGTGTGTATAGAACTCGGTAAGAGAGACACAGAGGAAAATTAACTTTCAGCGTAAGCAAAGACAGGCGGATGGAACAGGAACCACAATCCATTTAGGATTTCCGAAAAGAAAACCAAATGGAATAAAAACGTGTCTTTGAGCCCAATATAGGTATACAACACAAACCACAATCTACTTTTTGTCTCTGCAAGCTAAAAACAACCGCAACATAATTCTTCTTCTTTAATGCATATCAAAACTGTGACCTCGAGAAGCAATAAGACCCACGATGCACTTTAGGCATCTAAACGATAAAAACAAACTAGAACATAATTTTTTCATCCTTATTTGATCTTTTTCAAGGCGGAACTGTGACTTCGCGCTTCAATTCGCGGAACACAAACCACGATTCCACTTTGGGTTTCAACGAGGTAAAAGCAACTGGAACACAAACCTCCCATCCGCTTTTTTTTTTGCAAGGGTTGGCGCAACCGTCGTTAGCCCGAAGGCGGTCTCTATTTTACCATCGACTCTCCGTAACTGCCATCCCAGCAAAATTATTGACCAGGATCCGGTCTCTTTTCCAGAGATCCAAGAAGATAATCTTTCCTTTCGGATACATTGGGTCAGGTGCTCTTTGTGGCCTACAAGAAATTCTGCAGAATCCATCCTGATCGAGAGGGCAGAACGCGTTCAGTCTTTTTCGTTACTGTAACACTATCATATACGTCTTGCTTTGCGCTGTTTTTTTGCTTATGTTTACGTTCGTATTGTAAGAATTTGTTAATTATTTCTTGTAAAAGGCTAGTTGATACGGCAGACAAATGAACGCGTTTTCTGAGCCCGTTGTACATTTTTTTTTATTTTGGATGTCTGCCCAAGAGTTACTAAGATATTTGGCTAAAAGTCAGTTTCCTATGAAAGTGTCGCTCGAACATGAAGCCTTGGATATCTCTTGTAGTTTAGATTGATGTAATACTAGGAATGATGTACAGTACTCTCCTACAGTTTGAACAGGCATAGCATGTAACGCATTCGGACTCGAAGCTCAAAGAATGTGTTCAGAAGACTGTCGTGGGAACTGAACTTTTCGGGCTGTCCAACTCCAGGTTGTTGAAGATTTTTAGAAAATGAAGATTTTCGGTAATGAAAAAAGCTATGGACGAAGTTTTAGTTAGCTGGAAAGTGCAGTGGAAATAAATGGATTTTACATAGAGCTGCGTAATATGTACTTATAAGCATTATGCAGGGCTCATTTAAAAACCATTTACTTACATTGCACATTCCAGCCAATTGAAACTTTGTCCATAGGTATTTTTTTATTGGAGTTTTAATGTTTTTTAATTCCCAGTAATAAATTTTATATTTTGAATATTTTTACATTCGAAAATACACTGTGCGAAACTTAAACAATGTTGCATGCATTTCCTACAACTCTGTTTTGGCAGTTGAAACAAATATGTATCCCTTTAATTCCAAAGAAAGTTTTTCTCGTATAGGGGTGTAGCAGACTGAATACAGAATGAGCTAAGTTATACACTGTCAATTTTCTTGGGATCATTAATAAACAGTGCGTTTCCCACAAGATATAAAGGCTTACTTTAGAAAAACTAAAAATATAAGGATTATTTTCTCCTTATAAGATAAGACTATAAACTACCTTTGAGCCTTTCATTTCTCCAAGACATCAGAGGTAAAAATTTATGGTCAGCAACAGCTGCTCGTTTGTACCACGCCGGTGACGGTGAAGCCTTGCCGAGAAATAACAAGAAATAAGGTGCAGTGAAGGTTTAGAATTGCAACAACCCTTGTTATGACAGCAGGAGTTCAATTTCTTTGCTTCGAATTCGTCAGTATTTCTGTAGACAAGATATGTGCTGGAGAAAGGGAGCCCTGAAAAGCGTGAATGCGGGGAAAGGTAAATACTAGAAAGTACGAATGCGGGGGAAAGGCTAACACTAGAAGGTGGGAATGCGGGGAAAGGTAAATACTAGAAAGTACGAATGCAGGGGAAAGGCTAACACTAGAAGGTGGGAATGCGGGGAAAGGTAAATACTAGAAAGTGTGAATACGGGGGAAAGGCTAACACTAGAAGGTGGGAATGCGGGGAAAGGTAAATACTAGAAAGTACGAATGAGGGGGAAAGGCTAACACTAGAAGGTGGGAATGTTGGAAAAAGTAAATACTAGAAAGTACGAATACGGGGGAAAGGCTAACACTAGAAGGTGGGAATGCGGGGAAAGGTAAATACTAGAAAGTACGAATACGGGGGAAAGGCTAACACTAGAAGGTGGGAATGGTGGAAAAGGTAAATACTAGAAAGTACGAATACGGGGGAAAGGCTAACACTAGAAGGTGGGAATGCGGGGAAAGGTAAATACTAGAAAGTGTGAATACGGGGGAAAGGCTAACACTAGAAGGTGGAAATGCGGGGAAAGGTAAATACTAGAAAGTACGAATGCGGGGAAAAGGCTAACACTAGAAGGTGGGAATGGTGGAAAAGGTAAATACTAGAAAGTGCAAATGAGGGGAAAGGTTAAAACTAGAAAGTGTGAATGCAGGAAGGGCTAAAACTAAAGAGCGTGACTGCCGAAATAAGGTAAATAATAAAAAGCGTGAATGTATCTGTGGAACGTATTCGCCTGAATGAGTTGTCAATTGAAATTCTACTCACTTGCCTAGTAAATAACTTTACATCTGCCGTCATTTTTACATTAGAACAGTGTGATTTTCATAGAATTTAAAACCCCAATTAAGTGTTGCTCATCGTTTTCAAGTACCTATATATATAATATAATACATATAACTTATGCAATAGGTGAGGCTATGACTTCATTGAGTGCGTTCACCTGGAGGATAACTCTCCAATGACGATTTAGCATTATTGAATTGCATCCTCTGTATATCTAGAATGTGTAAGATGTACAAAATAATCCTAATATAATAAAATTCTTCTTGTACTTATTTATTTTGTGTCCGCTTCTTCAGGAAATAAAAAGGTGAAAGATAGGCCAGGTTGGAGATATTATAATTTGCGTTTTCATGGATATCGATGACCAGGCTGCAGAGGATGGTGAAAGTGTGATCCTTGTCTCTTTATCTGAATGCATTTCTTATTTGAAACATTTCTTGAAATGGAAACCAAGATATTTGCAGCTACTGGAATCTGATTTTACAACTTTTTTTCTCTCAGGTCACGACGTAAAATTTCAGTAGATTGTCAACGAAGCACTGACGAAGTGATGATACTTTTACTGGCAGTAACCATTGGACACAACTGTTTCATTTAGCTCGCTCGCTGTCTTTCTTTGACTGAGCAGTTTTCGTTTCATGTTCCAAAATTTCAGCACTTCGATGAAGCGGATATTTGACATTGAAAAACAGTATCATGGCTACAGTACGCTCACATTGCATATGAATTGACTGGAGTGGCATTCAAGTTTCTTGCAGTGTTTAACTTAAGATTTTAATTCTGCCTCTCTCTATGGAAAACGGACGTGCAAGAAGAAGGAAACTCGATAGGGAAAGTAAACGAAGAATGAGACCGACACTACTACAGTCTCAAGAGCAAAGACCTGCTACCACTGGAGAGAGATGACGCGTCAAGAAATACTCGAAGCAGAAAGGTTACAGAAGGGAATAAGAGCTACCGATAAGCGTGAGCGGGAAAAAGAGATAGCAGCAAGTCAGAGAAGAGGGGACCTTGCATGAGAGCACGACAAAGGATCAGTGCAGAAAAGGAAGAAGTAAGTCGGAGAAGAGAAGATTCCTCACTGGCCTATATTAAACAAACATATCGATTACGGCAAGCATTTTTTCACGCACAGGTCCACTAGTACTAAAGAATAAATAAGGAACATCTTTGAGTTGTACATATCAAATTTCTATCATGTGTCTGTCATTCGAATTGAAGTGAGGATTTGGGCAACGTTAAGTTACTTCTATAATTTCTTTTCATGCGCCTGTCCTACGTTAAATTCATAAATGCAGACGTGATTTTGTTGACTTGCGACAAGAACAAAATATGAGAGTGGTAGTTGAGTAATGCAGCCTGCACCCACTTACAGAAACTACACTTAAAGAGGGTGAAATTTGAAGTTCGAACTATTGTGTAAATTGCACACGTTGACGACACTTCGGAGCTGGCTGACACTCTCTGCCTCTGAACACCACCTCAATACACGAGCCTAACTTGGGCCTTTTATTTTGAGCGGGTCACTTTTATGAGCTTCTAATTAGAATGTCTAAGGGTGAGATTACTTTTCTGCAGGGAATGAGGTAAATGTTCACGAGCCAACCGATCCCTGGGCTTAGCAATGACTTGAGCAGCTTTAGATTGAAGCTCTTCTGCGCGTAAAGACTCTAGACTCTTCGGCCTTTAGATTTTCATGGTACCTTCATCAAGAAAGTTCCAATAAACAACTTCATGCTGATTAAAGGGAGACATGAGACCAAACAACACTGAGCTTTGCATCCAGTCAGTCTGTAAAATTAATTTTGGTAATAGAAAAAAATGCCTTTGTTGCGTCGGAGACACCTTGCAAGAGTTGTCTATTTTTGAATCTGTAATTTTCTGAGAAGAGAGACCGTCACCAGAAACTTTACGCTGATTGAATTCCAGTGATGCAAGGCTCGTATCTTGTGATCGTTGTAAGGCTCGTATCGTGTGATCTTTGTAACAGTATCGGGTTTGTTTGCTCTGAAGTACGAAGTAAAAGGAGGAGATACCGAATGAACTCGTTTCGCAACAACCACATGGACATGCGTCCAGTAACTGCAATTGCTTTGTACTGAAACTTTGTCCCTGACCAAAAGTAAACATAACTTCGAAAATAAACACCTGCTCAAATATCGGAACCTGTTTGGACGTTCACGCTGCAATGTAAACAAAACTCAACCCGGAGAGACTTACTTTGAAGAGGATGCAAGCCTAGACTCGATCTGTCATATATTTTTTTTTATCATTTAAATCTGCTTCAGTCTCAGTGAACCAGTTCGATATTCTATCTAAGCTCACGAGTTATTTACCTTACGAAGGAACAATCGATGTCACATTGTTTTCAGCATTTTAGCAAATCACTTTGCTCCTCAGAAGTAATAAAGAAGCCGGCGTCTTTTCAGTGATCTATAAATCCACATCACTATACCTACTGCTTCAAGCTGCACTAGTTGTAGAAGTTTTTCCATACCATACTAGAAATATGAGTACGTATCTAGTTCTTCAACATGATTCAATGTTCGCAGTATACATGCAGCTGGTGCAGCTATTCATTCCTACACATTCATGAATGCTGACGAGTAGAATTTCTCTGGAACTTCAGAATAGTCAATAGCAACTGCTGTTATATATAGAATGTATTTCACGTTCAACTTCGTAGTTGATGTGACAAGATCAACAGTTTGAGGCGGCACCAAACCTTTCATCTGATATACGTACAAAAATGTAGGAGTTAAAGTATTGTTTCAATGGATCATTCTCAAAACATCTAGAAACTCGAAGACTACACCAGGCTGAGTCAAATTAATACCTTGTACAGTAAAGTACGCCCAAATGTTACATGTGGGTATTGACCATGAAATTAATAATTACTGTATTACATAAGATTTGTAAGTAAACTAAAAAAATGGTGCCCGGAGTCCTCTTAGCAATGCTTGACATGCTGCGCAAATGATAAGTTTTAGCTAAAATTTTCGCCGAAACACACGTCCCGAAGCTTAGCACAACTTCCAAGACAAGTGTTTCAAAAGATGTATCTGCAGCTCGGTGCAATAAAAAAAAAAAAATAAATAAATACTCTGAACAACCTGCTGAAGTAAAAGAGTGCTGGGTAATACCTTTAAAGTAAACTAGAGCACTCTGAGAGCGCATACCTCCGCCAAGTGAGGCAACGGTAGCAATTATTCAAATTGGTTCTGAAACCATAATTTGCCTTGCATAAACTCCAAAATCTAATCATTTGTGCCTTTTTATATAAATAACAGCTTGTTCAATTTATTTGAAGATCCGTTCATAGCTTTTTGAGTTATACTGTTATAACAAACGTTATGACAAATATGAGTCAAACATACAAACGTAACAACCGATCTGCACCAAAATTTGATCATTTATGTCTTATACCATTACTAACAACTCCTAAAAATTTCACAAGGATCCATTCATTATTTTGAGTTATTGTGCTAACAAGCATAAAATTAAAAACAGTGACAAACGAACGAACGAACAAACGGACCGTTACAAAAATTTGGTCATTTACTCTTTGTTATATACCTAACAACTCATGTTAATTTCATCGAAAATCCATCCAAAACTTTTTGAGTTATGGCATCGAGAAAAATGACGCAGACAAACAAACAAACAAACAAACGGATGGACATATCTTCACCAAAAGTTTATTATCTGTTCCTCCTAACATACCTAACAATCCCTGTAAATTTCATCCAAATCAGTTCATAACTTTTTGAGTTCGACGGCACCCTGTTTTCTTCGTTCCCGGTCTTGTTCTGAAGAATATTTTAGTTTCCAACTACTTTTTACTTCTACTCATTTGTGCACTATGAACTTACGTAGCTCAAAGTAATTAAAACTTTGATGTAGAACTAAGTGAAAGTGAAGGCCAGCTTCCATGACACAGTCATAAAAGGTACTTCTTACATATTGATTGCTTTGATCCCAAAAATAGCAAGGCAAGAGAGTATACTATACAGCTTAGGCTTGTGTTTAGTTCCGCCAGCATCTTTAACCAGGCTTGGTTTCCGTCATCTGTGCACCATAGGTTATGTTTTATTTTTAATGTATGTAAACATAAGAGTAACCACACAATTATTGGAATTATACTGCGTTGATTTCCATCGCATAATTACTATCCTTAATGCCAAGTTCCATGACGGCCAAGTGAAACTGTTCTCTCAACTCAGAGTCTTAATTAATGAATCGCTATTTCCATTCAAACAGCAAAATAAAAGTGCAACTGTCTCAATCCAAAGAGAACAAAAAAAATTGAGCAACTGTCTCAGTAATACTTTACTTCAAATTTCAAGGGACATCAAAAAATTTACCAGCGACACTTGCTAAAAAAAAAATCCAATTAACTTGACCGTTAACATTTTAGTTATTTTTTTGGTGGACACGCACTTGTGGTCATAGGGATATAATAAAACATTCAAGTGATTTATTCTATCAAAATTCCTTTTTTTTCACCAGCAATCCCACTCACAATGTTAATTTTTGTATCACTATTAAGAGTAATTACTTTCGAGCTCTAGTTTTCAGCAGACTGTCATCGCTTCTACACTGGTAATACCTCGCGTGATTCCAATTGCAGTTTCAGTTTAGCTTCTCCTTTCATCGGCCATGTGGATCTTAAAGTTCTTTTCAATCAGAGCAATCCACACGAAAATTGATTTTCAATGTAAACAGGAGAGGATAAAACTGTCAGTTCTTCCACTAACGTTTCGATTATTGCTATTTTATTCAACGTGCTCACATGCTAACTCCATTCCATCAGCTCCTAATAACAGCTGCCAATTTTTCATTGCTGATATTTCGATAAGTTCATCCCAGGCAAACATTGCGGTAGCAGATATGTCAGTCACAAGCCGGGGTGGCAACTGATTCTTTTTTGATTTAAAATTTCTTCGTTTTGACTGGCATTGCCAGTATGGAGGAGACGAAGAACACTGATGCCGAACTGAAATGTGATGCGTTATCCGATAATTTTTGCTGTTATTGGTAGCAGAGAACATTTGAGGAATAACAACGTGCTGCTATACCAAATATTTAGGCTGGCTTTCAGCATTGTGAAGCTCTTCGGAAAAATAAATGCGAATGCAATGCAATGGCAGTCAGTTTAGACCGTTGTTATGTAGTCGAATGCAATAGCCGGAAGGTATGACTGTTAACAATGCTAGAACGTATTTTAGTAATGAGCAGCATATTGTGATAGTAGGAATCTATTATGTTTGTTTTCTGTTACAGAGCGTAGTTCAAAAACAAAGAACGTGATGCGGTAACAGCAAATTATATATACACTAGCGGGCAAAATATATTTTTATAAAATATCAGGACAAACATAATTATATTGAATACATTAGAGCAATTTAAGAAACAATAACAAAAATTGAACAGCGCAAAATAAGAGGACGATCGTCTCTAAAACATTCTCACATTTACCTCGGTCCTCTGGCAACATTCAATTTCGTGTACAAGACTTCTAAAACTGCCACTCTTACAATTACACCATTCTAGAAACATGGCACCTCACGTGTAAGTTACTCCTGAGCTGCGGGAAGAAATTGTTAAGCTCAGGTCCTCAGGAATGACTCTTTCGGCCATAGCAAGAGAGGTAAACCGATCCAAGAGTGTTGTTTCTCGTGCTTTGAAGCTCTATGATGAAAAGACACAGCTGGAATCACCGCTATCTGCAGACCGCCATCGAAAAAGCACCGTACGAGTTGATAGGATTATGAGACGCTATGCCCAGAAGGATCCCTTCAAAACTGCAGCGGGAATTTCCAGAAAGCTGAAGGTCATTAACAACATAGAAGAGTCTCGCTGTACAGTTTCTCGTCGCCTCAATGCATGTGAGTTAAAGGTACGCAGTCCTGCCACTAAATCACTTATCAGAAAGAAGAATAAGAAAGCAAGACTTGAATATGCGGGAAGGCACATCGTTTGGAGAGATGAAGATTGGGAAAGAGTGCATTTCAGAGACAAAAGTAAATTTAATTTGGTTGGATCTGATGGCAGACGGTATGCTAGACGTGCGACAGGTGACAGGCTGAACCCGAAATGGGTCAAAATATCTGTAAAACATGGAGGAGGTGGCGTAATGGTGTGGGGCATGTTTTCATCTGAAGCAGTCGGACCGTTGTTGGCCATTAAAGAAACTGTCAATGCTAATGTGTATCTCAATCCTGTACAGCAATATGTTATCCCATCTCTACGATCATCACCAAACAAGCCAGCAATTTTTATGCAGGACAATTCCCCGTGCCATACTGCAAAGAAAGTGAAGGAATATCTTGCGGAAGAGAATATCGAAGTAATGAAGTGGCCTACCCGAAGCCCGGACTTTAATCCTACTGAAAATTTATGGAAAATTATAGGTGACAATGTAAGAGAACGACAACCATCAACACTAAAGGATCTGTTGACTAAAATTGAAGAGGAAGGGAAAAAAATAACTCCAGAGTTTTGTTAGAAACTAGTGATGTCGTGTAATCGTCGCTGTGCTAAAGTTATTGAAAATAAAGGTTTTAGTATTTCATACTAATTGTTCTAAACCTAAAATTGACCATTGTTCCATGTTATTTGTTTGTAAAATTGTATTTAGAGACGATAGTTCTCTTATTTTGCACTGTTCAATTTTTGTTATTGTTGGTTAGATTGCTCTGATGTATTAAATTTAGTTATGTTTGTCCTGTTATTTTGTAGAAATATGTTAAATACATTCCTTAAGGCCCCATCAAAAAATTCATTAACCTACTCTACATGGTTAACCTTTATTTAAAAAAAAAATGAAAATCGTTCTCTTATTTTGCCCGCTAGTGTATGTATGGCCGTTAGCTGTGCCATATGCAGAGCGCATGCCAGCCACAAGAAGCGTGATGGAACGGTTCAATATCTCCATCTATATGTGTAAAAGAGTGCACGCTAGCAATCAAAAGGAAGACGTAAATGTAGAAAGTTATGTCTGTTAGACGTAAAAAGCGCATTTGATGATAATCTTAATACATATGACACTGAATTAAATATTTACCTCCGCCAAGGAGTTTATGTTTTCGTCGTGTTTGTCTGTCTGTTATTCTGTCTGTCATCAAGATAACTCAAAAAGTTGCGGACGGATTTTGATGAAACTTACATGGATTGTTATGTTTGTTAATGGGAACAGATGATTAACTTTTGGTTAAGATTTGTCCATCTGTCTGTTTGTCTGCCTATGTTTTGTTAGCATCATAACTTAGAAAGTGATCTACGGATTTTCATGAAATTTAAATGAGTTGTTAGGTATATCACTAAGAGTAAATGATCAAATTTTTGTGATGATCTGCTGGTTCGTTTGTTTGTTGCTCTGTTTGATTTTATGTTTGTTAGCGCGATAACTCCAAAAGTTATGGATGGATCTTCATAAAATTTACAGAAATTGTTAATAATGTTAGAAGACATAATTCGTTAGATCTTGGTGATGATCGGTTGGTCCGTTTGTGTATTTGACTTATGTTTGTTAAAATGTTTGTTAGCAGCATAACTCAGAAAGGTATGAATGGATCTCCAAAAATATTACAGACGCTGTCAATACTGCGAAAAGGCACAAATGATTAGATTTTTGAGTTAAAAAGATGATAATCTTGGTTTCAGAGACAATTTGAATTTTTCGTTACCGCTGCCTTGCTTGGCGGAGGTGTGCGCTCTGAGAGTGCTCTAGATTGAAATGGAATAATATTATTACTGTATGTAGAGTACCATCTGAATATATCTGATGGTTGAACGCATCTTACTTTATTAGATATTATAACGGTGGAACACCCAATAGTATTTTTAAGTTATTTAAAATCTAGTCGGATTTTAATCTATGTATTTTGAGATATGTATTTGCACTATGTTTGGGGCATATATATATATATATATATATATATATATATATTATTCCAGTCTCTTTAAAGTACTCATGAGAACTCAATGAACAATTAGATGGCCTTTACCCTCATTACAATTTAGTACTTTTGGTAGATGTGCAGCTCACTTAGATCCACTAAAACAAGATGACAATTTGAGTAGTAATGACCTTTAACTAATAGCATGATTTACTACTATCTTTTACACATACGTAAGCTAACTTGACGATAGTTAGGGTAAAAACTAAAGTCCTCGGAAAACATAGAACAACTACCAATTTTGAGAAAGACGATAGCTACTTCACATTGTCTAAGATGGTTTAACGCTAGAGTCCTCAAGAAAATATACTACCCGCAGCATAGCACAATCTTCACAATAAGAATCCACAACCCGCTTGGGTAGTTCAGCGCCTAACAACCATCCTCAACAACAGCCGAAAAGGCACTGAGCGGACAGACATGCTCCAGCAGGCTTTGGACACACAGGTAGAGTAGACAAGTCACAGTTTACAATACAGCAACCGCTTTCACATTGCTCACCGCAATGAACTGCAATTAGCATAGAGATATTGTTGAGCGCATCGTGGTTTGGATTAACCAATAGCTCGGGTCGCTGCCACTTTCGACAGACAGGTATTGAGCGGCTGCAATGAATCGGGCTATTGGATGCGAGGCGACGCGTTAAATTAGCCTGGACTTAAACGGCTGGCATAGGCTGCCAAAATGCCAGTGGTTTGTTAAATATATTTAACGTTGCCTTCCGAAAGCAAAATCAGAAATGTTTTCATCAGCGGAATGAGTCTTTTAGCTCGCGGACATAACTAGTTTGAAAAAGAAATTCATCGTAGACCTAGTAGAATACAGTATATGTACTATAGGAGTGCTTACGCAACAGCTGTAGCTTGTATGAGAGCTATAATTTGGAATTTCCATTAGTAGTAGTGATAGTTTGCTATAGAAAGTTATTATTTAGATTTTTACGTTATCTTTGAACTAAAATTGTGTGTTAAAGTGAGCTTGTAATACAAATATAATGTACACTTACTTCGAGTTGATCTGGAAGTGAAGGAGTGCTATAGAAAATACCTTTTTTATGCCGTCATTCATCTGGTAGCTTGCGATATAAAAATAACCTAATTTTGCTTCATATTGTCCAAAAACAGCAGGAAAAATATAATTTAGACTTACTTTGTATCATCCATCCTCGTGAAGAGCACCATTGCAGTGGCTGTCGTTTTCTTCATGTGGCTGCGGAGTGCAGAATCCAGAAAATCGTGGTTGGCATTATGAGGAATTTTAGTCGCAAGCGCTATGCAAATGTTCGTGATCTGAGAGAGCTTGTAGAACTCATCATAGCCAGATTCTCCATAGGATCCTTCAGAATAAATTGCAGAGACGTAAGACCAGTTAAAAACTTGAAGAATGTCGACAAGGGCCCTCACCTGAAATGTATCCGGCGGTACGGTCCGAGCAAAAAATTCAAACCTGTCTTTGTCCGACAGAGCTTTGGCGGTCGACGCAGGGCTAATCTGAGGTATTCTGAAAAGACGGAAAAGATTGGCCACCTGTTGACTGACAGAACTGTAGCTTCCTCCAATAACTCCCCTCACCGGCTTGGCGTGGTATTTTACCATGGGAGGTCTGCCGTCGGCGCATTGAAGCTCCGAGGCATCGAATGCGTCCAGCGACCCTCTTATAAATTCAAGAGACTGGTTCAGGGCGTAGGTGTCTTTGGAGCAGGTATCTAAAATATTAACACCCAACGTTACGTTTGGAAGGAGCTTCGCATCATGGTTTATCAGGTCCACGGCGTACAGCATTGCCTCGAGTCTTTGTATTCCCCTGTTGTAGATTGTGGACGAGCAGGGGGTCGTTTCTCCCTTCTCGTGGACTGGGAAGAGACCACCTAATATAATATCTCCATCTATCTTCACTCCTGAACTTCTCACGCTGAATGTTGAAAAACTGAGCAGCATTGCGCCTGTTACAGCGACCGAGATGAGACGCGCCCGCATCTCTGAAGTGAACGCTCCAAATGGGAATTTTTAGACTTCACATTACGAGTGCATTTGTGCTTTTAGGCTTCCGGTATTTTTGCTTGACTTGCCATCAACTTCAGGAGGAATTTTCCACTCTCGGAAATGGATTTCATTTAAGAGCACAGCTGGAGCGCTAAAATATACCAACACAAGCTGTGAAGTCAAAAATGTCATTTTTAAGAGTTTTTCCTTTAGCTATTAAAGTGCGTTCTTGTTGATGGTGAGTCACATCGCGTCATTTGAGAAAGCGGCAAGACTTTACTACACTAATTAGCGACGCACTCTCCACTATATGCACTGTGTTCACATAACGTCTTCTCACTTCCACTATCATTAAATCAGTGCTCGTTTTTCACACATTAAGCATCGTATAGAGGTAGATAGTTCAGTTTGCTGTCTGTATGCTAATGCTAACATTCTTACTTCACCTGAAAAAAGAAGATAAATTATACATAAATACATATATATTGTTAAGACGAATGCAACGCCATTCAGCATTAAAATAATTCAGAAAATCAGTTATATAATTAAGAATGGCAAATCGTATTAGGTAATGTGATAGTAATGCCTGTGTCGTCAAGCCGATTAGATTAGATAGGCGGCAGTAGACGAACCAACAGGCCCATTCTCAAAGAGACACCGAAACTTACGCCCCGGCTCTCTATGAGCTATTGCCATTATGTTAGTAGGAAATAAAAGACTGGGGAAAATAGAAGAAGAAAAAAGAGGAGAGAGAAGAATCACAGCAAAAGAGATGATCATGAATGCAAGCAATCACGATCAACAGCCGCTGATATGCGGAGTTAAATATGTAAGACAGTGCAGTTGGAGCGGAAGAGTGAAGACGACAGATTAGGGANGGCTTTGGCCGTTAAGAGTGTGCGACTCCTGGAGGAGGAATCCTTAGCTGTGGGCGATGTATCTCCCAATGTATGTCAAGATGATTTTTAAACGCGTTGACTGATTCTGCACTAACAACGTCGGAAGGGAGTATATTCCAAATGCTGACTATGAAATAAGGAAAGAACTGCTGACTTAAGGTCGTTCTTCGAGCTTTATGCTTGAGTTTTTGACCGGAAAGAGTTTCGTAGAATTGTTGCGTTGCAAGCATTGGTTAAATTTCATGCTTTTTCAATGCATTGGTAAGCAATTCAGTACTCTACCGTTCAGAGAGCAATCACTAAGATACCCAACCTAAATTAGCGAATACTATATACTTTTGCACTGACCGACGGCTAAATAATGAATGACGTTAGATGGAACTTCCTGATGTCACTCGAGAAACTTGAAGAAAAGAGAATTATTGTCTCTTTTATACTGAGAAAATTCAAGCTGAAATAATGCTTGTAATCCAGGAATTTTATTCAACAAGACAAGCGTTTGTTAATGACTAGATTCAATTATTACGTACTGTGAATTGTATACCAGTGGACCATTATATACTGTTCTTGATGATCATCCTTTAAACATGACTGGTATCTTTGACTGTATGGTTTTACTTGTGGTTGAGAGTTACTACAGTGTGCAAAGTAACGCACTGAGAATAATTGATAAAACAAGATGGAACAGTTGATTATACGAGACCCATGTGTTTATATTTTGAATGGGTAAAATTTAACAACTCAGGACGCAAGTTCGTATTTCCCAGGCAGAAATTATTTGATTTTCCCTCCGAAATGAAAAAAAGATATATTTATCTTTCTTTTTGTTTTGCAGCTGAGCTGCAACAAAATAAATACCTACAATATGATAAGCACCTTTTGCCATTTCGCCCAAACTAAAATCTCTGGTTCATCGTTACTTCTTTTTTGTGGAATCCAGACCTTTTGCTGGGAGCAAATATATGCGCCTTAAAACATGAAGTGGAGAACTTTAACGAGGGACTCCAAAAGTCGGCAGCAGAATGGAACTTTTGGGGGTTGAATTTTCCTTGCATTATTACTGCGCTTAGCAGCAGTTGCGTCGGACTCCGTTTTGATAATCTTTTCCCGGAAGAATTTTGGCTGAGGGCGTTATTTTCCAGAGTTTCTGCAGTCACTGAGATGGCGCTTGACAACACTGAAGACTTGGGCGCACATCCGTTCAGAGAATAATAGGGCTTAATAGAGCACCGCGACACTGGGTGGTAATGACTCGTCTGCAAAACAAAAGAGGTGTTTCCAATCGGATTAACTTCAACTTATCTAGAACTTCCATTTGATCCACCTCTACTATGGATGGATTTTTTTAGGTGTTAATAGCCTACAGATTCTGTTTGAGACGGCGGAAAAGCGAATTCTTCTCTGCTAAAATGAATGCATGCAGCAGCAGGACTTCGGCACTTTGGCTCTCGTCGTGCCGAGTTCGAGGTCGTTAGATAAATGTATGTGCATTTTTTCATTACGCAACAGATGATATAATCAATGGCTTAGCTAACGGTAATGCGTTCAGGAAATGTATATGGTTCTTAGTTATTCGAAATAATGAAGTTATTGTAACTTATGGAGGAATTTAAACGTAAGTGACAATATATCGAAGGTAACAAGGCCGCTTTGAAAAGTTGGTACGGTAAGTGACAGCCCATTTTAGGGCCTCTAAGGAAGGCATTTGAACATGTTTTTTTTCAAGAAGTTGTAGGCGACTTGTAAAGATATTATAATTCCTGCTGGGCAATATCCGCTGCTTTTCAGCTCTTTTCATACCTGGAAACTTGGCCTAATTTTAATATTTAAAAATAACAGTGAGCGGAACAGTCATCTTCGAAATTACATCATCGCTAACAAGTCATTCGGAATAGCTCTCTGCTTCTTCTGAACGGGATATAACTTTAGCTTTTTACCCATAACTTTTATAGCGATGTGGGAGAAATCCGATTATTAGAACGTCACCTCACGAGTGAGCGTGAGCAGCGGCTGGTAAACACATCAGCTACAGACAGTGTAATATGAAGCAAGCCAAAACACTTATCATAAGTGCACTTAACCAACAAGATTAAAATAAAAATTGCAGCTCTAATTTTCAAGGATGATTTTAACCCTATTATACCAGGGTTAAGGCGACTCCTCGGTACCAGGTTGAGTATTTTTAGCTACAAAAAGATTTCATCCTGCTGGCTTACCTAATATTGTAACTTCTACCGTCATGTAACCATGACAAGAGGGTAAACTACGTTTCTTATTAATTTGATTTAGAAAACCGCTTGATGCAGAACCTTTTAGTAATACAACGATATGATATGAATGAAGTGAGCATCGCAGTTCTGGCATCAGCCCACGTGACAGAAGCACAACATCACATCGACCCAAGAAACAAGCAAGCTGCGCATTGCACGGACTGACTAAGGTGCTCAGGAAATGCTTTGCGAATAAGTCTATGATACTCCATATATGTAAGGTAATTCTGCTTCACTGTACTCTCTACTGGTTTGTTTGTTTGATGCCATTAACACATATTGGATGAACAGCTGGGAATTCATAATGTTAAGGTGAATATTCTTCATGATACGATGCGATGAAAAAGCCAGATCGTAGGGAGAACTTTTTGCAAACGCATGCATTGACCCTCTTCTAAGTCTGAAATTGCCTGCATGATATTTCGCATGTAGCGTCAGCTCCAGGCTGACGCAGTAACGACAGCGCCAGATTTTGTAACTTGTATGCACATTGCATGAAATAAAATATGATGCAAAACGCCAGAATATATAGAAGATATAATAATCTGTATACATATTGGTGCTGCGGTTGAGCGGTGTCGTATCAAACGTTTCCATCAGGTGCGAATTTTTGCAATGGCCTACTATTTTGATGTAGCTCAGCTAAACTAATCCAACATATGAACAAATTTATTAAGTGTACAGTAAGTACAAAAACATGCTACCGGACAGTGCGGTAACTGATATTAATTACTAAGATGACCACACACCAAGGCAAGTTATTATTAACGTCATTTTTATTTATTCTCACCAAAATACAGCATAACGAGGTTTATCCAATGTCTGTCGTTGCTTCAAGTTTCTAATGCAGAAACGCAGTAACTTAGAGGCAGTTGCTTCTCCTGAGACCTGGAGACTTGGAATGTTTGATATCGCTAGGATTATCTGCTAATCGTGGAGCATTTACGCCAACTTTCTTTAAAAGGAATGAATGTTTAACACCAGCCAGGTGCGAGTAGAAATTCGCCAACCATGATTACGCTTCTATTCTTGCTTCTTCTTCTCCGTATTGAAATAAAGTGTAGAATGCAACAGGTAATGAACAACAACATCTAGGTGGCTGTATCGGATAATTCTCCAGGTAGCAGAAAAAAATATACATTATTACGCCCCAGCCTATGGCCTTCAGAAACTCTCCTTTTTGCGAAGAAACTTCTTATTGGCCATAATAAACTAGTCTACTGTACTTTGATTTTAAGAAGTGGATATACAGGCAAGTGATTACTAGCAAATTAATGTTTCCAATAGATCACTAAGAGAAAGATATAACGAGCTAATTTTACAAACTATCTATGCTTTCATCTAGATATGCCCTCAGTGATGAAAGGGTTAAACAAACCACTGTGTAAAATGATTTGTTCCAAACTGCTGTATGTATTCTAGAGTTATAAAAATGTGTAACTATATCACTTAGCAATAATATAGATATAGCTACTCAAAGATACTATTCATTCTAAAATTATTTAGCTTAATAGTGCTAGTAGTAATAAGAATAGTAAAAACAATTATAATACTAATTTTGTTGTAAAACAACTATAGAAATAAAACTGAGGACACCAAGTTTTCTTCTGGGATAGTTCGACATCAGGATCGTTGCCTCTTGCAATTTAAATACCTCAAGTGGTGAAAACCAACGAAGGTCACAACTACAACACAACAGATTTTTCCTGTTGAGACGAGAATTTTAAGGCCAATGGCACAGCCTCATAAAAATGATTTATGTCTCCGTGCGGGCTCGGAACAGATTTAGCTTTTAGGGAAAGGAATTTCTGTAATGCAGTGTTAAAAAATTACGACCTCAAACCGCAGATGAAGGCAAGTGTATTTTTTTATTTTATTTTTTATATTTTTCTATAGGTTTTGAAGTTTGAATATGTGAATTTAGCTTTTCTGTTTATTAAGACCTACTTTATACCATGCTTTGGCAAATATAGATATTCCTATATTTTGAAAGCAGCCCTTCTGTGATACACATTTGTTTTTAATAAGCTCCCAGCATTTCCTTTCATATATACCCCTATCGTTACATAAAGCATTTATATATATGGGAATCCAACATTATATGGATAAGATGGGCAGAATTTAGATATTCAAATGTACTTCCTTAAGAATAATTAGTCTCAATTAGAAAGGGCATCGCCATGCTATATGAAATTCAAACTAGTTTCAATTTGAGCGAAGTAGACACTTTATTTCATTTGCGTTTGGAAGATAGTTCGATGCAGAGATAGGTACAACTTTGTTGTCAGTTGGAAAAGTTGATGTTAATATTTAGCCGAACTTTTAGCAGCAAAGAAAAGACGATGGCAGGGTTGTCACACGGAATCAGCCACATCGCCATTTCATAATAGAAATGTCATCCTAACTAGGCGTATTCTACACAGAAGAATTTTCGCTACGAGTATTACAGCTGTAGAAGTTTTACTGCAAATTGTTTGCCGCCGTTATTGATTGATGGGTAGGTGAAAGAATTCACTAAATTCGTGAGGAAACTAGAGCACTCTGAGAGCGCATACTTCCGTCAAGCAAGGAAAAGGTAATGAAAAATTCAAATTTGTGCTGAGACCATGATTTTCTTTGTATCAACAACAAAATCTAATCATGTGTGCCTTTTAACAGTAATAACAGTTTCACTAATTTTCTTGAAGATCCGTTCATATTTTTTTTCAGTTATGCTACTAACAAATATTCTGACAAACATTAGTCAAACTCACTAAGAGATCAAGCGATCATCTATGAAATTTTATCATTTATGTCTTCTAACATTATCAACAATGCCTGTGAATTTGATAAAGATCCATTGCTAACTTTTTGGGTTATTGTGCCAACAGGCATAAAATTAAAAACAGCGACAAACTAATAAACAAATCAGAAAAATTTACTCATATACTCTTCGTGATATAGGTACCTTACAACTCGTGTAAATTTCATAGAGATCTGACGATAACTTTTTGAGTTATGCATCAGGAAAATGAGGCAGACAAACCAACAAACGGATTAACGGATCTTCACCAAAAGTTAATCACCTGCTCCTCCCAACATACTTAACAAATCATTTAAATTTCGTCAAAATCCGCTCATAACTTTTTGAGTTATTTTGGTGGCACACGAACAGAATAACAGACAATACACATAGAGACAGACAAAACCTGACGAAAACGTAACATCCTTGTCGGAGGTAATAATGTATTTTACCATTGAGTCTAAGGAATTATCATATTTTGTCATTACAGAGGTAAATATCATATGTGCTTACGATTGACGGGAAAAATTGTTTTTACAGGCATGAGAAGAAAACATAATAGATTTTAATTTCCACAAGGCTTCAGAAAAATTAATTTCGCTGCTTGGATTATGCTGATTTTACTGTTCTATGGTACAGGAAGAAAACTTCCTCACGCGGCAACTGCTGCTCGTTATGCGCAGGGGTGAATGTACTCAGTCACATCAATAGAAAGGACAGAAGCTCTCAGACTTTCAGCCTTTTTCGGAGGCTACATCACAGAAAATGGCCGCAAATGCCCAGCTCCACTGAAATGTCAGTGTGTTGCCAGTACTCCACAACAGCTGCGCTGAAGGCTATGGGGTATTGATCTTACTTTGTCTAAGTTGACATTTTGAAACTGGACGCGCGAACCGTCTGACGATGGCCACTGAATGGCTGCTTTTGTTTTGTTAGTAAGCATTAGTATCGAAACTCTACGCTCGGGCCACCATGGCCAGGTAGTGCAACCTAAATGATGCATTATTTTGCAACACCGGGAAGCCCGAAACGCTGCCAAGGAATAACTATCAGAAAACCATTAACAGCTGACTTAAATGCCTGCTGGCCCACACGACCAAAAGCCGATGCCTGTAATGAATTCCAGACAGAAACGGACCAGGGCCGTAAACACCGACTGATCGAATTGGCGAGTTTGGCAGCTATCAGCCTCCACAGAACAAGTATTTATTATTTTCTATCTCATTTGATATTCAAATGTGGAGGCTCGCACCCAGAAAAGAGGGGAAGCCTAGGTTTCGTCGGCATCCCTGTCGTCTCACATCAGGTATGGTTTAGAATATGGGTTTGGACAATAGACTAAAGGCTGGATTACACGTTAAACGCTTGCTCTTCGTTCATCTTCCAAAGCTTTCGAATTCGTCACTGGGTCTGCTTAAGACCTGTGCACACGCTAGTCAAAAGAACGAATTTTGCTCGCCAGCCTCGGGAGGCGATGATGAATCCATTGCACACACTTGCAAAGAATTTTGAGTGATAATTTGCACTAAGTTTGACGAGATTTACTTAACTTAACTAACAACTCTTGCCGATCAAACTGAACTGACGGTTGGTATTGTAACACCTTTTTGGTAAACTCAAAGCACTAATTAGAAGGGCTGTAGAAACTCGTTATTTTGACTAGTGTAGGTACCAGCCTTGAGTTTAGACGTCAGAAAGGAGTACAGCTGTGGCAGCTTCAATTCATTTCGTGTTAGGCAACCGATACTTTACTATAGTCAAACTAGCGTAAGGAGTCCGATGGGCGCGGCTAAGAACGCAAAGCAACTTTGCCAAATCTCACTTAAGCGTGTGGTATAACTTTTCTCAATTGACAAAATTATATTTATTTTCGAATACTCAAAGTGCATTAGATTAGATTTGGCACTGTAGTAGTACTTATTAAGCTAGGTAGCTTGACGGTCAACAGTTTGACACATCTTTTAGTATACACAGTGCCGTGTTTGTAGGGACCCAACAACTCGATCAGTTGCTTTAAAGCATGAACATAGAGCAAAAGACTTACGTATGAACAGAACCTAAGGGGCCCATACCCAAAGAGTCGTGAGAGCATTGGCTCAGGAAATTACAATTTTATGAGTGCCTTTGACCTACGAGATAAAAATGTGAGAACAAAGAGTGAAGATAACTATAGCATGTGTTTTTTGGTTTTGTAGAATTACGCTATTAAGGATCAATGGTGCTGACCATGCAATAATATTTGCATGACTTTAACGGGTAAAGCATTTTCAGCCTCTACAAGCATAATCGGTTCGTGGTTAACATCAGTTATAAATTGAACCCTGACGCGTGAAGTTTAGGAAAATCTGTAGCTAATCTAATTTGAATGATTTTGTATAAATTGGGTTATTCGCACCTGTTTAACATTTTGAAATGTTAGCAACATTTGATGTAAGCCCTTCTTATCGAGAATTTATTGGCTGGTACATAATATTAGCATTGCTTTAATAATTAAACTTCATTGGAGCCACAATGCACGGTTACACATACTACACTTTTCCTCACATAGCCGCTATATTTTTCCAATACAATTTACTGACGTCATAAAGATTGTTATGGCATCTGAGTGCTTAGCGTAACTTGGTCAGAAAATAATTTATTCTGCGGAAAGAAATTGAATTTAAGCCGCCTTTTAATTGAATTGAGGTTTGCGAGTGAGCTCCAAGTTCTCCTAGCATTGCCATTTGTTCTGTACGGCCTCGAAGGCCGGCAGGTAGGAATAACGAAGGGGAGGAGATTTCAGTGGCCTCATTTTCTTAAAAGAATCGGATGAAAAAAGAAAGTTACTCACCTGTATATAGGAGTGCGTTCTCAGAAAGAGCTCCGTATTTAATTACTTTCACATCACAGATAGAACAGTAGAAAATGAACAAGATGGATAATTGCTTGTTCTTCCTAATCAGACGTTCAGTTGCGAGAGAGGTTTTGTTACTGGAATGGCAGTGAGTGGAACTTGCCTTACTACATTTCTGAGACGTAGAATTCCTGAAGAGGCTTGCCCGTAAATGTACTGTACATGCAGCTTGCAGGTAAAAGGGTTCAATTCTGTTGGTTTGTTTTCACTGGGTGTTTATTCTGACACAGCCGACAAGCAGCGTATGGGTCTCAAACAGGATTCTGTATATGGGCGATAATTTACATGAAACCAATAATCTCTATCATCTGCACCCTAGACGGTTCTTTCGGTTCATTGTTTAGCGTGCGTATTATGCATACACTCTAAATCATTGCCTGCGGACATAGGCTCATTGTGGTAACATAATATGTTTTCTGATCAATGTCTTTTTAACGTTATTAATCCTGTAAAATATTGTATTAAGTAAGTGTATACAGAATGATGCCGTAAGAGGAGATGATCCAGGAAAAAAAAAAAAAGAGGGAACGAGTGTGCTAGCTAGTAACTATATCAATACTTCGTTGATCAGCTGTGGCAAATAGAAAATAAGTAGCAAAAATGTACTTGAAAATCGGGTGAATTACCAACTGTTGCTTTGCTTCACAAATTAGCTCTAAACCTATTTTTTCCTACTTAGAAAGGACTTTTCCCCTTTAGGAATACAATGATACAGAATCGATGTTACAAAGTGACACAGCATGATAAAATAGGATAAATATAGCTTGTTTAACCCACACCTAGTTTAATGATGCATAAAATAAGTAGGGATATACCAGTGTGAATCTATTGCTGTTGTGATATCTGCGTTCCTAATGAAGAAATTAAAATATGTACATTACTATGAAGTTACTTACATTATAACCTCCTTGGCGGAGGTAATAATAATTACCAACTACGGTCCGACGATAGCATATACACCTGTATAGTGAAAGCAAATACGCATAATCAGCGCCCCCGCCGCATGCACACCACACATCGAGACCACGGCGCCACAGCACCGTTAAGATACAGATAACACAAGATATGTTCTGCTGTTTATTTGTGTTTGAGAGTCTATTAATAAACTTATTATTATTGAAGTATGTAGACAAAGGCCGCTGCATTGGAATTTCCCTTATGCAGCAGCTACAGTCGTAACAGTTCAATTCTTTCTCTGCAGTTTAAGAGTTTCGAGCCACCCACCAGTTCTCGGAAACAACGCAAGTGATGAATGCTGCCACTTTACATCTGCTTTGGAGAGCTTGGGAGGCTTTTTTCAAAGTAAAAGCGTATAACGCTCATGGTTCCCCACTACTGAGTTTCATATTTTGCTGTACACAGTAGTTATGCATTCCCGGTGGCATTTGTACCGAGTGCATACATACTGCTAAGCATGAAGCTGAAAATAAAGTTAATTTTACCTGTGCCTATAACAAAGTATGATATAAATATTATCTATTTTGTTATAGAATCATATTATATAAACATAAAAGTAGTGTATTTTTGCTGCTGCTGGGCATCACTTTACACATCCTACACGTGTACAGTGCACAGCCATACTTTCCATACATCACATATGAATATGGGACTGTCGTTCAAAATCAGATCAGTATATTCTGAGAATAGATCAACAGTACTAAAAGTTTCTCAGACACAGATTACCTGGAGAGAGTACATTCATTCTTTTACTACTTATCATAATTGTCTGTTAAATTGTTGTCTTGTGAAAAGTTACAATTTATCCAAGCCACCATTAAATTTTCATATTTACTCGTTTCATAAAGTTGCTTTAAATTTTGACCGACGAATGCATCAGTATCTGCAAAATCTGACCTGCTTACCAAATATGCAAGCTAAAGTCTTCACCGAAAGCCAAGGCCTGCAGCACAGCATGTTCTCCATCGACAATAGCCCCACAGGCACTGAGTCTCGAACACACATTGCCTGCGGGGTGTGGACACACTGCCACAGGCTCCCGGTGTTGCCCAGATATCCTCGCCTTTGCTTCGATACAGAGAACTATAAATATTCCTGCTACCCAACGAACGAATTTGATGAAATGTGAGTCTGACCGAGCACACAAGCTGTCCGCAATTTTTTGCACCGCCGTTTTATTTCCTGTTTGTTTACAGAAAGTATTTCGGCAATGGCTCGTAACTCGGCTCGTTACTTGTTCTTTTCGAGCCAATAAAGCTTTTTAGGTTGGAAGCATCTGAAATTTCACAGGCCTCAACTTCAGGCTCCGGTCAATAGCCATTAAGGGTCGTAAATCTGGCGTGAACATGTCTGGATTAGCTCGCTCCAGAGTTGCCTGGAATCAATAATTACGAGCGTTCTGAGTAGCTCTTCGGCGACTGTAATACTGCATTTGCAGCAGCTCTGTTGTGCCGAGAAATTGATGCAGTGTTAAATTTATGGTGCAGCTAGTGAGACTGATACAGCGCTTCGTGTTGAGGTGAAATTGATACAGTGTTTGGGGCGGCATCGAAGTTGAAAAAAATGTTTCATGTACAGCTCTGTGTTATCTTGAAATTGATACATTATTTTGTGCTGTATTGAAATTGATGCAATGCGTCATGTAGAGCTTTGCATGGTGCTGAAATTACTGTATTGCTTTGTGCCGCAGTGGTCAAAGTATTGCAATACTTTATATAACGGATGTTCCTAAATTTTCTCCACAAAATGAAACCATCTATACCTTACAATAAAATAACGATATTTTACTCTGTGGATGCCTATCCGAAAGTCCATTTTTAAAAGTACGTTAACCTAATGTTCAGTAGTGCGATTCACCTAGTCAGCAAACTACTGCACTTTACAGCGAAGATAAAGATGCACACCGGTCATTTGTTGATACTGATCACTCTAAACTGCACCGTACCTGATTTCAGACGACCATGAACCAACTACCAAATAGTGAATTAGCAGATATGCACCTGTTTTACTTCATGTCTATATCTGTAATTTGAGGAGAGCTGCTAGAATGTACAGAGACAGGTTCCCAATAGACTAAAGATAGTTGGTTCATGGTCGTCTGAAGTCAGGTACGGTGCAGATTAGAGTGATCAACGTCAACAAATGACCGGTACGCATCTTTATCTTCGCTGTAAAGTGCAGTAGTCCGCCGATTAAGTGAATTGCACTGTTGAACTTTAAGTCAACGTACTTTTAAAAGTAGACATTTCGGATATGCATCGATAGAGTAAAATATAACTATTTTATTGTAAGGAATATATAGTTTCATTTTGTCCGGTGTGCTGTAGAACTGCTCTCGAAACATAGACTCCTCAAACGAAAACAATGTTTCTGCTTAAGCGTTTTAAGAGTTCCACAGGTCAGTGCTTTATGTTGAGCTTCGTGTCACCTTGAATTGGATCATAGCTTTGCATTGCACTGATGCTGATGCTCTATATTGCATTTAAAGTATATAATGCTGTACTATTTGAACAAATATGATTATGTTCAATGTAGAGAGCTTAATTCATGTGGCCTTGAGTGTAACATAGGGCCAGCACTAGCAGCTTTCTAGAACACCTTAGAGGCCAATGCTTTAAATCAGTCTCTGGGACGGCCAAGAAATCTGTCAGGGAAGAAATAAATACCGCACGGATTCTGCCGACATTGAAGTAGATGTATTTACAGGCGTAATTTTATTCGACTTGAGAGAATATGCAGATAGCTGCTCTTCAAATTTTTGTAGTATATTGAAATATAAGCGGTTATTTCTTACTGACTGTTTAAACGGCATGAAAATTATTTTTCACTGTATTTTAAGTTATGTGGTCTTAACCAATCGTATGACTCATGGATTGCCTGTACTTCTGTTTGTAAAGTTTGTTGCTTCTATGAAAGGATTATAGTGATGCATGTGCAGCTTCCTGTTCCAATAAATTTTATTTGCTTCTCTTGTACAAGTTTACGTTTACCAGAAAGTTATGTAATGCTCAAAACAGCTCTGTTGTACAAAGGAATTACTACACTTCTCCCTGCCAATCTCCAAGTTCGGCTGACAGTAATATAGTGTTATATTGTAGTGTACATGTGTAAGTTGCAGCTTCGTTTTGCAAAAAAAAAAAACAAAAAATGATTGGCATACTTCTGTTTATAAAATTATATGTTTCTCCGAAATAAGGACATTATCAGGGCAGCATTGTTGAACAGTGACATCAATACACTATTATTTGCTAGGCTTCATGTTGCCACGAAAGTAGTGTTTCATACAGTTTCGCACTACATTGAGCTTCAAGCAGTTCTGTGTGTACAGCTTTATGTTACCCCTGAAAGATATACAGCCATATTGTACGGTACAACTTCCTACTGACTTGGAGTTACAACTTTACATGGCATACAGTCCACTCAGGCTGGAAATTTCAAGTTCACTGTACTAAACTGAAACATCACAATTGGAAGAAGCCTAGTTGGTCATATCTTTCTACTTGAAATGTTTCTAATGCCTATGCTTGATTAGGCAGAAATAGCTCGCTCTGAATAGATCAGTGGGAAACCTAGAAATTTTGTTTGATAACCGGCTAATGTTTTCTGTTCTTCATTTACAGATTAGAGGGAAGAATCAATTACTACGGCGTTGTCTACTTAAAATTTGACGTAGACATAATTGCCGTAGGTGTTTGTAACCTCACATCATCAGGAGTGAATAAAAGTTCTTTATCTCGTAGGTATAACATTATTTGAAGCACCTTCTGTGAATAACGATACGCGTGCATGAAGAAAATTAGTTGATTGGACCTATTTCTTTAGTTTTTATAGTATTTAACCATTTCGATACGGATGGTCCAGTTTTACAACAGCATAGTTTGATAAACAACTGGAAAATGTATGTTATTCCCTATTAAAATTGATTATTTATTTAATCAATTTTATGAATTCGTCAAGGACATTCGCCTTTGGAAAGAGCATAGCTTAAAATGCTGGTAGAAATGCAGGTTATTCTCGAATAAAAAACGATTTATTTGACTTATTCGCTATGGTTGTCCTGATTTAAATGGGTTTCGTTTACTTTTCTGATTGAAAAATATGTATTTTTTTGAAGAGAAAAAAAAGCCTCTTGTTTTGAGCCACATTAGGGCCGCGCCAGGTGCTACTAAGTAGTTTTGAATTCAGAAAAAAAGTTGTTTCATAATCGTAAAGTGAACACTTTGGACTATTCGGAAACTACGGCGAAACAAGGCGCCAAAACTGCTCGATGCAACCAACTGTAGTTGCGGTATTCCAATCCCGTCTTCTTGCACTGCCTTTTGCGACGCCTGCTCCACTGATGCCGCCAGTCATCGCTAAACACAGTACCGCATAGCATAATATGGCACACCTCACATTTTTGCCTAAGGCTCCCAGCTGCAGAAGTTATTGATACGCTAGACACAGCGCAGTAAAGCATAATATGCAACAACTCACTTTCTTGCCTAATATTGCCTGTAAATTACCAAGGACACTCTTCTGATTCGCCAGAGGCTGCATCAGCAGGTGCTACAGATTATCAGAATTTCCTTGGAAATTGCGTCAACGAACAGAAATTACTGCCTAGCAGCAAAAGTTCCTGGCAGGAAATGAAGCCGCTCCTGGCAGCGATTAAAGGGAAATTGATGCTAATTTACAGTGTCCCGCTTATTATCCGGCAACTGCGAGACTTGGGTTCTTCCTTTTGGTTTCTCGAGGCTTTGAAACATCAGAAGATGGAGCTTACGATATTTTAGCTGTTAATTGTT
>LQNS02278125.1:19527781-19541344 GCA_001587735.2 Parhyale hawaiensis | reverse complement strand
GGTTCCATGGCACCTTGCCAGACCACCTACTCTGCCTCTGTTAGCAGCGCTATCTCCTACAAAACGCTGCAAATTACTTTTGCCAATAAATTTACGTGTTCGTCATCAATTTCTTAACAAGTATTTTACAGATTATTTAGTTTTTTTTTCGCCTTACAATGAGCATTCTTTGCCAAATGATGGTACCAAGCACTCGCGGGTTAAACAACATTTGACGATCAGCACTTTCTTCAGCTGAAGTATTTACCTGGTATTTTTTGTGAAATTGTGCTCCTGAGTGATGCCATTGCTACTAAAATAACGCACTGCATTTTTCTTCCCAAAATGTAGTGCACTTCATATTTTCAGCTTTGAAATGCTGAAGCACTGGTTGTGCACATGTGGATGTACCCCCGATGAGTACAATAGCTTTCATAGGAGCCTTATAAACCACAAAAGGCTGCAACTTTATTAATACTTTCGAGTTAAGACGATGACCGCTTTAAGAGCCTTCGATGGCAACTATGTTACCGTATAGAATGCTCATTAGTTCCCATTGTCGTAAATCCAAACTTTTTCTTTTGCCCATGTTACTTATCACTGTTGCTTATCACAACACGCTGTAAATTTATTAATACTTTGGAGTTAAGACGACCGTTTTAAGACCCTTCGATTTCAACTTTGTTACCGTATAGAATACTCACTAGTTCCCATTGCCGTAAATCCAAACTTTTTTTTTTACTCACGTCACTTATCACAACACCAATTTGTCCATTTCTCGCTCTAAACACTTCTATATAAACTAGGGTTCCATATCACTAAGCCAGGTCACCTATGCTGCAACTCTATAGCCTGGTGATCAGCTCCAGGGTATCCGCAAGAAGACGCTGTAGCAAATTTGTCGATACTTTGAGGTGTCCATCATAAGAGCCCCTGAGAACGGGGACTTGACGAGCCAAATCCTGGTAGAGTCTGCAGTAGATTACTCGCTAACAGGCAATGAGCTGCCTTCTCGCTGCGCGTCACCTGCCTAGTGAAGCTCTAGCGGAGCATGGGTTCAAATTATTCTTGTTGGATCGATTGCACGCACAGTCTGAGGTGCCTAGTAGTCACTGGTTGTTGCATAGCGACGAATGCTAAGTCTAATATTGGTAGCGACTCTTTAGCTAAAAAAAAGAGTGATGCAAAATTTAAGTTTTAAAATGGCTTCTGATATCCACGTGGAACGGGACAAATGAACTGAAGTTGTTTTCTTGAGCTTTTCAATAACTGCACTAACTTAGTACATGAGGTAAATCTGAGGCCTAAATTGGTTTTTGTAGCTGTAAGGAAATAAACAAACGATTCCGAACTCCTCAGGTCAGTATGTTAACGAAATATCCGAATTAAGATTTTGGGTCTGAACGGACTTGTGATATCCGCGGGGAAACGCGCAAACGACTCAAAGTTCTTCAGTTCCTGCTCTACCTAAGCAATTTGGACTCGTATCACCACGAATAAATGACTTTCTGTCCCGTAAATTCAATTGACTTGAGACTGCAAGCCAAGACGCTCATCAGACTTGGCAGAAATTGAGGAGATGACGGTTGGACCACTGGCAGGTTTGCCTTACGTTAGGCGGACTTTGAATTTATTGAGATGTTGGTTCTTCTCTAATCGCTAAAGTGACTATACCAAAGTTAGGTAATACTCTCCAGATAACTAAAAGTTTAAAATATAGCAGGCTAACAATTTACACGGTATCTTTTACAGGGAGCGAGAGAGTTCCATGGAAAGCACTCAATACGAATATTCTCTATATTACTCGATGTTGAGACTGCCTACAGCAAATTCTCCAAGTACACGAAGTCTTTCCTATAGTTATAAACAGGCAGTTAGCTCAAGAGCATTGGCTCACAAGGTAATAAATTTGGCATCTATAAAAGAGATAACAACGGAGTATCCCAGATATTGATTTCTTTTAATATGCAAAATGTATGCTACGGAAGTTTAAACACCTGGGGGTCAGAAATTAAGAAAATAATTTAGCATGGTCAGAAAAATGATAGGTTCCAAAGAAGACTGTCATTTAGGGAAACAATAGATTAGATATGATTAGATTAGATAGGCGGAAGAAGACGAACCAATAGGCCCATTCACAAAGAGACACCGGAACTTACGCCCCGGCCATCTATGAGCTATTGCCATTATATTTAGTAGGATAGAGGACTGGAGAAAAGAGAAAAAAAGGGGGAAGAATAATCCCTGCCAAAGAGACGACCGTGCATGCACGCAAGCACGATCATGAGCCGCTGATATGCGGAGCTTGGAGATGCTAAACTGTGTAGTTGGAGCGGGAGAGAGAAGAAGACGGATTACGGTGGCCTCGAAAGCTTTGGCCGTTAAATAATTTTGCATATATTTTTGCAGATGGTCTCTCACATTTAGCACAATGCATTTGTAGAGACTGAAGTTTCTTGATCAATAGAAAATTTACGTAATGCTACAAGGTTAACAAATCTGCTATAGCACGCTCTAACATTGCTTCTAAAGTGAGCATGAAGTAGGAGTCACTTCCAAATTACAACGCAACGGATAACTTTGAAATAGATAGTTTCACGGTTTTCTATTACGAAACTAAGACTTAGCTGATGTAACGCTACCCATCGTTCAAGGGAACTTTTGTCCATCAAGTACAATTGTAAGATTTGCCACATTAGCATAGCCCTTCCCAAGGCGACGCTAAGTTCATCAAACGGTAATTTCATCGCCTGGTAAATTCGTTGAGAGGCAAATTCATTCAGGAGTAAACTCATCGCCTGATAAATTCGTCCAAAGGTAAATTCATAGCCTGATAAATTCGTCCAATAGTAGCGTCAATTAATGCCTGGTAAATTCGTCGAACGGTAAATTTATTGAATGGTTTGAACGGTTAATTTTTCAGCTGGCAAATTTAATGTAATATTTTTACAACTACAATTGATATTTCTAAGACCTCATAAATATCTAAGTTACAAAAGGGGCAAGTGGCAAAAGGTAAGCACAAGTATTTCATGTATAGGTAATATACCAATGTAAATTTAATCATTTATCTAAAAAGACTTGAATGCCAGTATAGAATAAATAATTGGACGATACATACGTTTCTGAAGCCTACCTATAAATAGAAAGCAAAGTTTGAAGAGAAGATGAGAGGACGGCAGAGATGTTCTTTAGCGTCAGCGTAGCAACTCATTTATCAGCAAAGATGTATAAAATAGTAATGGTCTTCGAGAGTACGTGGTGATTTAAGTCAGTCGTGTCATACAGTACAAACATACAACAATAAACGGCCTACCGTTCCCGAGATAGGTAACTACTACATTAATGTGTCCAAAAGTATTAATATGTGCCAGTGTTGAATGTTAAATTTGCGAATAATAAAGNCTTCGAGAGTACGTTGTGATTTAAGTCAGTCGTGTCATACAGTACAAACATACAACAATAAACGGCCTACCGTTCCCGAGATAGGTAACTACTACATTAATGTGTCCAAAAGTATTAATATGTGCCAGTGTTGAATGTTAAATTTGCCAATAATAAATGAAATCTCACTAGCAAAAATGATCGAAATTCTCGACATAGATGAAGGTATGGAAGTAAGCAAAATTAGGCGTACACTATTTCGAATGTAGCACTAGGAATGCTATTGTACAATGAAATGACTAGTGAAGAGCAGCCATACCATAGCTAGAACACTATGCAAAAGAATTACAGAGAGAAATATCAGCGTTTCACATGTACTACGTAATTGCCCTGTCTCCTTTCTCACAACGCTAAAAAAAAATACAAAAATACGTACACTGGAGGTAGCACATGCGAAATTCACCCTAAACTACTTATGTCACCTAACTTTGCAACCACTTTTACAACTGCTGATTCCTATTTGTTTGAATACATGCTGTACGTAGCTAGTTGATATACATGTTCAATGTAACCTGCAAATGAGTAATTAATTGCTGGATGCGATTAAATTTTCCGGTGAGTCATGTACTACATGGCGATGAGCTTATCCGACGACGAATTAATCTATCGACAAATTTACCCAGCGAAAAAAAAGCAGTTGATGAATATACAGACCAGGAAATGGATTTACCATTTAATGAATTTATCGCCATGAATTACCGTAGGTGACTGTGCAAAGGAAGCCCCTTCCGAATCAGTTTTATCCACGGTTCTCTCCTTGTATACAAAAGAGCACAGCGGTCTGTATTCATTCACTTTAAATTCAAAAAAATTTTTTGAACCGCGTTCTTTTTCAAAACGGTCATGTCGGGAACCAGCACCCTGAGTGCTTAAGTGTGTGTATCTGTTTTGGGGCTGATAATTTAGTTCTATGTTGTTAGTGGCACTTGGTAGTAGAAGAGGTAAAATAGAATCGTGATGCTAAAAAGCTTTATCTTATCGTATTACTTCATTGTAAAAGGACCAGCAGCTGGCCATACATGTCTGGACTTCGCCCCCAAAAACGTTATTGGGTGGACATCAACCCTGTAATTTACGGGGGTTCCGCTTTTAACGAAAAAAAAAAACTTTAGAAATAGGCACGTATATCATTACACATAGAATAGCAGTGTATTTGAAGAGGCGCACATCTACTCCGTTTGCTTCCTTTGCTTCGGAAAACGTCTCAGATTCAAATATGAATGATTCATTTGAGATTCAAATTGAACTAGAACTGCAGAGAAAACTTTTACGAGCCGGAAGACTGTACCTACTCCCGCTGTCAAACTTATTGCTTTCCAAATGAAATCTATCCTGCTGTTTAAACAAGCGCTACGAATGTCGAAAACTCTTCCTTGCTATTTGCTGTCGAGTGTTTGTCTTCGATAACAGACAGCATTTAACTTTGCAGTGAACGGAATTAAGCTTGACATTCGGAGTATTTTAAGTGGGTCCAGTGAGAAACATACGGTTAGAAATTCAAGCGGCAATAGTCGTTCTCATTCAGTATTCGACAGAATTTTCAGAACGGAATATTGCTGGCAGATTTACACGAATTCGTCGGTAAGCTGCCGTAATGGGAGGCCGGAGCCATTGTCGCACTTATTACACAGTCCTGTAATAGTGAATTGAGTGAATTGGCAATGATTTAATAACAATAACTTCCGGTGCTGGTTTGACAAAACATTAATTAAATGAAACCGATAGTTTGCACAAGTCGTTCTCAAATCTCGGCGAAGGCCATCTCAGGCACATAGTTATTAAATAGTTACTGTTCATGTAATTATCCCCAGAAAGAAAGTATTTAGTTGAATTTTGACGGTGTTACTAATAACTTTCAACACCAAGTCGTCCTCTACGCATAGAATATGCCAACTTAAGACCTATATTTAGAAAAAGTTTCCTCTCATGGTCACTGCCTAATAAGCGAAGTCATAGAGCAGCAGCTGATTTTTTTTCTTATTGTTTAATTGACGTCGTTTTTGTAACTTTCGGCGATGAAAGTTTTCCCTGGTTTAGGATATTTGACACACATTACAAGAAGGGGTTATCGAGTGCAATATTAGAGCACGTTATTTCCAGGTAGATATCCAATTGATTCTTGCTTGAGTTACCGTAATTATAGACTTTTCCTTACATGTTTTGAAATTTATGTAACAACTTTCTTTCCTTAAATTTTCAGGTTAAGCATAAAGGCAGCTTACTACTGTATTTCATAGGAAGCTTTACCGTTGCTTTTATTGTTTTTATTACCGTGTAGAAATTCTTCTTCATGCTTAACGAACTATCATGACAGAGTTTTCGACGTTAACATAACATTTCCATATTTATTTAATAATCTTGGCATCTTGTTACAAAAGAAAAAAACACGCTAGTTTTCAAGTTACGAAACCTGGAATTTTCTCTATATTTCTTGCTTTGAGTAGTTCTATATAGCTGGGATTTGGCTCTCAGGTAATTTGTTGCCGATGTTTTTACGGTTTCTGCAGGCGAAAAAAGGCGCCAAGGTCCGTAGAGTTTCAATATCAGCTAATCAATGTAATGGAAGGCTACGTTTGTTCGATTCTCAAGGCCTTCAGATATTGATGGAATGGAATGCATTTTTTTGCACTGCGCACCGCAGTAAAATGAAGTGTATCTTGTGAACTTGGTTCCAAGGATTTACATTTTATATTCTAAGCATAATTCAACAGATTCAACTTTTACGTTATTACAGATGTCAGTTCAATGACGTAACAGAGTCCTAGACTGCAAAACTTGTAGCAGGAGACAGGACTACAGTATTTATTGAAGAAAAGTCAATTTAGCTGGGAAATTAATTTGCGAAATTAATTCGATTCTAAGATGGAACCTATAATAATGTTTCAGAATACAAAGTTTACTGGATTGGCTCTAATCAAAGTGTCGAAGTTAGGAAATTTAGAGTAATTTTTCTAGGTAAGTTGCCCGTAACCCTTTAATGCGTTTGGCACAAAGAATTATACCACATTTATCAAGATGGTTAGGTGAAATGCGGCTGCATTAACATTTTTAAGGTATATATCGGTTAAAGTTGAATTAAGAGATAGAGAAATATCTACCCCGCATTCAGTACAACCATATTTTATATTGCTATCAATTTGATGGAAGAAACTATCGGCTGTGGTGCAAAGCTTATTTCACAAATTTTATTTCAGCCGTCTGTGGACTGCGATGTCATTTGATGTAAGCTCATGCTAGAATGCAGTAAAAGAACTGCAAACTTTATGAAAATTTCAAAAACTCTGTGGATATTGCTTCCAATAATTCAGTATCTCTCGAGGCTCTTCGATTGCCAAAACTTTCTCATTAACTTCAGCGAGTGTAAATGTGAGTATGACGAGACCTTATCGTAATCTGTAACTGTTAGAGATGTTTTTACCCAAAAGCTGTTTAATGCTACATAAAACAGCTTAATTCAAGACGAAACAGTCGTGGCACTGGCTCGTCACACTGTCAATCAGCTTTTCAAGAACTGCCATAGGGATATGCAATATATGTATTCTAAATTACTTGCCAATCTGATTATTTAGCAAGATGATCACTGCAATTTCTACCTAATAATTACATAATATTTCAAAAGAAACAATTCAGTTCAAAATTATATAATCGCTGCACTGGCTCATCACAATGTCAATGAGTTTCCCAAGAACTGCTATGGTGGTGTCGAAAACAAGTATTTTAGATAACTAATAAGTTTGTTTACCAATGTGAGTTTCACTAAAAACATCGGCAACCAATAGCTTGATTGAAAATGACACAATCTCTACACTGCTTCATCAGATTCTCAACGATCCTTTAAGAACAGCATTGGCCAGTCGATCTCCACAACCAACTACAGACAGCCTGCTCCCTAATCCCAAACAAGGAAAAACAAGAAGCCCACCCACCAATCTTGGTCGGCGAGGTCTCCTATAGCACACCAGGGAAGGATGTGCCATCTAATCTAGCCTTATCCTAGAGCGGCCCAACTCTGCTCATCAAGCCACGTTTGAGGAACGGTAAAGCACGACAAAGTTGGGTTCATGAATTTGGCTAGACTTCCTCTGGATTGCTGAACACCATGACAGAATATTACTTCAATGTTACGTGACAAACTGGATTTATAAATTTTTTAAGTTGAATGCACACTTATGACGCTGAGGCAACATCGATATTTAAGCCACTCGAATAGCGTTTTATTTTTCACCATCTCCTACTTAAGCAACCAATTCCATTATCTGGAAATACAGCTTGCTTATACGCCATATATTTCGCACCTAAGTAATTTGCTTGATTAAATAAAATTACGAATTATTGGTGCGCCATATTTTTTATGCATATTGGCTAACTAAAAATGACTGCAATATCCTCCGCCAGTCATAAGATAGCGCAAGATGGGAGGTTCAAATTTTATGAAGATGACCAGGAGGTATCTCGGATGCTCTCGCTCTGCGTAAGTGCGATTTGGTGTAAAAGTTTTGCGTTAAACAAAAGCCTGCTCGTGGTCTATAAAATGTTGCTGAAAGTTGGGATGAAATATCTCAGTAATAAAGTTGTCACTACGCCTTAGTGAAAGTTAGGAAGCCATTGGCACCAAGGGATTGAGGAAGCCGTGCGGTATTTTCTGGTGAAATCTGCCCTTAAATAATGAGTAAAAACGGCATGTTGCTTAGTAATATGGAGATAACGGTTAAGGCTTCGCAGAGACTGAAGTTTATACTTACCACACAAAACTGTTCGGCAATCAAATGCAGTAATTTTGCATAAAGGCTACAATTATATCGCAAAGACAAAATAAGTGTTAATCAATGAGGATCGTTAATATTCAGGGAAACGTATATAAGGTATTACTAGTTCCAATTCGCATCCCATTATACATACTGTTCGGAAACAGATTTAGTTTACTTACACTTTTCAAAAAGATTTCCAAAATCAGCTAGATTCTGACCATATTTTGGTAAAATTAAATTTTCTTTTGTGTGAAATCGAGTTTACCTGCATGATATACGAAGACTCCCTGTGCCACGCGTTAATATTTAAGCTTATCAACACAGTTTAATACACGAGCTTAACAATATAATCGCTCCAAAAAAGCAACAATATAAGCAGTGTAGATTGTTTCTTTTCCCAAAATCTCTGTAAAATCGTTGTTTATAGTCGTTCCAACGTCGCATCACGATTACCAATGAGATCGACTATGATTGATGAAGCTGGCGATCACTTATGTACTTGTAGGCATGTCTGTGAACCTGTTGTGTTCTAAATAAAAGCTGTTTTATTATTACGAGAAAATGATTACTGATGAGGCAGATGATTAACCGACTAGATTGAATTTTATTGATGACTGTGACGATTTCTGATGAGAGTGGCGATTTGTGACGAAATTGGAGATAATTGACGAAATTAACGATTACTGATGAGATTGTTGATTCCTGGTGAGCTTAGCTTGAACATACGTAATATATACCGTACTTATAGTTATACCTAAGATTATTCAACCTTGAAAAAGTATTCTTGAGTAAATGGTAATTATTCAGTTGTAAATTCACATATGATGCCTTGAACACAACCTATAATTTAAGACTTCTGATGCGTTATTAGGTATAATATTCCTCGATCGGCGCAATACCGCAAGCTTGTTTAACAAATGAGGAGCTAGAGTTCCTTACAAAAAAAAAAAAAAAATGGAGAGTAAGAACAAAGAGTACAAAAACGATGTCAACATTCCTAAAAATTGTACTATCATAATGCACAATCTACAATTTGTCAACCGTTATGAGTCAAAAACAGCAAATTTGAGACGCTGTAACTAGTGTACTTCTTAAAAAAATTAAGCTTACTTTGAGCAGTTAATAATACGCTTACTTTGAAAAGTCATTGTCGACTTTACCAAGTTCGTCCCTATGAGCTTCGCTCGTGGTGCTAATACTACCCTCAGCACAATCTCTCTGCATGGGTGGTACATTTCCCCGTAGTCCTCTCTTACAGCACTCCTCGCTAAACACTGCACCAGCCCTTACTGCTGCGGCGCTAACTCATCATTTTTTCACTTCTGACAACGCAGCAGATCCGGCCCTTAAGTCCTTATTTTTTACCATAAACATTTAATGTTGAAGCCGGGGTTATGTTTTGCGCGAATGAGAGCAATATAAAAAAAAAGTTTTGGGATTTGGGAGAGAAGTAAGAAATTGAAGGTAAAATTAGTTTTTCGTACTATATAGCTATCAAGTATAGAAAAAAGTATAGTAATCAAGTAAAGATAATAAAGAAGGAGGATCTTCAGAATATATTTTATGTACGTGTTATGAATAATACATCAGAGTTGAAATTATATAATATTGTTTAAGAAGCATTAAATACCAGTATCTTAAGGAATTTCAAGTATGTAAATTTTCTACACCGAAAGTAAATACTGTGAAAAGTGCCCAACAAATAATTATACTACTGCATTTTATAGGAGGAGCCCGAAGAAGGGAATTTCTAAGTTGATTCAATACTTTTGAGCCGAAGATATCTCAACAGGGCCTTGCATACATATATAAGTAGATATTTAAATCAATAATAATAATAAATAAAACAAATGATGTCTCTATATAGATTGGCTTGTACAGATTTACATTGTATATTTGTAAACAGTTAATGCAAAATAAGTTCTGCTGGTTCCTCTTTTGAAAAAAGTAATATAGAATTGAATTAACGGACTATTTCATATGTACATGTAGGTAATTATTTTCTACTGAACAATAATTGCCGCAAGAGGCAACAGAGCAGTAAGAACTTGCTATTTTTTCAGCAGTTACTTTAGTTTTTGCAGCTCTGATAAGAACCAGTCATAACAAGGGTATTTTCCAGTAAATTTATTAAAAAACAACTATTGAGAAAAGCAATATTGGAAGAGATCCTGTCAGATTCTCTTGAAAATAATGTGGAAAACCTTTCTTTACTTTCTAGCTCACTAGAAGTAGGTATCAGACATGTTATCACGCATCTATCTTGTCAGTGACAGAGAAGTACAATTCCAGTGAGGAGCAACGTTGAACCAGATACAGAAGGCTATTTTTCTTATCAACTGGATCCGCAAAAGTTTCCTCTACCTAAACCAAACTACTAACAAGAGCTATCAAATAATATTAAATATTCCATTAGTAATTTCATGAGAACAATAATTGCAAACAGCAGTAGTCTTGGAACAGATCCAGTGAGGCTTTTTCAAATAAACAGCAGGAGCTTTTGATGTCTATAGCTCGCTAAGAGCAGGAGTCAGTCATGTTGTCCAATTTCTTTCCAGTAGCTAGAGAAATAATTACTGCGGGCAGGCAGCCGTGTTGGTTGAGATGTGGCGAGGCTCTCTTTGGATTTCTCTACAGCAGCTACCAGTCAAGGTTCTTCGAGAATCGAGAGTAGAGGCGTAACGTCACTACTTCCATTAAACGACGGAGGTAATGCAGGATAGAAGTTTCCGACATCAAACTCTAAGGTATCCTATGCGAAAGATTAGGATCAGTTTAATCATTTGTCTATAACGTAAGAACGGCAGTGCCTGAGGCATCAGTGCAGGGAAGGAAGATCTTCGGTAACGTTCATTACACAATGGCAGTGAATATTTAAAAAGTATGAGGCTATGTGACAAATATTCTTGATAACGCATGTTAACTAACGGCAGAGAATCAATCATCAATTTATGTGACGTAGATCCACAAGAAAGCATTTTTAAATGAAGGCAGTAAATCAAGTTTCAGGTAATTTGACGAATATCCTTGGTAACTCATAAATTAATTAACCGTTGGCAGTGTATGAGGCAGACCTTCGATAATTAATATTATATAACGGCAGCGAATCACGCATCAGGCTATGGGATGAAGACCTTCGATAACGCATATTTACTAACGAAGCACCTGGGGCATCAGGCTGTATGACGAAGATGCATGTTAAGTCACTAGCGCAAACAAGGAAATCACGGAAAAAAAAAAAACTTCAACGAAATTGCAGTTTTTTTTATTCGTCTTAGGGGCTTTGCTTTCAAGAATATCTTTCCCCTCTTCTTTATTTGATCTTCTGTTCTGTTTGCGCTGCATCATCTCGGGGAAGAAAAGGTTTTCCTGAGGAAAAGAAATTAAATCTACTATCCACGCTTCCGCTAAAAGAAACTTCAGAAGTCTTCATTGCTTAAATTTAAATCGTGGATGCAACGGCCTCTTTTCCGATGACTAAATTTAATAACATCAATTACTTCTCCTATCCTTCACTGATACGGGGGCAGAGTGATCAAACAACAAATCAACCAAGAGAGCAAGCTATCAATATGCTTGTTATAAGAATAAAGTTGGATGACAAAATCCTATCTGTTAAGAGCAAAAAATACTGGCCTTCATTAACAGCTTCAGAATTGCACCATAAAATATTCATTTAGATAGTACTAGAGAAATAATTCCTGGTCACTATTAAAGATGCTTATCCTGAGAGTTTTTGCATCTAGTCGCCAGCGAATCTGAGTAACATTCTAATCACTTGGTGTTCACCGGTAATTACATAAAGAGGAAGCCAGTCACTTCACTCCCGGTTAAACTTTGAAAGAATAAAATCTTAATTGATGATATGCTATTGCAAGTTCACTGGTACTTGCATAGTTACTATTTAGCTTATATCTGAAGAGATAATTTTATTCTTTCTCAAATTCCGATGTAGGCAAATAAACTTTTTTTGAAAGAGAAACGGTTCTGAAGGGAGCCATACAAGTCTCCAGCTTTAAACACCCTAGTGAGAACCACGCTGACCTTAGAAATAATGCTGATGAAAAACAGCAACACAAACCAAAACTCTCAACACTGTAGAGGAACCACTTTGGCTTCGAAAATAATAGCAGCTTTTCTTTATGGTACTTAGCAAAACGAGCAGGAGTTCCTAACGGGACCGACCAAATTTCCCATTTCCATGTATGCTGTTGGAACAATAGTTCTTTTTCAAAGACAATAGTTCTAGAAGGAAATCACCCAAACCAGAATCTCAAATCCGAAAGGGACCCGCAGAGGAAGGAAACCACTCAAGCTAGAACCTTTAATAATCCGAAATGGAATCACACTGTCTGGAAAAAAAACAACCACCCTGGGGGAACCACCCTGGCTAGCCTTTCTAAACATCCGGAAAGAAACCATACTGTCCCTGAAGCAGCAACAGTTCTGAACAGAAACGATCCACCTCCACAACAGCGATATCGAACATCAACTGTGTGACATGCCCGCTGGCGGCAATGTTACGGAGGTTGTCGCTTTGTGCCCACCTCCCGAGCTGCAAGAAACCTTTCCCTCTTTATTGCTGGTCTACGAGGGACTAAAGTGCAAAACCTGTGGTGCTTTGGGCGAGGTTAGGTGCTTGTGCCTTACCCTCAACTTCCCTAACTTGGCTCGTTTGGGTCGACAACGCCTCCACTTTGCAAGCACTTCCAAATGATCATACCGCAGATCAGAGAACGTTAGACTGTCGCAGTCTGGAACGTTGACTTTTCTGCTACTCCTGCACTCCCATTACCAGAGAAAAGACGAAGCCTGGATAGCAGTTCCATCAGATTTACTATCATTATGCTGATACTTATTGAAAGAATTTTAGGCGTCATACGGTAAACGGTAGCTGCTAGGATCAGCTTTTAACACTAGTGCAGTAGATTGCTTTAAGTACTTCCACGTTAAATAAATTAAGTTTGTTGGTAGAAGACAGCAAAGCAAAATAATTGTCGTAGATTCACTTGTCAAACTATCAAATCTGTTATGGTATCACATTAAAGGACCTCTTCTCTTCTGTCTTGCAACACGTAGTGGCGATTGGAGAAAGTCATGAGAACTCTAATATATCATCTGCGGTGCGGGGCTAGCGAGGTGGTTATCAACGTCTGTATATATTATCTTGCGGCTCTACCGCAAGAAGCCACAAGTGTCCACCTCTAATAATCTACTATATAATAATTCACGTCGTGTTTTTATTTATTTATTTATTATTTATTTACTAGTGTCCCGAGCCGTCATTGTAAATGACGGCATATTGGGTTATTAATGACTGGTGCACGTGTGCGATAAATGACGGCAGTAAGTTAGCCTTTCAGGAAAACCCCCGCTGGCTTCCTCATTTTTC
>LQNS02278125.1:19475414-19524320 GCA_001587735.2 Parhyale hawaiensis | reverse complement strand
TCATCAAAATCCATCAATAACTTTTTGAGTTAGAGCGTCGAGAAAAATGAGGCAGACAAACAAACAAACAAACGGATGGACATATCTTCACCAAAAGTTAATCATCTGTTCCTCCTAACATAGCTAACAATCCCTGCAAATTTCATTCAAATCGGTTTATAACTTTTTGAGTTATCTTGGTGACAGACAAAGAGACAGACAGACAAATAGACAAACACGACGAAAACATATCCTCCTTGGTGGAGGTAATTATACAATATCTTCTTGCACGATTCGTCCTTTTTAGACTATTACGTCTTGAACCGCATCGACAGCATTAAGAACTCTACTTACCATGAGTGACAGAATAAGCAACCATTGCATCGGCAAGATCCTTTTAAAACTCCAGTTATCATTTTCCTGTAAGTAGCACTGAGGGAATCCATATAAACAGCCTCATAATTACGTGTAAGTGTTTCAAACTACGGTTATTTTCGTGTTACTATCAAGATATTCTTACTTGTGGAATATAATTGCTAAACTCGTTGAATCGATTACACGAATTAGTGCTGGCACTCATATAGAGGGAGCTGAATGCTGCATTCAGACGTTCAATGCGATACCCCAGCTGTCGTTTCTATAGAGCAGTGTAGAGCACAGGCGTGATCCGCTGCAGCAAAGCTTTATCTCTTTAACGGAAATAAGGGGAAGGCAGACATTGCTGTTGTGCAAGTTCGCAACTGTTGGGCGTTCGTTTTGGAAAGTCTACCATGTGCATTGACAATCCCTATATGCGAGATTAGTTTTCAAGCAGATTCATTAAGGAGTAAAATACCGGCCAATAATCACAAATTATTGTTGGACGTTCGTTCTGAATAGTTTATGAGTTGTCTTGGCATGCCCGTCAAAACATACAGACTTGCTTTATTTCTAATATGAATCAATCAGGAGCAATATATTGCATATTGCTGTCATTATCAATCGTCCACGTTAGTGGTATACAGTAGTCAAGTGGAGCCGGTAATTTCGAGTGGTTCTCGTCGTTGCGCGTCTAATATTTTTGAATGGAAGTTATAAAGCTGGTACAACTGCTATGTCGGTTTCACTGCGGTATGACAGTTGTTCATCTTTATCTTCATATCACTGCAGTGCGGCAATCAATTATATATCATATCATCGCCTTCACACTACAACTGTAAAGTTAGCACTGCTACTGTTTTGGCATCGCTGCAGTGTGGCAGCTGTACATCTTCGCCTTCACATTACAGCTGTAAGGTTAGTAGGTACCGTTGCTGTAATGGTATTGCTGCAGTGTGGCAGGTATTCACCTTTGCTCTTACGTTACCGTTGTACAGCTTATGCCACTCATGTGGGTGCATCCATGCACTGCGGTTATTGTTTCTCCAACCGATTCATTACAAACTTGGTACGTTGAAGCGAGTGATTTGCTGCCAAGCCTTAAAAACAAACAAACAAAAAAAAATATTGCATGTGCCAATAAATGATTGTTCGTGGAAAATGATTAAGTGTTTCCAGTAGTCGGGGATAGACGGAACTTTTAGAAAACGAATATGGAATCCATATAATGCTAAACATAAGTTGTGAATTCTTCTGCTGTCAGTAGCAGAGAGATGACCTCAGATCTTGATCATCAATTTTAGGAAAATTCATCACGAAAGAACTCTTATAACCTTATAACTCTTATAACCTTATAACTCTTATAACCTTATAACTCTTATAACCTTATAACTCTTATAACCTTATAACTCTTATAACCTTATAACTCTTATAACCTTATAACTCTAATAACCTTATAACTCTTATAACCTGGCGATACATGAGCCACGCTGCAAAATATAAACCAAGTCGTTTTCCAGCTTTAACTTCAAAGCTGCCCAAAAGCCATTTAAATTATCTCGTTTTTAACTATTCATTACACGAGACTAACAAGCGCAACCCAAGAGTTAATTAATGAAAAAATGCAATTAAATGTATTGACCTCTTCTCACCAGCACGACTGCTTTATCAGACACAAGCGCAGCTGCAAGTTTCTTTCCCCCGATTAAAGTAGCACATAAAGTTGCCTTCGACAAGTCCCTCCAACAGAGATTCTGATGAGAGGGAAGTCAGTCGAGCATTAGCATATGACAGATCCAGTGAAGAGGGGAAGATACTGTCCTTGAGCCGCTGACTTTTACTTGAATGCATATTTTTGACCTCTCAACGCCCTCAGAGAATATTTGGTCAAGTTTGAAAAATTGTTGTTCGTACGAAAATTCATTTATCATTAAACTATGATGTTACTGAGCTTTTAAGCTCCTCAGTTATTTCTTTACGGTTTTTGCAGAGAGAGTACTAGCGTGCTTTAGCTTTCCATACTTCACTATGCTGTGTTACTACCTGTATCAGTGTAAAAAAGTAAAAAATATAGATACATAACAAAGCCTTAGATCCAGACCGGCTGTAGTCTATTATGCTTCAGACAATGATGTTCAGTACAAGGAAACTGAAAACGGTATTTTCTTAATGTAACGTGAGAAAGCAAAATGTAAAAAATGTAGGGCAGGTAAAACAGTATAAAAGAACAAAAATAACACCATGTTATAAATTTGATTTTCAAATGAAGTGCTTTACCCAAAATATTGGTTAGGGAAGGGTTTAAAATTATTGAGCAACCGTCCCAAAATGTGTACGAAATTATAAAACATAATGTTGCTTAGATCTGTACAGCTCTCCTCTTAATTTTAGCAACGAACTGCAGCTGAAACTAACCATTGTGAAGCAAGCCAGTTTTATTGAAAGCTCGTCTTGTGGATAAGGCCGGAATTTGTTCGCAATAAATTGCCTACCATCTGCGGCTCACAGAAAAGGAGCAATTTCACAAAAATCGCAGCCTAGCAAAATTTGCATTAGTTTTATAGGCAAAAATTTACTCAATTTACAACGTTTGCATTAAAAGTCTTCTGGATAAGACAAGATTTTGGTTTGTATTGCTTTGCCTATTTTCTACGGCTCGTAGTAAAGTAATAGCATAAATGTAGGAACCCTAGTAGGAATCGCATTAGTTTTTAATGTAAATTTTACTTCGTTCACGACGTTTGTTGAATGAGCTCTGCAGTTATTAAGTGTGAACGTCAAGTGTAGCTGTACTTACTTTGACGGATAACAATACGAAAGTTGTACTTTATAAGTATAATTGTATTATATATTATTTATCCATATTAACATATACTCATTTCTACGTACATAGATTTTTTCACACAGGATTTAGCTTCATTTGTCGTCTCGGTAAAGAGAGAAATTAGGCGCGTTTTCGTAATTAAGTACACGTCTGCTTACTATCGCAATATTTCCTACTCTTGTTACAAAAAATGCAATTCAACGGCTGCCTCGATACACTCTTACTTACTGTTGAAGACGTTTTGTTTCGTTTCCTCGTTATAGAGAAAAAAATTAACATCTGATTCGATATGCTTCCACCTACCCTCGGTACATGAAAAAAAGAAAAAAAATAACTCAACTACTCGACGCACTGTTTAAGACATCGCCGTGCTCGGTTCGTCTCATCATAAATAGAGAGAACAATATATATCTTTTTGTACACAATCGAAGGTATAACTTTGCTGTATCTTCCCATTACAGAGAGCAACTAACTTAAATATCTGGTGGTAAGTCCTGGACACTTAGCGACTTTCTGTATAGAAGAGGCGGAGAGGGGCGCAACAACGCAACACTCGCCCGACCGAGACAAATCCTAACTAACACGAGTCCTGTTCGAGCAGCAAATCTGGGCTTGCCGAAGCGATTTATTTTGACGGGCATGAGTGCGTGCAGGTGAGTGTTCATGCCTCAGCGACTCCATAACGCTGGCTTACCGATCTTCACTCGAGGGGAATGAAGCAAATTATTATAGAATTCCCTCGGTACCCAAAAATGTCTCTTCCAAGAATTTCGAGCTGCTTCTGCTTCTGTCACCGACAAGGTAAATACAGGATAACTTCCTATGAGATAAAGTTTTGCTCGATATGTGTCAGTCCAGTGAACAGGTCCGGGCAGTTGCTATGGCCATTGGAGCATGTAGCAGTCAGATGTTTCTTACAACTGTAAGCTCCTTAAAAAAAGTCGCTAAAAAAATCAGTGCTTAAGCACTGCGAAGTTTCGAGTTGATTGCTGTTGAAATATATTGTACTGAGAGATTGTCGAAACAATGGTCAGAAAATGACAATTGCTCAAGTTAAGCGCATTACGTTTTTTTATTTATCTATTATTTTAATGTATTGTTTTGAAAGGCGTTCAAAATATTACAGAGAAACATGAAGGGCGCTCAATAGGTGCATTAAGTTTCAATAATACTTCAGCTGGAAAGTTACTACTTAAAAAAACGAAACAGATCCTCAAGATGGTTTTAGGTTAGTCAGGCATAAACTGATTTAGTTCTTTAGATGGCAATGTACAGAATTCATTAAAAGATAAAGAGATCTCCATGTTGAGCTTGTATTGCTTAGATACCGTAGATGAGTATTGGGTATTAGTTTCGAGATAAAATAAGTAAATTCAAGTTGATAACCTCAAAACCATTTATCTAAAGCTTGTGAACTGCTGAGCTTGATTGAGTCTAACTGTTGATGAAGTTTCAACGAATTGAAATAAGCTAAAAACGTAATGGCATGAAAGGCCAAGGCTTCTGTCACGCAAGTGTATTTAACATTCCTTTGAGAGAAAATGGAAAATTTATTTTGGCGATTCAAATAATGACTGATGAACTAACGATTGATTAAGAACGAAAAAAAAAAACGATTTCAACATTACATGTAAATCATGATTTCTAAAAACATAGCAAATCTATGGTGTGATGGCGACATAGAAAATAATATACTTTATGGGTAGAAAACAATTGACTTCTTAGCTGTTATTCTTCTCTCACGTACATTAAAGAATTCTTAAGACTAAATATTGAAAGCTCTTGACATGGATGGCGGCTGCAGTAAATCCACACCAACGAATTATGTACAATAAATAATTTTGTTCTACAAAGTCCCCCATGTTAATAATATGTTAGCCAGATACAAAGAAGTTTCCAAAGCCAGTCGTCGAGTAGATATCAAATAAAGCCCAAAACAAGAATATAACTTCTAACTGTGTCTCATTGGTCCCTTATTTTCACATAATGGACTATTACAAAAGCCTTGCTAGGGCCATCACCAGGTTAATACTAAACAAAATCTAAGAGAGGAAACAAGACATATGATCAAGACATAACTCAAAAAATAATCAATGAATCTGTATGAAAGTTACATGAGTTGTTAGTAACGTTAAAAAATATAAATGATTAAATTTTGGTGCAGATCGGCTTGTTAGTTTATGTGTTTGTCTCATGTTTGTCACTGCTTGTTAGCAGCATTACTCAAAAAATTAAGAACGGATCTTCAAAAAAATTATTGAAGCTGTTAACGCTATTGAAGAGCACAAGTGATTATTAATTAGATTTTGGTTTTGATACAAAGAAAATCAGGGTCACAGAACCAATTTTTATTTTTCGTAACCGTTGCCTTGCTTGGCGGAAGTATACTCTCTCAGAGTGCTCTAGTTATTGTCATACGATAGACCGGTAGAACAGCTTTCCCTGCAAGACTCAGTGCCATGCATAGAAAATAAATACAATGTAAGACAGAAGCCGACAACTCGCGAACGTGACCTTAAGGTCTCTAATGTATTTTCTTGAAGAGGATAAATGCAAAAGCTTCTCTAGGCACTCGCCAGGTAGCTTTCTATTAAACAAAATACAAGACAGAAGCAGACAGTTCTTGTCCTGGCGGAAGGCAGTCGGTGGCGAGCGGCGCCTGCTCGATTTATTGACAAAAGCGTCCAACATTTGACAAGTTTGCTATTTTTGTGGCGGAAGTTTGCAGCTTTCGGGTTGAGTACAAGGCGCTCATGAATGAGGAACGAGTACTATTTGCATGGCAGGTTACGAAGCAACGGAGCTTCTACCAGCTAAAAGTTTGCCAGTAAAGGTAACTGGAAAAGTTCGGAAATAATTGCAAAGTACTGGATTGATAATATTGTCTGTAGCTCAATAGAGAACGTTGAAACAATGATGCTGTCGTTATCGCTGAAAGATGTTTAAATGAGTTAGACCGATGGTAAAGCTGATCAAATGTATTATTAAATATGTAGAAGTTAATGGGGGAGAGAGAACTCACCAGATAATCATGTTAGAATAAGAGTTGCTCGAAGTATTACAACATAGTCAATGTAAGAATCGCTAGTGAAAGGTCCACACGTTTTAAATTAAATCATGGCAAGGTTCACCGCCTCAGAGGCTGTTGATTTGTATCATGACATAAGTTGTACGGAGAAAGAAAGAAATATTTCAGAAGTGCAATATATAGGAACCAGAGTACTTCAGAACCGATGTTTAAAACAATGTTATTTCTACAAAATTCTACGTTTTTTCGATCCTCATAGAGTTATACAGTATACTTAGATTGTACGTTTTTTTCGGTCTTTATAGAGTTATACAGTATACCTAGAGTGTACGTTTTTTTTGTGCTTATAGAGTTATGCAGTATACCTAGAATATAGTTAGCTCAACGGGTTCACTCAGAAGAAGGAAAATGGGTTGTGTCTGAGATCCATAAAGCACAATTTAGAGACAATGTAAGGTTCTATTTTTAATCCAATGAAGTAGAGTGCCCCACCTTACGATTGGCCTCAGACAAAGGAAGAACAGCAAGAGTGTCAGATGAGTCTCGAGGGACTAATGCTGCTGAATAATTGCTTCCGTTCGATAATTATATTGTAGGGAAGATCAGCTGCTGGGTCTGAGAAACGTGTGGAGCGGTGGTCTTCAGCCTTGTATAAATAGAGTCAAAGTTCTTAACCACAGAACTTACTGCAATGAAAATTAATGTTTAATGAAGACGATAGAAGGTTAACTAAATAGTCTAAAAATATATATTTAATTTGGTGTAGGTAGCACTAAGCAAGGAAGTTAATGAAAATTTGATATCTTCTGTTTAGTACAGAGCTAAATTAAGCTGCATTAGACCGAGTGATGGTTTTAATACCTCACACTATATGCAAAGGTACATGCAGGCATAGTAAAATAACTACATATATGAATACCCAGATTCCAGTTAAGTCTATAAGCTTTGACTTCTAATGAGAAATATTTCGACTGTATGGGTAGAGGGAGAATGTACTGGCTGAGATCCATGCAATACGTGAAAAGTGTTACTTGAAGATACACAAAAAATAAAATTTTTACATCAATAACACAAGGAAAATATTAATTACTGATGCAAAAGAAATACAGTATGATTTTTGGGATCCAACGTCACGCTATATTTTCTATATATAGCTGTATGTAAAATGTGGTTTTGAGATGAGTAAGGTCGCGAATATGTCATTCTCATTATAGTTGTAAGAAGAGATAGGGAGTAGGTGAGAACAATAATGTCAACAATTAAATTATTTTTTACTATGCAAGTAAACTAAAAACTACGGTACACCTTACGGTTGTTCCAAACAATATCATAAACTCTTTTTACTGTGAAGGTAATGACATAGAGAATGTGGGTGTTTCGATCGATGCCTTCTATAGAATTTCACATGCCGAAATAATATCGTAAAATATCTTTCCTCACGGGAAAGGTAATGACATAGAGAATAGGGTTGTTGGAGTCAATGACGCTCCATACAGTTGCAAATGCCGCAAGAATTGCGCCAAATCACAACTCCTATTCACTGTTGCGCGTGATTAGTTGGCGGACGATCGATAGCTCATCAGTGTAGTGAATGCTGCACGATAAAAAAAAGGAGTCGTGTGGCATATCAATAATGTGAGGTAAATATCAAAGTATCATCGTAATTGCTCTACCAACTCTGTAATTATCTAGAAGTCTGAAAGGTTGGCTCTTTTCTATACCTTGAATACATTCGACCGTAGCAACGATGGGCGCTTCATGAATTAGTCATAGAACAATAATTGTATGAAGCGACTTGGAGAGCAGGGGGTAAACACTCCAGCATAGAGCAGCTACGTTGACATGACGTTTGTGTGGAGGAAACATGGTAGCTTGGAGCAAGAACGTCAGCATGAAACAAACATAACGTGAAGTAACAAACACTTGAGCTGGAGATAACTCATCACTACGAAAAAACGTTTCGGGTTAGAGCAAGCACATCACTATATATATGGCGCATATATGTAAGCATAATGCTAGGATAGAGCAAACAAATCAACCTGGAGCTAATATTTCAGCATGGACCAAACACGGCAGCATGGAGTGAATATTTCAGCATGGAACAAATATATATAAGGCAGCATGGAGGAAATACGTCTGAATGGTATCACCATGCGAGCTTGGATTCATGTACCATAGAGCTACCTGGTCAGCATGAAGCCCTCATGAAGCAAAATCATGCAACGATGGAATGAAACAACATATAACTTTAATGCACTACAAAATGAAACGTTCTACGTTAAGAGGTAGTCGAGCTAATTGATATTTGCATCAATGCAATGAAAAGATAACTTCTCATAGTAACAGGTAATCCAACGAACTAAAATTAGTTTTAATGCACTAAAAATAATTTTTTATGTTGAGCGGTAAAGTAGCGAATTACATTCCACTGCTAGCTATAAGACGGCGGCGTGATATTCATATATTTCTGTTTTTTAAGATGAGTACACAACCATCCAGCAACTTGTACGAAGTTTAAATTTAGTGCATGGCTTTGTTAAATATTTTATCTATTAAAAACTGTAGAGTTCAAAAATTTGCTGGATTCCCATTTAAAAAGAATACCAGCTAGACCAGCGGTCAACGGCTACGTGCTCTGTGGAGATAATTCGCTGCTGGCTCTATCTTTGGTTGCAAACTGCGGCACCACAGAAGACACCCAGCAGAGTGACTCCACACACGTGAGGTGATGTGAGAAACGTCACCTGAACTTCTTTCGAAGACTCTCAAGGTAACTCTCAAAGTATTATATGGCGATATGTTAATCCATTAACCATGGTGGTTACCCATCTCTTGACCATTTGTTTTCCTTCACCTTCTCTTGACTCTTTTCAAGAATTAATTACAGTAGGGTCTCATGAAATAATCAACAGTAACTACAGGTAGAACTCTGAGAGCGAATACCTCCGCCAAGCAAGGCAATGTTAACGAAATATTTAAATTGCTCCTGAAACCAAGATTATTTTTTCATCATCACCGAAACTTGGTCATTTGTGCCTCTTGAGATTAATAATATTTCCAAAAATTTTCTTGATGATCCATTGGTACATAATGCGTAAATAGATAAACAGATAATATGAAAATGGAGAAGAAAGTGAGGAAATACGAAAAAGAGGGAAAGCAGAGACAGGAAAGAAAAGTAGTGAGTGAAAAACAGCGAAAAAATATAAGTGAATAGGTATAAAAGCAAGTAGAACAAAATAAAGAAAAACAGCTAGAGAAAAAATATAGAAGAATTTAGACAGTACATTAAAATACATGATTAGGAGTTTAGGTGTGAATCTCGTAAGATAAAATACGGCAAGTGAAAACGCTATATTAGAATGTATATGGACGACTCACGTAGAACAAGCCCCGAAAATATTACAGATTCCAAATAAATATTAGGCACAAGGAGGAGGTCTGCTATATTTTCGTTTCTCTGTAAAGCATCCAATTAATTAATGCATCTTTTCTGAAACACTAGAAAATCTCTTTTCTACAAAAAATGGAATATTATGCATTGTGTGAAAGAAAAAAATTCCATGGATTATGCCAGAAATCTGGATTTTCTGATAATAGAGGGAACTATTTTTTTTATGTAATTATACCCATCTGTAATTCTGTCCTTTTCATTAAAAAAATCGTTAATTTTTCCGTGGACAGGAATATGGTTTAATCGAACAATGTCTATCAGTTTCACTCCTTTTTCTTTCCTGCTAACCATTACTTTTTCCTTTATTCGTTGAGCAAGGGAATAGCTTGATTATAGAATGCATGCCTGCTCCCCCCCCTTTTTTTGAGGAAAACATTACCTTTCCCCCCCCTTTTTTTTAGGAAAACATTACCTTTTCTTTCACTAAGAGAAAACGTGTCGTTTTCTTTTATGATAGAAAACGTCTCTCGTCCATCATCATGTGAGGTCCACAATTCACTCAGCAGCACGGGACTGTGATGCATTGGCCTTTCCTTGACGTTTATAGGAGAAAATAAACTCGCTGGCGACAATTTCCGATGGTGACCGGGCCTGTACAGACTTCGGTCTTCATTTCTGTCAAGTCCTGTTGCCTGGTACATACATTTTTATTACTCAAAAGTATGTTACATGTTGATCCCTACAGAACCCATAAACGCTCAATTTTGGACGATACTGACCGGTAGAAGTTAAAAGGAGACTACTTCGTCTGGGTTGTAGCTAATGAGATTAAGATGTTTTCTTTTAACATAGTGTGTTAAAATTGGTTTAGAGTGTTTATAAAATTTGTTGACAATGCAGCCTTCACCCGATATGAAGCCTTATGAACGTTTCAACCTAATTAAAGTTTGGTTTCACGCAAGAGAAGCATTGGTTGAGATATTCTGCATCAAGAACAATGAACGTTATGTGCTTAATGTGTAAATGAAATAAGAACACGCAAACCCTATTCTAAAAAATTCAGAAAAAGATATCGTACAAGAATTTCAAATATTATTAGAAAGCAGAATTTGAAATATTTTAGTAGGATTTTCAAAATTTTGGGAAAATTGAACATTAGATACTAGGAGGGAACTTTTTTGTACTTTTTTGAAAGTAGAACTCCAGTTATCTTCAGAGAATTTAAAAAAATTATGGAGAATGGAATTTGCGCTATCTGGACGGAATTTAAGAATTGTTTGGTTAGGAGAACTCGAGATATGTGGAGCGATTATTATTGTCTTTAGAAAATAAATTACAAATTCTCTTGAGTAGAAGGTTTTGGGCACACTCTGCAGAAGATGATGGAACAATAAAAAACATCAGTGAGTTTTAATGATACCACGCGCAAGTAGTTATCACTAAATGATTAGAGAGGCTATTTACAGAATTAAAGTGACCCCACTATCAATTTCTTCCACGCAGCGTGTAGCGTTACTGTATCTGCCAGCTTTAGCCTTTTAAATTTTTCAATATAAGACACTATTTGGATGACATCAGGCAAAATAGACTGTTTTTCTTTCGAGTTTAGAACAATACATACTTTGCCGCAAACTTTGTCTTAATTAATCCCTCTACCACGACGCCTGAATGTGTATTGCTACGGTCGTTGATCTGAATGCAAGGTTTTGATAAATTTAATTTTTTTATATCAGAGAACATAGTAAATTTCCGTTAGTATTTCAGAATATATGAAATAGAGCGTGGCAGCGGCAGGATGCTAGAGTGTTAGCTATTTAGACTCATCGTATAAGAATCCGAGCCTGTTTGCCAGACTAGTAAATTCTTTGCTGTGCTTGGCTAGCTGAGTCGGCATCCCGGCTTCCAGATGCTATTGCGGGGATACTGACCCTAAGCAAAGATGGGGTGGGTTAGATGGTAGCAGTCGTCGCATGAGCTTTCCGTCTCTGACGTCATTGCTCTAAAACTCTGTAGTCGACTGCAGCCTTGTAGTCTTCTGAAACCAATGGCATGTATCTGCAGCACGAACCAGCGCATGTGCATTTCCCAATTGGGTTGTAGGGTTAACTTGACTTTAGCATTTTGGTTTGCTAACTATTGATGAATCAGCATACTCAAGCAAAATTACAGAATACTGTAAATTATTTACTTTCCAATTTCCAGCAAAACTACAATGAAAATTATAATCTGATATAGCGATTAAGCTTTCTATTAATTACTGTTAATAAATCGGATTTCAGTAATAAAAAAGCCATTCAAATCTCTGGAATATTATTGATGCTTGCTTGAAAACAAATTCATACTTCCACATACTTTTCCAGAAAAGTGTAATAAATTCATTTTTATGAGGGGTCTAGCGCAGAATCATGAACAGAACAATTTAATAACTCCAAGGAAGATGAGGAAAATATACAACTTGAAAGAGTATTATGCACTACAAGGCTTCTACTTCGCCACTGATAAGCTATCAAATATTTATTTTTATGATCATCATATAAATTTGCTTTTATATACTCGTGATGAATATTACCTTACTATACGCGTCTTTCTTTGACGTCTTCGAAGACAGAAGAGAACGCTATACCAGTGTGGTTATGGTTTTGAATATTTTATTTTGGGAGGGTTTTCGGACGTTCCACCTTTCTTTTTTACAATTTTTAATGCCTAAATGATTGATACATTACTATTGAAGTTGATCACAAGCACTTACATTCTGCATTATGATAACTACAGCAACTTTTTCGATCGCGTTATTCGGTAAACTTTGGGCAATATTTATTATTTGGCAGTTGGTGAATCAGCATCGATCAGATAGGAGTACAGCCGAATTAATAAGGATCGTTCTAGTGCTACTGCTACAAATTTCTACGAAGTCTAATAACTTCTTAACTAAATTATAAAGCGCTGAAAATCCCTAAATACATCGCATCGTATGACAAAATAGTTTCATTCAATCCTGATGTTAGAATAAAAATTATAAAAAATAAACGATTAGGGAATCTATCAAGCTGCAATGACTTCTCACGCAGTTTATCAGGAAAGATAAACAAATTATAGATATATATTGAACATTTTTCTATAGATAAATGACTATTATCTTAGATGAAAAATTAAAAATTTATTTATAAAGTAAATATTATTATTGCAGAACAGTTAAAATATTGTACCTTACTCAAGTTTTAAAACACAGTACGAAAGATTGACTCTCACTAGATGAATGATACAAAAGATTAACTTGCTGTTTTGATGTGGCGGGGATTGTTTTTGAATTCTGGATAAAACAGTTATAAACATTTTAGAGCATAGTTTAGAAAGGAACACCTCTTTCTTCGGCACAAATTATTCCGAAGATATTTTGGTTTCCCGCAAAAAGAAAAAAAAAATAAATAAATAAATAAATCAGAGCAGAGGCTCAAGTGTGCCTAGCATCCGATTTTTAATTGATCGTTCAATTTTGCACTAAAGTACAGGATATTATCAGCTACTGCACGGTCTATGAACGTAATACACAATCTGGTAAATGATTGGTCCTGCATTTGAAAATATTTAGCAGAACTAGTTCGAACCTCAAAATAATTGTCTCTTTGGGAACAGCAAATGTTTCTCAGTAATAAAAGTTAAGATAAATGGAGTTTCGTATCTTTTCTCGGAGTGGAGGTCCTCGATCAGTCCTTGGTGCTTCTGCAAGTAGTCTATTCCATGGACAAAATATAAACCTTAGGAGAAAAACAATGTCGCTCCCACGTAATATTGATTGGACTTTGACGCTAAGTAGGACCAACTTTGTGTCTCAACATTGGCCAACTGTTCAGTTTTAGTGGGTCAGGCCAATGCTGTTCTCATTCTTGGACCAATAATGTCAATGAATATTCGACCAAAGATTAAAGTAGTATAGTGTCCTACTTAGATGACATTATATGAAATCATATCACACTAATGCTAATTTTGCTTCAGCATTGCGTATATTGTTAAAATCAATGAGACAATCAATTTTAATTCAATTATCAGTACTGTACTGAAATTAACAGTAGTGAACAAGTTTCCCTGCAAAATTTTTAGGGCTTGACTTAGAGATGACAATCATATGAATTTTGATATGTTTTTATTGTATTATATGTATTCTCCTTTGATATATGAGTGTTTATTCGTAATTAATGCAACGCCTCGTTGTTTATGAACAGAGAATCGCTAAAAGTTGGCTCCCCGTTTGGAATTATTGCTGGTTCAATATTACTACCCAATATTATTAATTTCCGTATATTTTCCTTGCAACAGAAATTAGGCTAATTTCCTGCCAGTTGTTGTAATAGAAAGCGTAAATTAAATTAGCTGTATAATTTGTTACGCTTCTTTATTAAGTGTTACTAAGGTCCCAATGTTGGCCAAGCATTGCTCTGCAATGTATGAGTGCTCATAGCTGGACGCGTATTGGTAAACATTCGCTCAGTATTTGTTGAGAAAGTTCCGACATTCACCTAACCTCCCGTAGTCGTTTTTTTTCTGCGTGGGCGTAAATTTTGTAGTCGAGTATGACAGAAAATGGTAACTCATAGTTTCGTTTGATTCAAAGCGTACGGTAATATAAAGTCATGAACGTATATTGGAGCGAAAAATGGCTAAAAAATTAAATACAGCACTTTATCATAAGGACAGAAGGTCCATAACTAAGATATTGCTTTCGAATATGATTTAGGGCATGTTCGACTGGGCACTAAAATTAAATGGCGTTCCATCTGACACTTGCAACACGAGTTAAAGTGGCAAAGCCAAGGCTTTTGAATAGAGTTTTGGAGAAGCAAAGCCTAGCAAGATTAATTTCAGCCCCAATCATGATGTCACAATGATCTGGAGCCAATTCTTGTGGGATAAAAATAAAACAGTTCCACTTACCGAAACTAAACAAAAGAATCAGATTAACTATTATTTTCCAATATGGCAGATAGTGTCGCAGCTTATTAAATCATTTTACTTTCTAACAATGCTTAACATAAAAACTAATCTTAACGGTACTAAATGAACAATCTGACAAACTATTTTCGAATGTGTTAGCGTGGTGAAGTGTGATTTCATTTGTATATGTAGCAAAGCTTAATCAAAAATTTCAATATGTCTTTTCATTAAACTTACAGAACAATCGTAACTACTATTTCCGAATATGACAGATAGAGCGACAACTCATTATATCATTTTGATTCGAAGCAACGCTTGGCACGAAAATTCATTAAGCCTGCAATGGCCGGACGACACGACAGGCCGCTGATCAAAGCGTTAGCATGGAGGCCATGCAGAGCATCAGAGTTCACCGCTGCTCGTAATGAGGAAAATGTTCTGTGCCAGTTGTGTGATTCATTGATCCGGAGCACAACTGACTGAATTGACGGGAAATGAACGTACATATTGGCCGGTAGCGCGAGTGATTTGAGGCAATCTAGGTGTAAGTAAATAGAAATATGTTAGCTACTTTCGTGGCATTGAGGCGCAATGATCATAATCGATGCTTCAATGGTGAATGTTCGAGCCCGAGAGTGTTGTGTCAAACTAGGAGTAAATTTATTCTAAGTAATGAAAGCTACTGTTGCTGGATTGAAGGAGTATTGTTCAAATGCAATATTTCAATTGTGACTGTTGGTGCGTGTTTGAGTTTAATTGGCGTAAGGTAATAGTAATTTGAAGGCTACATCCGTGGATCTGTGGAGCAACAAACATAACCAAAACCTAATTTGTGTTTGTTGGTGATGTGGGTGATTTGGGTCCATCTATAGGTGCGAGTTTATTCCAACGAGCCTGGCACGATGGCCATCGCCGATTATACGATGGCGATGGTGTGTAGACCATCGCCATCGGAAAAAAACAACGACGTTATATATATGTACGATGGGACATCGCAAAAGCCATCGGCGATGGAAATCGTATCAAACAATCGGTGGTGGCCAATTTCTCCATCTGCGATGGTGTTATGAGGAAGAAATGGTCCGATGAATGACTGAACATGCCATCGGCGATGGCATACGATGGGCATCGTCATCGGTTGAACTTCCGAAGCTGATGAAATAATGAAATAAGGTTAAAACTATAGAAAAAACACCCTTATGAGTTTGAAACATCCATTTCATTTATAACATTAAAACAAAGAGGGGTGTTGCCGCAGTTCTCAACCCCTACACTGTAGAAGGAGAATTCTTTCCAGGTAGAACCAGCTGCCGGCCGCTGAGCCCTCACAAAATTGCAGTGTCCGTCTTTCTGTTTCTTTCGGTTTCTCTTCTAGTTTCTCATCCTTAAGGTTCATTTCGTCTTTCTTCTTCTACCCCGTCCTTTACAAGTGATACATTTATTTATAGAATAACCCATGGTGTGCAGTTATATGCTTTAGTGTGACGTACTTTGCGCTGTGTACCAAGTTAGTGGAAGTAAATTAATGGGCTGCTAAAAAGATAGATTTGTGTAGTCTCCCCTGGGAGCCCAGGGGCGTGTTGCAATCAAACGCCGGTGTTACCCTCGCAGTGTTACACGTGTAGCAGTGAATGCGACGTGCGGTCTCAGCGCCTAACAAAGTGTTGCAGAATTTTAGGCAAGCTTATTTTAGCTGTTATATTGGATATAAAGTTAATAAAGCTAAACAAAAGTGTTCACATGCAAGAATTCAAGCAATATATGGCAGTCATATATTTTGTAATACTAATATTCGAGTATCATAGTCAATGTTTGTAAACAAAGACAGTATTACCCAGCGCATAACCCTAAAATTTAGGAGGGTTTTCGTCGGTGTCACCCAGTATTACCCAAACTGTGTCGCATTGGAGGCCGGTGTAGCACATGTCACACCGAAGGCCTGATTGCAATACGCCCCAGGATGGGCAAGTAGCCCTAGGGTTAGGTTAATCAGGTTCACCCATCCTGAGTTATGGAACAGTGACCCAGGGGGAATGTGTAGGCTAATCTGGACATTAGCTAGGCCTTTGGGACGTCTCTCTTTCGAGTCCGCTTTGCTTCCTTCCAGATTTACAGTAGTACTTTGCTGGTTGTATTCTAATCTGTTCTTCCTCCTCCTCCTCTTCCCCGACTCGCTGTTACCTTGTGTGTTGTTCACCTTGGTTCCGGAGTCCCGCGTTTCTATCGACATACTACGTGTTCCTTCCTTTTCTTTCTCTTGGATCGCCAATAGAGATGCCTAGGACAATGTAATAGCTGCGTAATCTCTGAGTATTCTCGAGTCTCGAGCTATTTCCGCTAATTCATCAACAGATAATTCTTGATAGATATCATGTATACGGTACGTATTTGCATTCAAGTTAACTTATTCCATTTTATGTTCTACAGAGCAAACAATGTTTGCAGCCCTATTTTTCTTGAGCCCTTTTTGAATAAATAGATGGTACTGTATCATTGTGTCGACAACCCCCTCATCTTATAGCTCAGTGACAAGACCTTGGTAAAGCAAATAGTCCAGGCCGTTGATGCCTAGTAGATTGGCGCCTACAAGAGGGTTACAAAAGTTTATTTTAGTACATTTCCCAGATCTAACAATGCCAAATTTTTAATAACATGGACCTTACATTTCGCACCTTTTATCAGCTAGGAACAGTATTACTGGTTTGAAAATCGCACACAGGCCAAGGTTATAAGAGATGCTGCTTTTATTCGATGTTTGGGGTCTGAAACCTTTGCATTTTTAAAATGGGTTAATGCGATGGTCCACCGCCGATTGTGACGCCCTACGATGGCCATCGCCGATGATTATTTCATCGTAGGTTATCGCCGATGAAAATTGGCGATTTTTGGTTCCGATGTCGACGGTGGAGCGATGGCCATCGTACCATCGATTTTGCCATCGTAACATAATCGGAAATGCCGACCTCTGCGAACGACAACTACTTTTAATGGGTTTGAGAACACTGCTTAAGTATAATGCTCAAAATAATTGTTATAAATTCTAGTAAGTGAGTTATACTAGGCTCTATTGCGTGCAGAATTACTGATATCTAGTGTTTTTTCTGCTCTGACTCCAAGCAGTGCAGCGGGCATGTGTAATGGAACGGTATGACTGCAGTAATTGGATAACAACTACAGCAACGAAAATGAGCGAGGTCAGTGTAAATAGATACAAGTCCATTGAAACGTTGAAGCATTTTTATCACGTCCACCAGCGATGGTTACTAAATAGATTGTTCACGTGTACTGTACATTACCTCCAGCGCACGCTGAGTCATTCATAACACTTTCACGATCGTGTCATTCGTACGGAGAGAGTAAAACTAAGTATAAACTAGAACGTTTCGTGGCGGTGGGGAGCAAATGTCAACGCCGTCACTTTTGATTGTCAGCTTACTCTAAGTTTTGGCATTTTCACATCTAGGCCAACCCACCTAACTCCATGGAAAAAATTATGAACATTGCTCAACTTCTTCACTCTCTTTTTGGGTGGACAGACGAACAAATATATATATATACAAACTTAAATCTTCAACGAAAACATCATCACCTCTCTCCCTTCGTCAGCGGGGGATAATCATGTATTGTAGAAGTAATATTGTCATAGGGCTCGGCGTGCAGCAGCCAAAGTTGATTTAATTCTCTGGAACTCCCGACCATTATTTCACTTACTATGGAATTTATGTCAGATTTGAGGGTTTGCAACAAACTTTTGAAATGTTCAAAATTGTGACGTCACAATTCTGAAGGTTTCAAGTACGTAGGTTTCTGACACAACTATCTTCTGTAAATGAACTGTGCGTGACACCTCGCAATACAAGGGCACGTTCTCTGGTAAGAAAAGAAGGGGAGAGAATCCGTCTACCACATACGATACAACTTGAGTAAACAAGGGTCGAGGAGCTATGCTAATTACAGGGTTTATTCAAACATTCAGATCAGCCTCTTTTGAGCTGTTGAAAATTCAAATGTGCAGTTATAAAGCAAGAGTTGTGAAATTTGTTACACTTTTACTGTCTGGAAATGGGCTGTTATATGGTGTCATAGACATAAACTAGGAAAGTACCCAAAGATGATGGGACTTACAAGGTTAACGCACGGGGAGGGGCCAAGCTGCAATGCACCATGGGAAATGGGCCGGTGACATCATAAATTCCTAGTAAGTTAATAAGTAGCGATTTTGCTTTGTTTCTGCATCATTTCATTTAGGCCTCCATAGCGTCCGACATGTCCTACAAACTTTATAGTAATACAAAAATATGTATCGAACCATATATGAACTTTTTTTTTAGCTTTCTGAAGGGTAAAATTGCATAATTATGTAGGCTGTTTTTCCGTAACAGGCACACACCCGGCGGAAAGTGTTTGTAAAATGTAGACCTAAGCTGTGCCGTTGCGTACGCGTCGTTAACATACCCTACTCTCTTATTCGTAGAAAAATACAGTAACATTGAAAAAATTATGTATATATCAATTGCCGGTTTCGACAACATCGTTCCGTAAGACAATGTAGGTGTGCGGAATATGGTTAGGTAATTTTTTGCAAGTTAGATTAACGCTAGTCGGACGCGGCACTACTGTTTTACTGCTTTAATGCGCGCAATGTATCGTCTAGTTAGCTGCTGTTTTTTTTTTTATTTTACCAAGCAATTGTGTGGCTTCTGCATACTATGTATAGACTTTGGGTTTAATATTATTTCGCCGGAAAGAAAGTAATTTGCTTCTCTAATCCTTTTAATGTTTTTCTTACAAATCTACTTGAAAAGTTCTGTCTCGGCGTATAATCATCCGCGTCTGAGCCAATTTTTGTTACAGCGGATGGAAATTATAGAGGATATCAGATCAGATGGAAATAAATCGAAAACATTTCAGGTATTTGCTAATATGATTCCATCTTTAGAATGCCATATTACTCTCGATAAACTCACTTGATTTATTACAGTTTGAAGAAAAACTGGACACGAAAAGTGCTTCTGACACATGCGGGCATTTGCCGATTGAATTCATCTGCTCTTTTAGAAGCCTTTCAACTAGCATTCTTCCAAAATTTTATCCTTCAGAAAGCTAAAAAGAGTTCGTAGATGCTCTGATACATATTTTTGTTCAACTGTAAAGAATGTGGGTCACTCTAGAGGCCGAAATGAAATGATGAAAAAACAATGCAAAAGAGCTAGTTATTAACGTACTAGGTTTTATGACGTCACAATCCCATTTCCCATGGTGCACTGCAGCGTGGCCCCTCCCCGTGCGTTAACCTTGTAGGTCTCATCATCTTTGGAAAGAACCACATTAGAAATCACTGATAGATGACTAGAAGATATTATTATATATTCATTAACTTTACAATGCAACCTTACGTTTCGGGCATCGCATCAGAGACTAAATTTTAACCCTGGCTAAATTTAAGATTGTATGAAAAATTGGTGTGGTGTAGCGTGAGTTAGTTGTTCCCAACTATTTTCGTGACATAGTTGGAAAAAATCCACATCGTCATTTTGAACTGCCAGTCATAGCTTAATACTTTATTGTAGGGTCACATAGATGTTAGTCTTCCCAAAATATGAAAATTGTAGCATTTTTTCCCCTTTGAGCACTATCAGTTGTGTACATAAATTCTTAGAAATAGGATTATCGTAGAGTTAGCGATATACTTCAAACCAACTTAGCTGTGTGGTTTCAGAATCGTCTTGACAAAGAGTGACAGCAACACCTTTTACAACTATCAACTCCTCCAGAAGTCACAAACTCTAAACGGCCAAAGCTTCAGGGGCCACCCTACTGCATTATCTTTCCCACCTCAAATAGCTCAATGTTTCCGAGTTCGGCGGATATGCGGCAAATAGTAACCGTGCTTGCACGATCAACTCCTTGGTTGAGGTTATTCTCTTCTTTTTTTTTTCTCCTCAGATGTCTAAATGAGTTTGACATAAAGGCAATGGCTCTTAAAGGGCTGGAGCGCCAGTCCCTGCTGCTGTCGGGGAAAGGGCCTGTTGGTACGTCTGCTGTCAGATATTCAATTTAATGTAATTGTGTTAACAGAAGATTTTCTAAAAGATTAACCGCGAAGTTAGTTGGCATAGCAAGTGAAACTATCAAAGTTTCTCATATTTTTTAAAATTTGGAGTACACTAAAACTTAGAAAGCTGTACGCTTTTGCTCTATTGAAACCGACGCAATTTGTATTTGGTCGCAGAGCCGAAATATCTCGTTCATTTGAACTATTGTGTGAATCCAGCTTAATACATAAGCCTTTAATTACAATTGTCTTGTTGCTAGTACTACCTCGAAGTTGTAATTACAAGAAACCAAGTTGTCTATCAAAATAAATGCATCTAGAAGCAGTAGCTAAACGCGAAATAAATTTACGAAACGAATTTAATTATTTGTACAATACTAAGCTGTAGGATGTATAAATTTTAGTTTCCTTTATAATAACAAGTACAGTGAAAGAAGCATAGCGAGAACCATTTTCCCGCAGATCAATTACGACATTGATAGCAATTTTTGAAGCTCACATCAAAGAAAACCACTACTCGCCAATAATCCGTTTATCGGTCTGCTTTAAGCTAATTAAAATTGGTTCTGAATCCGATCATGATACTCTAGAGAATGTCGTTTAATGAGTTTGTGAACGGAATTAGTGACACTCGATGCGGAAATTGCAGCTCCCAATCAAACACTTTTACTTAAATGAGCAGACGGACTGGATACGCGGACGGCATCGTTGTAAAATCTTTTTATCTGAGGTCACACGCACTGCAGTGGAGTTAGAGACCCCAAAGTTTTAACTTAAGTAAGCGCTGTAAAATCTTTTAATCTGAGGTCACACTAGAGTGAAGTTGAAGAGCAACCATTAATTTACCTAATTCTGTTGAAATAAAATTAGCTATCAATTTTATCTATATATTCTTTGTTCTACAATCAGAGAAAAGATAGTAAAATTGTGACACTCCTGATTTCATGAAATCCATGAAATTTCGAAGAATTTTGTGCAGTTGGACTGGATGCGTTGTTTAGACAAGATGAAGTATGAGGTAGGTGCGTTGTACTAGTCAAAATAAGTAAGGTTAAATGAGGTGAGGAAGGTTAAACTAGGTTAGGTTAACCTACTAACGTGCGAAGTGAATTTTCAGGTTTATATTTACTTTTCTCGTAAAAATAACGCAATTAACAATGTCCAAAAATTTTAAAAAATGGACAGTGCTCATCTAATAACTAAGCGAAATACCTGAACTTCAGGTGTTTAGTGAAATCAACTGTTTCAAAGTGTTCTTGTAGCATACGTGCATTTGACTGCAAAACATTTCAACTGAAATGAATGGCCTGCTGTGGCTCATTTTGTGTGATACTATAGTGAGACCAGTTGTGTGTTTTAGTCTGTAAGGGTTCAATGTCGATTTAAATGCAGGTAAATGTTATAATACATCGCATCTTGATGTCTTTATAATACCTTCCACTACTGGTTTCTCCTCCAGATACTACTGTCTGATATTTATTTACCAATGACATTAAAGCATTGTGATAAAAAAAGCCTCTATAACTTATAAGCTCTAAACGTCATTGCATACCTTTGCACCCTTGATAAGACGTAGGGGAACTATGAGCTAGGACAGAAATTGTTAATATTATACAGAAACTAGAGCACTCTGAAAGCGCTTACCTCCGCCAAGCGAGGCAACGATAGCAAAAAATTAAAAATGGGTCTAAACTATAATTTCCTTTGTATAACTCCATAATCTAATCATTTGTGTCTTTTGATAGCAATAACAGCTTGTGCAATTTTCTTGAAGAACGTTCATAACTTTTTGAGTTTTACTGCTAACAAACGTTATGACAAAAATGAGCCAAACATACAAACGACGAAACCGATCCGCACCAAAATTTCATCATTTACGTCTTTCAACATTACTAACAACCCTTATAAATTTCATAAAGATCCATTCATCACTTTTTGAGTTATTGTGCTAACAAGCATATGATTGAAAACAGTGACAAACGAGCGAACGAACAAACGGATCATTACCAAAATTTGGTTATTTACTCTTTTTTATGTACCCAACAACTCACATAATGTCAGAAAAATCCATCCATAACTTTTTGAGTTAGGACATTGAGAAAAATGAGGCGGACAAACAAACAAACAAACGGATGGACATATCTTCACCAAAAGTTAATCATCTGTTTCTCCTAACATACCTAACAATTCCTGTAAATTTCGTCCAAGTCGGCTCAGAACCTTAAATTTTGAGTTATCTTGGTGACAGACAGACAGAGAGACAGACAAACAATCAGACAGACAAACACTACGAAAACATAACCTCCTTGACGGAGGTAATAACTGTTCTTTTCATACAAATGGCAGTTACCATTCTACACCTGCTTTTTCGGTGGTGTTTCTTCTCGACCTGAAATGTCTTAGCTGATTACTGTTAATATAATATTATTACTTGGCTTCGGCGGTGCTTGGTAACGTTATTTAGTAACCTCTACCGTCTTTACTCATCTCATTTAATGTAGTCTTCATTCAGATGCCGAAAAAAATTAATTGGAAACGAAATTTCGCGCCCGTTTTACTTCTAGCTTACAGCGACACCACTTTCTGATACGATATTGTCATTTGTCTTCAGTGAAAATATTGAAATAGTAAGTCGTGAGTTGAGAGGTAATGAACCATATATAATGATTACAATTTGAATGAAAGGAATTAGATTGGGGTAATAAGCTTCGGATATTCCTGGTAAGCTCAAGTACTTTATTAGTTGTGAAACGTAAAATAAGTTAATTAAATGGGAAAGCTTACTGTAGAGGGATAGGAGCATTTCAAGAGGCAGAACTTGCAGTAATATTTCTCTTTGTTTTTAAGGATCGTATTAGTAGCTCATGAAATACTGTACCGTACATGCATATTATCGATAAATAAGGGAACAAAGAAAACTGACACTGATATGCCAAAAAGGCAGCTGGAAGACGATGAAAAAATGCCAAAGGTATCGTCAAGTAAAAGACAACAGGAAGCCACAGATCATCAAAGCTCATTTACCATTTTAATTGTGCAGAAGGGAAAAGTCAGTCAATTAGAATGCTTTCAATAGAGGAATGACAATGAGCTGCTCAGCAGGGATAATGCAAATAACTTCCTTTTTCATCTTGTCACTCTATGAACTTTACGATTAATTCATTTCACTTAGTAGAAATGAAATTAATTAAGGATCTTCCTATGAAACTTAACGCCAATACAAGAGAGGGTAATAGGAAGTATGTAGGTCATTAAACGAAAGCTGCAATGACGCCTGTAATGTAAATGGAATTAACAGGGTCTGCACGAGTTTTTAGATATTAAATATTACCTGAAAAAAATTCTTGAAATGAACATAAGGCATGATTAAATAAACGAGCTAACTACTGGGTAGTGAAGCGCTCAGTATTTTTTTTTGTAAATTTCACCTTACCTAGAATGACATGACGCAATTGCTAGCTCGTCAGCTACAAGGGTTACCCAATCAATGACTAATAGAACATTAGCAATAGGTAGAGTTACAAATTTAAAGAGAACGGAGACAAGAAATTCGCGAGGCTTTCTTCACAAACAAACGACCCTATTCGGAGTTGTAAGTTCTATACAAGTTATAAAATTTTGGTCCAGTTTACTGTGACACCAGAGTCAAGACCTAAACTCAGTAAAATACCGATAAGAAGTTCTAAGGAACATAGAAATCAGTTTTAAGCTTGAGGCCTATTATGTGTCTTGTAGATAATTTGTAATAACTCCAGAATCAAGAACAGGAAGTAAACAAGTCAGGCGAGAAGTTCTACTGGCCATATACCGCAGATACGGAGATTATGCTTTGGACATATGTAGAATCAAACAATATAATAAACACCGTCGTGTATTTATTTGATTATATATTTATATGTTTATAAATTTGTATGTTTTGTATTCCCCTCTTAACAAAACAGATGGGTGAAAAATAGGCCAGGTTGCAGATTTTGTAATTAGGCTGCGTTTCATGGAGATCGATGACCAGGTTGAAAGAGATAGCGAAAATTGGCTCCCTAATCCTTTCCCTCAATGTAGTTCTTGCTTAGAACACTTCTTGGAATAGAAAAATAGAGATATTACAACTTCTCTTTGGGCGGCCATGCAGTATTATTTTTATAACTTTCTCCTTGCACCAAACTAGGTTTGTTCTCAGTTTACCACGTTCAAATTCTGAAGCTAATAATTGAAGCGATGAATTTTCACGGGTAGTAGACATTTCTTTCAGCTTGCTTTCTTCTTTTTTAGGGTACAGATTTCACTTCAACACAAAATGTTCGATGTGCTCAAGGTTTGGTCGGTATTATAGATACGAGGCGGGTAATTTATTTAAATTCACTGAGGTATTGCTGCTTGCTAATGTGAGACTTCTAGGAGTAAGTATAGGGAGAGACGACAAAAGTCCTCGGCAGTGGGACCAAAAATGGGTTCGCTGTGGCTGTCTTATGGCAGCCATCTGCAGCGGTGTCCTAATGAGCTACATTCTCAAAATCGCTTTATATATAAGAAACTCAATGCGTGGCCTGCACCCGATCAGCAGCAAATTGGACAAGCGTGAGTGGGTTGACGGCACCTGGTGACAAACAATTATCGTTCAGGAATCAAAAAGGGATGAATATTTATGGACCGTGGTAACCTGGATACCAAAGCCATGTAACTCCAGTGCACCGAAGCTGAAATCTGAAAATTTTCTCGGTTGGGCGGAATTTGCAGTTAATACAAATGAAGAAAAGCACGAGTCTACTGCCCTACAGCTAAAAGAAATCTCAGCTTGCATCTACGCCACCCATTTCTGCCAACCAGCAAGCCAATGTGCAAACAAGCCAAGTGTGCCAGCCTGCTCGTAACATGCATGAATTGGCCCGCAGGCTGCCGTGCAGTATTTCGGTTATGTCGGTTATGTAGGCCACTACTTAACCTACAGTTTAAGACCATGTACGGCTTCCTAGCACTGCCAGTTTTCACAAAGGTCGCCTCCCGTATGCATACGCCAAGTAAGATTTTTTTCTGCACGTGACCTATGGTAGAAACAATTGTGCTTCTTAGATGAATTGAAAGAGAGAGCATTTATCTCTTATTACAATTCGAGTCGGCGATTGTAGCGTATGTTTCAGAAGCATATTAGTGACAAAGGCATATTAAATGGAGGCGGGTCGTCTCAAATTTTTTGCTGTCATTTATGACAGCGCAGGCACTCTATGTACTTGTAAATAAGTACCTAACTCCACCAAGGAGGTTAAATTTTCGTTGAGTTTGTCTCTTTGTCTGTCTGCCTGTTTGTTTGTCAGTTTATCAACAACATAACTCAAACAGTTATGGCCTGATTTCAAAGAAATTTAATGGCATTGTAAGGTATGCTAGGAGGAATAGTTCATTACCTTTCGGTGAAGGTCCGTGCATCCGTTTGTTTGTTTGTTTGCCACATTTTTCTTATAATCATAACTTAAAAAATTATGAACGGATTCTTATGAATTTTGCAAGAGTTGTTAAGTATATTACAAAATAAATAACAAGTTTTTGTGGCGATTTGTCGATTTGTTTGTTCGTCTCTCTCTCCTTAATTTCATGCTTGTTAGAAGAATAACTTAAAAATTTACGAACAGATCTCTACGGAGCTTACGGGAATTGTTGGCGATTGGCGATAATCGGTTGGTCTGTTTGTGTGTGTTTAACTAATGTTTGTCGTATTGTTTGTAAGTAGCATAACTAGAAAAGTTAATAACGGATCTTCGACAAAATTACAGAAGCTGTTATTGTCGCCAAAAGGCAAACATGACTAGATTTTGGTGTTGATATGAAAGAAATCATAGGTTCAGAACCAATTTAAAATTTTCACTGCCTGTGCCTTGCCCTACGCCCGCAGCGTGCTCCAGTTGGCATTATTTCAGAGGCTAAAACAAACAGAAACAATAATAGACAAAGAATTCACCAGGACTCAATAAGCTGTAAGCTGATATTGACTTTGGCGCATGCTTTAACATTATCATGTAATCTTACAGGCAAGAAGAGAATGCTGACAAGACGGATAAAGACTTGGCCAGTAAAGATATTTGAGTATATAACACCTGTACAAGCTTTGCAAGGTATTATATTATTACAATAATTGAAGTAACATATTCAAGGGCAACGCCAAGACCATATCACATAAGTATTCACTCTAAGTTCTACGCTTATATTAAACTAGCTTCTAATATTAATAAAAATTTCAGAACTGACCAGGAGTGCACCAGAACACAACACATAGGTACCAACTTAAGACCTTTGAATGTCATTAAATTATTCCCAATAATGAATAATCTTCAAGGCAGGAACAGAACGCAAACAAAACAGACAAGGAGTTCGCCAACACTCAGTATAGATGCATCGATCGGTGTTCCATTTCAGGAAGGGGCTGACAGTTCCGCAGTGTAGTCGATAGCGCATCTCAAAAGGCGGCTGCCTTTGGTTCTCAACTGGTGAGAAGAGAATAGAGCTCTGGAGAGAAGGTTGTGATTCGTTCGTGGAATTTTTATTTATTTGCTCGTGGTCTGAGTAAATGTACTGCGTATGTAAAGGAGTGAAAAAAATGTTGGAGAATGATGTGCTCGTGAGGGGAGTTTCTGTTTCTACAGCTACAGGTCTGCGTAAATAAATTGAGGTATGAGTAGAATTGGAAATCTACATAGAATATTGTGATATTGTCACTATTTTTTACATGAAATGTGGTCTGTGTAAAGAACTATGTACATAGGTATGAGAGTGAAATGTTCGAGGATACTGTCATTGAGTGAGGGTTTCTTTTTCGTCGTGTGCGATCTGCGTAAATAAATTTACGCAAAATAGTAGCATCTTTGAAAGGACACTGTGATCGTTTATGAATTTTTAATTTGGGCTCATTGAGTGTAAATAAATTTTGGGTAGGGAGCGGAAATTAAAACAGGTTGCTGTGATTTTGGGCTTAGATTTAGCGATCAGTTTAGAATTTTGGAGCATTTTATGGTGAAGTTTGTACAGAAAAAGGAGGATATAGCTTACAGATTGTCGTCCTCTACAGCGTTCTTCCTATTCTGACGCAGCTTAGACATAAAACGGGGGCGTTCTTGAGAGTTATTCTCGATTCGTTTGAATATTCCTTATCTTCATACGGTGGGCAAATGAAAAAAAAAACAATGTTGCGGACAATAGTAGAAATACAGAAGGCTTCCGTCTTTGATGTACAGAGTGTAATTTTTTATTCATCGGTGAAGTAAATAGAAAAATTCCAGGGATTGGTATTCTTTGTAATTTAATTCTGTTCGCCGGCCTCTGGTGGTACCTTGAAAGGCCACCTCGGAGGTTCAGTGCTTTTGTCTCAACCCTCGTGCGTCTGTTAAAAGGAAATTCAGTCATAGAATTGCAATGATCAAGGATTATATGAAGAATTTGCTGGATATTTTTTTATTTGTTTAAAGCATTTGCGAAATATTCATACAAGAAGTAGAGCGATTTAAGGAAAATCTTAGAATTATCAGTGAATTATTTACTTTCAAGTGTCATTTAAGATGACATTGCAGTAATCTTTAAAGATAGTGACGATTTGGTTAAATAATCGTTATTAAAAAAACTCCCTGGGGCCAATTAATTATCAGCATTAAATTCAATGACCCCTAGAGATATTTATTACTCGCAAATTGGTTAGCTGTGGTGATGAAGTGACCAAATGAAATAATTCAATTGAAAGTTGTAATGAAGCTCACAACCCAGTCGACAGACCAGTTCCCCCTGATGTGCTGTGGTTCATCAGGTGTCAGTGGCTGCTCTGTAAAAGCGAAGCCCCACCTTGTAATTCTAATTAAATTGTCCTAGTCGATGGCACGACTGACACGGCGAGCTCGCTTCTATCAAAATATAACAAAGCATTTTGAAGTTAAATTTAAAAGTGGAACTGACGCCAGGTGTTTTTGAAATGTCAAGATTCACTTGTCAGAAATACAATATGTAAACCAACGTTACCCCAACTCTTGTGCAATTCACTTACATTGTGATAGGGTAACATGTTTAGTACCCGTCCACCATGCTAGTAGCCGTCCACTTGGCTTCAAAAACTTCCTGTGTGAAAACTAGCAGTGCTAAAAGCCGTACATAGACTTGAATTGTAGGCCACTACTTAGCCTACAGTTTAAGACCATGTACGGCTTTCTAGCACTGCCAGTTTTCACGAAGAAAGTTTTTGAAGCCAAGTGGACGGCTACTAGCATGGTGGACGGGTACTAGACATGTTACCCTATACATTAAACTCTCAGATGCAAGAACAGTTCTTTCCAAATTATGCAATGATATTTCCAGTATTTAGCTCAAAATTTATGATTTTTCCTCGGTATCATACTTTTTCGAGCTAAGCTCACAGATGAGCTGTCGTAAACTGAAAGAATCAAAAAGTTATTTGTGAATTGAAACGAAAGCGAACGCTTACGACAGCCTAACTTTATATAGTATGTGAGGCGTGCGGCTGAGATTGCGTGTTGTGGAACTTGCTCATTTTCTATGAGCAGGTGTGTACACAGAAAAATGGGGCCCAGTGTATAATATGTTGCCTATCTTAAAGTATGGGTTAAGTTAGGTTTAAACAACTTAGGTTAGTTCAGAGTAGGTTAGGTTAGTTCAGACTAGGTTAGGTTAGTTCAGACTAGGTTAGGTTAGTTCAGACTAGGTTTGGTTATTTTAGACTAGGTTATACTAGGTTAGATACTTTCTACCCAGCTAGCGAGAAACCGAACCTAACCTAACTTAAAGGCACCTATATTTACCTGAATCTCAGGTATGCGACAAACTAGATATAGACCGGCACCGAAATACCTATATCTAGATAATGGGTCGTATGTTAAATTGACACTAAACTCTCGTCAGTAGCACTAAGCCCTCATAGATGAGTGCCTGTTTCAGGCTAAATATTAAGCACTCGAAACTCAAAGATTCTTGACCATCGTACTTAGTGTTTAGTACCACACTCAAGTTTCATATGCTAAATCGGGGCATTTCTCAAGTGCATACTTAACATATCGCAAGTATACCTCGTATAGCACTTACGCATTTAGTTTCTAGTGGTTTGTCCCGCAGGGTGGTTGTTATATTGCACCGTGTCAAGAAAACAGTAGAAATGAATCTAGCAAATGTATGTACAACTCTTCTCCAACACAACAGCCATTTTACTGGCATTAGCCATATATACCGCCTCCAAGAAAGCTCCAACTAAACGTTCATAAGCTTAATACTACGTTTAAAACTCAATCTTTAACAAGAAGTACACTAATATTGGATTTATATTTCTAAATAAGTAGAACTCTGAAGTTGGCCTCTGATTATACTTATAACTGCTGTATACTATCGGGGATTGGTTTATACATGATCACACGTTTCTGATTATCCTGGACTATCTCAACTTATCTAATCCCCGTCTGCACTGAGTCTTAGACCAATTCCTGTATCGTTACGGCACCATTAACAACGCTGCGGGCCGTGTGCGCACCATATTCCTATCTATTAACCAGGATTAACAATTAACTCTTATAAAACTGAAGTTTATTTATTATACTAAAATTTAAAAGAGATTAGACCTATCAGTGACTGCACAAAAGCTTGCAGAACCGAGATAGAGATCCATGTGCAGTCTATTTGATTTAGCACTGTAAATAGGTAACTCAGATACCGGAACCATCGCATATCAGCTTATTACAAGAACAGATATCGAACGCGGGCAATATTTCCAGATTCATCAACTGGATATGGCAGCTCAATCTCTAGCTATACTAGAAGACTTGCATGAATTGCAGTCTAAGAAATGGACTTGAGTCCGTTAGAGCTTTCCTGCAACCGCAAGAAAAAGAGTCTGAGTAAATGATCTGATGCAGGGCTATTATGTGAATTAAAAAGAGTCAGAGTAAATAATCTGATGCAGGGCTATTATATGAATTAAAAAGAGTCAGAGTAAATAATCTGATGCAGGGCTATTATGTAAATTAAAAAGAGTCAGAGTAAATAATCTGATGCAGGGCTATTATGTAAATTAAAAAGAGTCAGAGTAAATGATCTGATGCAGGGCTATTATGTGAATTAAAAAGAGTCAGAGTAAATGATCTGATGCAGGGCTATTATGTGAATTAAAAAGAGTCAGAGTAAATAATCTGATGCAGGGCTATTATGTAAATTAAAAAGAGTCAGAGTAAATAATCTGATGCAGGGCTAATATGTATATTAAAAGAGTCTGAGTAAATAATCTGATGCAGGGCTATTATGTAAACTCCAGTAAGCTTTCTATAATTTCGAATCCGTAATCACCATATCTTTGTTAAACGTTGTATGTTTTGTTGTGTCGTCCAAAAGCATCACTTATATTTATTTGCCTGGGTCTCTATCACGACGGCCTCGGTCGGTGACAGCCAGAAACGGAACGGTTTATGGTTCTTTCTACGCTGCCGGATCGGTTCCGGACTGTAAAAATGAATAAACGTATAATAATGAAATGACATTACCGTGGTAATTATAGAATTTGCGGAGAGCAACTGGATTAACTAACGAAAAGTTTGCATTTTAAATAAATTCTGGACAAAAGCATGTCACCGTTACACTGTTATATTGCCAGAGTACAGAAAAAACTATGCAGCTATACCTAAACCATGATAACCTGACGCTCAACATTTTTCAGGAAGGAATGAAGTTATATTTTAGCTTTCAATAAACTACAACGAAACATTTTAATAAATTAAAAATTTCACGGCAAAGTATAATAATAAAATTTTTACCTTGCATCAATTAAACTGCTTATCAGTCATTTTTCACAGTTTGTTCAAATGCAAGTGCTGTACTTATAAGTATCAGTGTTAAGTAATCAGCTCTCTGCATACCAAAACTGAAGTGTAGCACTCAAGAAAAAGTGGTACTTACAAGTGTTTAGTGCGGTCCTTCAATTTAACTTGCGGTTTGAAGTATTAGTAGGTTAAGTGCTACTTATTAGTGTTTTGTGTTGATTTATTATACGACCCAATATTGAGAGAAGCTCCAAGCAAACACTGTCAGCTTTACGGACAAAAAAAAAATATATATATATATAACACTAAACCTCTAAGACCTATAAAAGGTAAAGGTAAAGTCAACTACCCCGCACCCCCAATGGCAAACACGCATGCACTGGTTTGTGCTGCAGATATAGACCAACAGGCCCCAGAGGAGTATACGGCTGCAGTCGACCTCAGATGTCTAGAGCTATGGCGCCAGTGGCGGAAGACTCTATGCGACAATATCTGCGACCCCCCAACCCTCCCCATTGCTGGGGAAAGTCAGCAAACCCACAGCAGTATGCAGACCGGATGCTGACCGATCACACCAGGCGACGCCAAGAATATACCCAGCTGGGAACGGGGCACGAACCGGCGGCCCTGTGAGTCAAAGTTAGACGCTTTAGTCTGATGCTACTGCGGGTATAAATCAAATACGAGTATGCTGAGCACCAAGAATTACTATTATTTTCGTCCTTATGGCCAAAATTGTGTTGAGTAAGAATATTTGAGTCCAGTGACTGGAAAGCTCTCTGCGTAAGCATTTTGACGTGAATCATAAATGTTCGTGTAGAATCATATTAAATAGCCGTTACCTCTATTGCAACATGCGCCATTTTCTTTCATATTCGCCTTTGCGAAACAAAAAATGATGATGGTACACAAAACGCTGTCGCAGACCATCGTCTTTGGCCTACGATTGCACTTCACGACTGCTAAATGTTGCTATGGGTCCAAGCAAACACAACTATATGCCTCCTTGAAGATTTGCTGGAATGTAAGCTTTCATATTAATTGCTGCTTTAGTAAGAGTCACTAAAAATTCTCAGTTTCAGATGTCTCTCCAAATCTTGACTGAATTCGTATACAGAAAGTCGTGCACTTTTCTGGTGTTTAAACAGACTCCACTGCATTCGAATCCTGTAAAATGAGAACACAGAATGCAAGAATGGCGTCTACAGCATTCTTCCTAGATAGTTGTATGAAAATATATAAGTAATTATCTTGTTAGTATGTCTCGTATGATTAATAAAGTTATAGGCCCTGGTATTTTGAATTGAAAAGACATATACAATATTAGCATATCTGGACATCTTTATTGCGCATAATTTACTATCAGAGAGCATCTAACACTCACGCTGGGTAAAATGAAAGACAAGGGGCTATATCAACAGCTGTAGCCCATGAAAACGGTATTCGAAATTTCCTTGGGAACAAAAGAATTCGAGACACCGAATATAACGAAATACCAGGCAATGGAGAAACTAAACTGGAAAAATTCTTCAAAAGAGGTTCAGATCGTGTTATACACGCCACGTATCGTATTCAGAGCAGTTGCTACATTCTGTGACCAGCGGGAGAGCCAGCAGCGAGTTATCACTACATTGCGCGTAACGGCTTAAACTGCCTCATCTGGCACTTAGATAATGGAGTAAGGTTTGAACTTAGCAGATGCATTGCTATATATATGCCTCCGCAGGCAAGGCAACGGTAAGGAACAATTCAAATTGGTTCTGAAACCATGATTTTCTTTGTATCAACGCCAAAATCTAAGCATTATTTTATTCCTTTTACCAGCATTAATAGCTTCAGTAATTTTCTTGACTATCAGTTCATATGTGTTTCAATTATGTTGCTAACGAGCATTCTGACAAACATTTGTCAAACACACAAGCAAACCAACCGTTCATCACCAAAATTCCATCATTTATGTCTTTCAACATTACTAAACACTCCTGTTAATTACATCAAGATCCGAGCATAACTTTTTAAGTTACTGTGCTAAGAAGCATGAAATTGAACACAGCCGCAAACAAACGAATGAACCAACAGATCATAACAAAAAATTTGGTAATTTACTCTTCGTAATATACCTAACAACTCATGTAAATTTCATTAAAATGTGTCCATAAGTTTTTGAGTTTTGGCTTTAAGAAAAATGAAGCAGTTAAACAAACAGACGGACGGATCTTCACCAAATGTTAATCATCTGTTCCGCATGACATAATTAACAATCCCTGTATATTTCGTTACAATCTGTCCATGATTTTTGAGTTATCTTGGAGACAGACAGGAAACCTGGCGAAGACATAACCTACTTGGCGGAGATAATTATGGAAATAAGGACAGTTAACGTGAAGATTGATACCGCTCGCACTGTTATGAACTTTTTGTAAACCCTAAATGAAAAAACAAACCCAGCTGTTTGTAAAAACATAAAACAGAAAATTATCGTAATCTCACATCTTTAATTTGTTAATATCTCAATAAAAAATCAATTTTAGTAACAACATCACGGTTTAAACCTTCCCAGATCGGTCTCTACGATCGCTACAGGGTTCGATTCCACTGACATTTACGCTGAGGCCAAGTAGAACAAATAAATAGAAGGTCACAGCCTCGGAGAATCTCATTACAGCATGACCGCTCAGTGCTATTTACAATAAAAAAAATCAACACGTTTGTAAAAAATAAACGGAAGACTACAAAGTAGCCTCTGTTAATTTCACTGCACCTTTTTCTTTCATGAACTGCAAGAGATGAAATCATATCTGAGTGTTTGTAATTAAAATAAATGGAAGAAAGCAATTTCTTATAAGCTCACGTGAACTTATACGCGATTCAAAATGTGTTTAATTGTTTGTAATGAAAAGTAAACGGACGATTGAAATATTTTAGAATCTCGCTGCAGCTTTCGCATTCAAAAACTTGTTCGATAAAGACCCACTAACACGTTTTCTGCTAACAAATCAAAGGAATGCAATAACTTTGCTTGCTCACAACCTCTCCCCTCTAACATTTTCAACAACTTACACGATAAAAATATCTCCAAATCTTTATGACAATAAGTATGGGGGCGACTGGAACCTCTGATAGTCCTACTACACCCTCTACTTTCAAAAACCTGTAGGTACGATAAAATATGTCAAAACGTTCGAGACCATAAATGAACAGGAGACTACAACCCCTCATTTTCTTGCAATGGTGAGCATCACGTTTCAATGTAAACCTTTACGATAAAACATGTATGGAGACAAAAAATGGACAGAAGACTACAACCCCTCGTTTTCTTGCAATGGTGAGCATCAGGCTCCAAGGTGAGGCCGACGTGCCGACGTGTGAGGTGTCGGTGAGGTGCGGGTGATATTGACGGGCCCAGCTGATCGATATCGCGTCGCGGACACCTGTGCGAGTTCACCTGTGGTGAAACTCGCGAGAGTGCAGGTGTGCCGTAATTAGTTTGATTATGCAGCCGGTGCGATCGTATATGAGTTTGCGTAATGGAAATGTTTGCTGTTACTAGTGAATTTAAAAAATACGGAATTGATGGCTGGGTCGTAATTTGTTTGATTACGCAGCCCCTGCGATCGTATATGAATTCGTGCAATATAGAAATGTGTTGCTGCAGACAGTGTGTGTGTCAGCTTACGGTTAGATTTTAAAATAAAGTACTGAAATAACTTGCGTTACTACAAGTATTTCCACCATATAAGAAAATGCAGTTTGTTGGTTGCTTGCTCTCTCGCTGGTTGGTTGGTTGGTCTTCCTTATTTCATGATGTTAAGGCTTTGCCGTAGAAACGAGAAAATGAATTTACTGAATAATGTGATGAAGTGGAAGGAAATTGGAATTCTAAGTTATTATAAATAATGTTGTTTCTGGAGTATGCTCCAGCTACTGCATTTTCTGAAGTCAGCTTCGCTTAGAAAAGTAGTTAGGTACTAGTTGGTATAATTTTTTTTTGAGCGAGATACCCGGATGGCGTTTTCGTTCCTGTCGTGCATAATAGATTCTGCTTACGTGTTCCTTAGCTGAAGTAAGTACTTTGTGACACTTTGTATTCCACGCAGATCAGAAGCCAAAATATTTTCAATTCTTATTCTGGCGAAATTTCGATCCTGACGGTTCAGCCGCTGATATCCAAGATACAGTAACAACAGTGCATTTCCGGTGACTTCTATTGATTGAGCTATATATATTTAATGATGATGAACTTTCGTGCATTTTGAAGCTGATATTCGCGTTTTTACTAAGAGAGAAGCTTTTCTCTCGCAAACTCATGACGGCACAATTTATGCTCATTTAGTGGAAAACCAAGCCTATAGGTATAAGGTATATTTGCAGTAAAACCTGTACCGCAAGCAGGAACGATAGTCAAGCTACGGTCCTCGATTCTTTCCCACAGGGTGCTTTGCTCTAAGTTTCCTCGCGGGTGCCCTGATGAAGTTCATAATATCACCAACAGTAAAAAATTTAGCACAATGTGCGGCAGACAAGAGCAATTATCGCCACATAGCAATGGCTACGTAAGTTGTAGAACTAGTGCTTGAGAGACAAATGTCGCTGTAGGTAATCTGAAACACAACTGGCTATATTTACAATCAAACAGGTCATAAATTCTTTCATTGTCAGTGAATCTCCTATCTACCTGTGTTTTCTCGGTGCTAAGGTTACATTAAATTTTGACCGAGTTCAGCAATACTCTTTATTAAAGTGTATGCTTGAGAAACAAATAACCCCTTATACTTATATTGTTAAAACGCCAAGGTATTAGTTTTAAACTCAGAAAAGCTTTATGAAATGGGGAGCGGCAATGTCATCAGCGTTTGGTATGACTTACGGCACGAAAAGGAGGATTACTCTCCTTAATTTTGTTAATATATTAATTGACAGTATCCTCACCCAACTGAATGCAGCTGGAGTGAGGTGCCATATTAATGGGAATGCAGTAATAAATAAATAAACAAATGCACCCAGTTAAGCTGCTGACATGGTCCTTGCCTCTTCCCACTCCAGTGGGCTGCACAATCTGCCTCAATTTGCAAGAACGAGGTTAGAAAACCGTATTGAATATAATGCTGTTAACACTATTTACACGTACATTAAACCTAGGAAAAGTAATCTCTCTGCCGATGCAGTCACTCATCTCAGTAGTGTCGATCTCACTTACGTGAGACCTGGGTCATAAAAGCACCAATAATTTTTGGGATAACCAAGATATCGAGAAACAAGCAAGAAAGCTCCACGCAGCAGGCAACATTGTAATCAGGAAGTATGGTCACTGCACTGAAGAGGTCTAATGCCAGCTGTCCCGGAACTATTGTTGTCCCTGTACTGTAACTTGCATCGGTCGAACTTTAAGCATAAAAGTCTATGTTGAACACCTATGGGTAACAAATAAAGACATCTTTCGCCTCTGATGAATGTGTCCAGGTCAATACTGCAACAGTGCAATTAACTCTGCTTATTTGCTCATTATAAGCTAGATGTACAGTCTATAGGACATAGGAAGTATAGTCTATATATATGTAACTGTCTATGATGCCACTTACCAGTTGTTCAAACATCGTCAATATTTAAATGAAAATAGTTATGATTTTACATTTCTTCTCTACCACTCTAAAATAGTTTTTCTCCACTGTATCAAATTTATTCAAAACAATTCGAGAGTAAAAACATATTACAGCACTAGTTACAAAGAATTTAAAATTGGTGTNAAAAGTTATGAACCGATTTGGATGAAATTTACAGGGATTGTTAGGTATGTTAGGAGGAACAGATGATTAACTTTTGGTGAAGATATGTCCATCCGTTTGTTTGTTTGTTTGCGTCATTTTTCTTGATGCCATAACTCAAAAAGTTATGGATGGATTTTGATGAAATTAACATGAGTTGTTAGGTATATAACAAAAAGTGGATGACCAAATTTTGGTAATGGTCCGTTCGTTCGTCACTGTTTTTATTTTTATGCTTGTTAGCACAATAACTCACAAAATAATGAATGGATCTTTATGAAATTCATAGGAGTTGTTTGTAATGGTAAAAGACATAAATGATCAAATTTTGGTGCAGATCGGTTGGTTCGTTTGAATGTTTGACTCATATTTGTCTTAACGTTTGTTAACAATATAACTCAAAAACTTATGAACAGATCTTCAAAAAAATTGAACAAGCTGTTATTAATATGAAGAGGCACAGATGATTAGATTTTGAAGTTTATGCAAAGAAAATTATGGTTTTAGAGCCAATTTGAATTTTTGCTACCGTGGGCTCACTTGGCGGAGGTATGCGCTCTCAGAGTGCTCTAGTTTCAAGATGTTAAGGCTTTGCGGTAGAAACGAGAAAATTAATTTACTGAATAATGTGATGAAGTGGGAGGAAATTGGAATCTTAAGTTATTATAATTAATGTTGTTTCTGGAGTATGCTCCAGCTACTGCATTTTCTGAAGTCAGCTTCGCTTAGAAAAGTAATTAGGTACTAATTGGTATAATTTTTTTTGAGCGAGGTACACGGATGGCGTTTTCGTTCCTGTCGTGCATAATCCATTCTGCTTACGTGTTCCTTAGCTGAAGTAAGTACTTTGTGACACTTTATACTCCACGCTGAGCAGAAGCCAAAATATTTTCAATTCTTCTTGTAGCGAAATTTCGATCCTGATGGTTCAGCTGCTGATATCCAAGATATAGTAACAACAGTGCATTTCCGGTGACTTCTATTGATTGAGCTATATATATTTAATGATGATGAACTTTCGAGCATTTTGAAACTGATATTCGCGTTTTTACTAAGAGAGAAGCTTTTCTCTCGCAAACTCATGACGGCACAATTTATGCTCATTTAGTGGAAAACCAAGCCTATAGGTATAAGATATATTTGCAGCAAAACCTGTACCGCAAGCAAGAACGATAGTCAAGCTACGCTCCTCGATTTTTTTCCACAGAGTGCTTTGCTCTATGTTTCCTCGCGGGTGCCCTTATGAAGTTCATAATATCACCAATAGTAAAAAAATTAGCACAATATGCGGCAGACATGAGCAATTATCGCCACGTAGCAATGGCTACGTAAGTTGTAGAACTAGTGCTTGAGAGACAAATGTCGCCTTAGGTACTCTGAAACACAACTGGCTATATTTACAATCAAACAGGTCATAAATCCTTTCATTGACAGTGAACCTCCTATCTACCTGTGTTTTCTCGGTGCTAAGGTTGCATTTGACCGAGTTCAGCAGTACTCTTTATTGAAGTGTATGCTTGAGAAACAAATAACCCCTTATACTTATATAGTTAAGACGCCACAGTATTAGTTCTAAACTCAGAAATGCTTTATGAAATCGGGAGCGGCAATGTCATCAGCGTTTGGTATGACTAACGGCACGACAAGGAGGATTACTCTCCTTAATTTTGTTAATATCTTAAATGCAGCTGGAGTTAGGTGCCATATTAATGGGAATGCAGTATAATATGGGAATGCAGCTGGAGTGAGGTGCCATATTAATGGGAATGCAGTAATATGGGAATGCAGCTGGGGTGAGGTGCCATATTAATGGGAATGCAGTAATATGGGAATGCAGCTGGAGTGAGGTGCCATATTAATGGGAATGCAGTAATAAATAAATAAACAAATGCACCCAGTTAAGCTGATGACATGGTCCTTGCCTCTTCCCACTTCAGTGGGCTGCACAAGCTGCCCTCAATTTGCAAGAACGAGGTTAGAAAACCGTATTGAATATAATGCTGTTAACACTATTTGCACGTACATTAACCCTAGGAAAAGTAATCTCTCTGCCGATGCAATCACTCGTCTCAATAGTGTCGATCTCACTTACGTGAGACCTGGGTCATAAAAGCGCCAATAATTTTAGGGATAACCAAGATATTGAGAAACAAGCATGAAAGCTCCTCGCAGCAGGTAACATTCTAATTAGGTTCTAATTAGGAAGTTTGGTCACTGCACTGAAGAGGTCTAATGCCAGCTGTCCCGGAACTATTGTTGTCCCCTGTACCGTAACTTGCATCGGTCGAACTTTAAGCATAAAAGTCTATATTGAACACCTATGGGTAACAAATAAAGACATCTTTCGCCTCTGATGAATGTGCCCAGCTCAACTAGTGCAACTCTGCTTATTTGCTCATTATATGCTAGAAGAAAAAATCATATTTGCAATAGGAAGTACAGTCTATATATAACTGTCTGTGATGCCACTTACCAGTTGTTCAAACATCGTCAATATTTAAATGAAAATAATAAATGATAGGCAGCGTCTCTCTTGCTGTTCAGCAAGATGATAAATTTTCGTCTACCTAGCGCTGCACAGTGGAACGGATAGATCAGCCAACCAACCAATCAACAATACAAAGCAAGCAGCCAAGAAACTGCGACTTATTACTCACTGCTCAATGGGATGTATATGAGTGCATACATATGGCAGCATTGTATTCACGTACATAATCGTAAATTATGCATGTATATGTAGCAAGCCTAATTCCTAATTATACACCAACGATGAAGTTTATGTACACATAACTAAACTGCACAGTCTGGTACTGGAGTAAGTAGAAGAGCACATCGTGACAGGAAACAAGCAATGCAACACAACGAAGCGCAACACTGCCGCCGGACTAAAGCCTCGAAGGACAAGTATTTCATAAAGCTGCACGGGAGCGCTTGGTGTGTTCAGAAAGACTCCCACTTGAGCACAGACGTTCAAAGAAAGAGAAGGCAAGGAAAGCCCAAAGATCGGCTCTTGTTCTTGCTTCAAAGGAGTGCTGCTATTGCGTCAAATTTCCCCACTTGCGTCACGTGCAAATGATAAGAGGAGGGAAACCGAGATGTCTTAGACTAAATGAAGAATGGAATTTGGTCCCAAGCGCAAAGAAACTGAAATAGAAGATGAGTTGAATGTGTGACAGCTGGAAGGTTATGCTAAAATAATAACTATTTTTCAACTAAGGTAAAGTTATTGGAGGGTAACATGGATCTGTAGAATACGAAATACCTTGTACAAACCAAAAAGTGAAATTTGGCTCAAACAGAAAAAAATGAAACAACAAAACAGATGCATGGTATTGAATTAAAATGAGTTGAATTTGTTACGACCTTCAAAAGAAAAGTATCTTAGGAGAGATTGTTGAAGGCATAGAACTTCCTCAATTTTAGTGAAAGCATTAACTATGACCTTTCTCTTGTGTTTTGAATTTACGTATAGTACATAGATTGTGTGGCCAATAAAGACATTTTTACGCTTACATGGAAATATCAATTTGAAAGAGCATGGTCTTTAAATGCACAAAATTAAACACATTCCTGGTTTTACACAATGTCGAATATTCATATATAGATATATATGAGACGATAACATGTGGCTCACGAGGAGCTCCTTGCATCCCGCCCAAAATCCACTACCATTATAAGAAATCGATAACAAATTTAAAGGAAAAGGACTAGCGAGGCAGGGAGTGTCGATACCACGATATTTGAAGTGAATTGCGGTACTTTACATTTTAGTACGAGCGCGACACATTTCGATCTCAACTATTGAATATTAGCTAATACGCAAAAGAAACATTCGAAATTATTTTGTGGTGTTTGGAATTAGCGTTTACGATAGTTGCAATGGTTTGATTTGAAATTGGTCACAGGTTGACATGTACTGTAGTTGAAGCAAAAACAGTCGAAAGATGCGCCTTTGTTGTATTTAGAGTTCTGGCTTTGAGTTACTTGAAATTCATAATTGTGCGTTATTTTATGTTCGCTTGCATTCAGGAAATGAAGGTTGCTAGACATGAGATGTTTATAAGTTACACAGAATCCAATTAGTACATTAAGCAAGCACAAAAGTTATCGAAAACGCGGCGATAGATATACATAGCTTCAAGCTTATGGGAACGTGCCTAACAGCAAGTGAAAAATAGGTGTACAAAAGCTATTAGTGCACAGTGTGGCGAAGACGACGATCGATAATTACCGCTAACTTAAACATTAGCATAGCAGCTAGTTAGAATTTATAGCACATAAAGAAAGACTCGAGTTGACCACACAACCTAGTTAACAAGTGCACATGCACTTGCTAGTGCCTCAGATAAGTACCCACTACGGTCTAGACTAGAGGTATGCACATCTGCAGTCGGCTTCAGATTGTCAGAGCAATGGCAGCGTCAAAGACGAAAGATTCAAGCGACAAGTGCACCCCTCCCACGACCGTCCTCGCTCTTAGTAGTGCCCAGGGCTGCCGAAATTTTTTCTGCTGATCGTACCAAATTCTCCACGAAAACGTACCAAAAATTATTAAAACGTACCAAATCTCTATTTATCTATTAATAATACGCAGAATTCAAAGGTTTTAACCAGAATAAAGCTTCCTCCTACTCTTCTTCCTTCTCAGAGTACCAATATTTTTTATTCAATTGTTGACAACTGCATTTGACTGACTGACTGACACGTAAATCAGGCGGGGAATAAGCTACAGCAAACTAACGGAAACAACCAAGACGATTCACGAGTACAGAGCAAATCAAGCATATTCATTACTCAAATGCTCGTCAGTTTGCGTCAACGAAAGAACATCATCGATAGATTACTTTAGCGAATACCAAGACTAACTTTGCATTAAATATTTTTACTCTCTATATTTATATCTACTGTAAACATAAAACTTTTGAATGCATAAGTTCAGTGTGACACTGGTGACGACACTGCGAGTTCTAAACTTCTAACTGGTATTAAACGCGTTGCGTAACATTGAAGAATTACGCATTCCATTTAATTTACCTTTCATTTATAAGAAAAGTGTTGTAACTGACCAAAAGAAGACTAATATTTCTTGCTACGGCGTAATTTCTTGAATAAATCCCAAAAATTTTAAAATGTGTCAAATGGGCTACCGTCGTACAAAACAGTGAAGTCTTGAGCAAATCGTACCACATTTGTACGAACGTACCAATTTCGGCAGCCCTGGTAGTGCCCGCTCAGTGGACTATGAACACAAAAAAACCTGACCCTACAACCTCGGGAATTTAAAAACTTCATATCTTTGAACCAGGAAATGAAAATTTCACCCGAGACAACCCAAGCGTAAATTTAACCAAGAAGCAATATTTTAAATTAGTATGTATATATATATATATATATATAAATTTCACTATTTTCTCCTAGGCAGCCCACAAATATTGATAAATTTCCGGTTGGGTTAAGAAGCGCAGTGTTCTAACCACTCTACCAAAATTAGTAATGAAACATTCTTGAAAAATAGCCGGATCAATAACTGCAAGAGGGGCAAGGCATATAACGTGACCGAGCTCCGTCAGATGTTATCGAGCTCAAAGAGACCCGTAACGGTTCACGTCTCCTATGTCCCCCCATCCTTTATTTTGGGTCGCAGATAAATAAGAGCCGTGATTGATGATACGACGTTTGCATTGTTGTAGAGGAAGGCAAACAGAACATTAGGGTCATCATATCGTTGATTTTGTATTGTAATTCTTCAAAATTTCTCGGGATCATTTGAAGGAATCCTTAAAGATACATGTATTTGCTGCCCTTATCTTAGATGTTAATGATTTGTGCAATGGTATGTATAGCTATTAAATTATGTAGGTATTAAAAATTAGATTGTGTGTCTTTATCCAGCGAGTTAGATATTAAGGGTTGTGTGTATCCTACCTGGATGTATATTCAGGTTTATTGTCAAACGAATCAGGTATTGAGCTGTATTATTTACGATGTTCGTTATACTTTCTCTGTAAAATATTAAGGTTTGATACCTACTCCGTCAGATACCAAGGTTTGCTACCTACAGTATCTTATTATATATGAAAAAGTTTGCCACATTCCTAACGAACTATTGAGGTTTGAGAGCTTACTTGTCAGATCTGAAGGTCAGCTGTCTGCAGAGTCAAAATTAAGATTTACTGCCTGTCTTGTTCAATGTTAAAGTTTGATGCCTTCCTATTTTGATATTAAAGTTGACTTCCTGTCTTGTCAGATAATATGGATGGTCCCCACTTTCTATGACATTCAGATTAGCGGTGGGATGTTTTAGGTGCTTGAAATTCTTAAAATATTTAAAATGTACTGATAGGTCACCGATCAAAACGTGAAGCATAGTTTTCGTTTTATTTTTACATCGAGTATTTTGCTGTAGTTGACACATCCCTTGCTACAGTAGACATTGAACAACTGCACGACATAATGAAAAGAAAGTTGACGCTCATTAAACGCGTGTAAACATCTTCAAATTGATTTTTAGAGTTACTGTGCTTGCCAGGTTAGTCTTTCTCCGTACAGCAATGACTGCAAGAAATCTTATTTCTGTACTAGTTTTTCTCACAAGTTATTATAGCTCTGCTCATCACAGTATAAGAATACCTTCGATTGGTAGCTTGCTTGCTTAGGTGGCAGGCCCCCTTCCCTAGCCTATTGGCAGAGGCTATATTGTATAAGGTAGAACAAATTGATTGTATCAACTACAAAAAGACATTGGTTTGCCCAAATTAAATTTTCAGGGTTTAAGACGTTTGCAGCATCTCTTAGCAATATTGAATTTCTCATTCTTCCGCACCGAAGCTTGGTTTGCTCTAATTGCTTCATGCGCAAATTCAGGAGAAGTCAAACGAAGCAAAATGGAAACACAATATTGGGAGAGAGTTCAGAATCACGAAGTAAGAATTATGTCTTTGAGAAGTACTATAGTCTAATCAACAGTTTTATCAAGGCAGTTCGGTCGTGGTCAAATTCCTCTAGAGCTGTGCTAATTCTATGGGTATATCTGTAATTTCTCTACGTATAGGTAGTGGGCGGGGCTAAGATATGGACCGAACAAAATTTCAGAAATCCCATAGAATTGGCAACACTATACAGGCGTTTGACCAAGACCGAACTGCCTTGATAAAATGGACAGATTATATATAGTACAGTATCAACGTCATACTTTTTAATTAGCCCCTATACCGGAAGTCGCATGCTCTTTTGGAGAATAATTATTTTTTTAAAGATGGATCTGTTCTTAAAATATAATGGTTTTGTACGGTAATTTTAAGTACTACTTCTTGGTTTCATGAATTCAACGTTGCAATTGATCAGTGATCGGTGGAGTGGATCCGTGGGTGATGAAGTCAGCAGCACATGTATTTTTCTTTTTTTTTACCACCCGTGAATGGAGTGAGAGAGGTGATAATGTTTTCTTTGAAGAATTAGGTACATTTGTATATATGTCTGTCCACCCAAAATGAGGGTGAAAGAGTTGGGCAATGGTTATGATTTTTTGCAGGGAGTCTGGTGGGTTGATCTGAATGCGACCAATGCCAAAAACTAAAATTAGCGGGTCATTAAAAATGACGGCGATGAATTTTGTTGTCTGTCCACCCAAAAAGAGGCAGAAGCAGATCAGTCATAATAATATTTTTTCTTCTCTGGTAGTCAAGTGGGTTGACAGAGATGTGAAAATGGCAGAAATATTGAGTTAGCTGGCCATTCAAAATGACGGCGTTGAATCGGTTATGTCACGAAAATGAAGCAAATAAGGACTTCAGCTATCAACGCAATCGTTTTCAAATTGAAAGGTGTTTCGACTGAAATGCAAAAAATGCCAAAACTCTAGCGTAAGCTGGCCACAAAAGAAAAAAAAAGGGGGATGGTGAATTTGCACCGTGGTTTTACACCACGAGGCGTTCGAGTTTAGTAGTGTTTCTTTCAGCAATTCGGTGGTCTTAGGGGGAGGGGCTCTGTGTAGATTTTTTTTTTTTTTGTCGCTCGAAGCCTCACCGCGCAGTTTTGATAAAAATAATTGTAATTTTAATCGTAATATCTTAAGCTCACAAGTAAGGTAAAGTTGACAAATATTTTGGACTGACTTGTAGAAACTTTATCACAATTTTTTCAGCGAAGGCACTGAGTTACTGCCTTCGTGCTAAAAGAAATGACACTCGGTATCTAGGTGCCGCATCCGTAACGCCGAGGATGTTGCTTGGGTGCGAGTATCGGTAGGTAGCATCTTTTATTACAATTCGGTACCAATAGAAGAGAATCCCTTTTCATACACGAAACTGGGAGACAAATAATGATGCTCGTAACTCCTACAAAAGAGAAGTATAATGGAAATAATAACTGGGGAAGAAGCCGTTTGCTGGGAGCTAATTCGAGCTATATGACCTCCAGCTGCTCTAAATGACAATTGCCTTGCAGAACGGAGAGAGAACGAATATGCCTGAATTAATCAAAATGGAGGTTCGGCTTCTCTAAGGAATAACAAAGTTTGTAATGCACTCTATGAGGGACAGTTCATTTTATCAGTATCTTGCTAACAAGAAAAGTATCTCGTAGAAACATGAGAGCGTGAAAACCGAAAACTATAAATTCCTGGGTAGGAGTGAGTTTTCGGCCGTGTACAAGGTTTGCGATTAATACTAGACTAGCATCAAAACTGGTAATAGTTTTAATAATGATAATACCTAGTCCGGACTTGAGAAATACAGTCTCTACAGAACAGAAGTAATGTTCTCAGTTATGACCTGCTCACACACACCTCGCAGCGTCAAAAGAATAGTAGCGGTACAGCTGCGTGTGGGCACCAAAAAACAGTTTTTTTTATATTGTTCCACTTTAAGTTGAAAATTTATCTTCATTTATGTATTTATTTATGCAACGCTTAACCGTTAAAATTACTCTGAGCATGGTAGAATTAAGTTCAGTGCAACTTAATGCAGTTCAGTGCATCAAATGCCTGTAAACGAAACGAAATAGAACAAAGGTTTGTGAACGAAATTCAATGTAACACTCGACCCAACAAACCTGGACGGACAGACACAGACAGACTCACTGAACGCTATACATCCATTCGGTTACTCCGCAAGCACTAATTCTCATATTATAGCAGGTTTTGTTTTTTTAACGACAAGAACAAAGAATTTGCTTCAGCTTCTCATCGTCGTCCTTCTTGAGGTCAGTTTCATGCTAAAGCTGGAATCAATTTTATAGAAACTGAATAATGAAAAGTTAAGCATTTAATCCCACCGTGTCAAAGGCATAGCCAGAGGCGCAACACTAAAACAGTCAAGCACTAGCGTTAGTTTTCCGCGTTTCAGCTACTAAAAATCGCATTGTCAATTAACGTCAGCTTCCGCAAGAGGAATTCGAAGATTTATTTATATTACATACTTATCTGTTTTGCTAAATAAATGACGTGAAATATCTTGGTATTTCTTTAGTTAAACAAATATATAAGGTAATATATAGGAATCAAATCAGCATGACAAACACCGTCGTGTGTTTATTACTCTTCAGAAGGTTTCTCAAATGAAAATTCGGCATTAAGCCTAAATAATTCGATTACATATATATGACGCAGTCAAGGGGTATTTTCGTTATCACCTTTGACAAGTACGAACACGCTCTTTCTTATATTTAAATCGTGGATTTTTGTTGATCGTGCAAAATTAGACGTCGGCCAGCAACGCTCGAATTTCTTCCCATTTTATCCCTTAAAAGTACGTTGCGCGACACATGTAAACAAATACATTTATATAATAAGCTCATTCTTATGGTAGGTAGTTAATTAACGGGAGTCCAACTAATTGGAATGATGTACAAAAATTTGTTCAAATTAAGTGTGGATGTTGAAGTGTCCCTAATTATTTAGACCACAGAAATACATTTTTCAATTCAGTACCGCACGGATTGGTTAGGTCCCAGTCGGCGGCGGAATCAATTAGAGGAATTACTCGTAAACCGAAATAATAAATGCGGCGCTGTTAATTGCTTATCAGCGTTTTTGATGCCAGGATCAGTCAGCTATGCGCACCCATTTAGTGTCTTCCATAGAAATGAAATGAATAGATTTGAGTCATGGATACAAGTAAGTGAGGACTCTTAGATTCTTCATACTTTTCGTTTTCCATATTTTTTATTTCATTTGCTCATTACCATGATATTAATTTTTGAGACTTTTCAATTTCTGGGAATTTTTTAATTTTTGAGATTTTTCAATGTTTGAGAATTTTTCACCATGACCAGGCGATAATGCATACATCAATACCTAGGTGGCTTTCCACTGAATTGAATTGAGTCATTTAACGTTCCATTGGGTGAAGGTATTCAGTTCTTAGTGTTGTTACGCTTCAGTTTATTCTCCATTTCTCATACCCATTTCCATCGAGACAATATAATCTTATTTGGTTCAGCCTTTCAGACCGAATTTCAGGCCTTACTCAGAGTTATCTGATTAAGGTCTTCATCTGATTAGTTTGAACTAGCCTGAAGTTGTAATCTCGACCTTTTGATTCGTTTCTCTTTAAGAACGGAAGTCGATCAAGCTTGTAACTCGATAAAAAGTTGCGAATTCAAAATTTAAAATTGAAATTAAGGACAAGTTAAAGCAACTATAGTGTTGCAGAATGCGCCTTGAAAGTATTTGCTCTGATGGGCGTAAATGCACACAGTGAAGATATGAACTAATAACAATTTTGCATATGAGTAGCATCAGTAATTGTCAGTACGTTCTCGATTGCCACAAAATTAATATACTGTAAGTTAAACAAAGCACTTGGCGGATCTTGTCCTGAATTTTATACGGGAGCGTTTGCGTCTACCCTGAATTGAGTTTCAAGCGTTAAACCCAAATCAGTTACCCATGAGACTGAAGAAATTGACTACTGCTTCGTAAAATAGTCGTCTACTGCTTGCATAGTTTTCTGGTTGCGATTACCTTCAGCGCAGCGATCGAAAGGGCGAAACCAACGCGCCTGAGAAGTTAAGCCGTAATGAACGTAAATTTAGTAGACTCAGTTTCACCGATGCAGTCAACGATGTATCAATTCTTAAAATAATTTATATGGGAAGTCGCTAAAAATGTTGACTGACTGCCCTTTCAAAATGAAAGATATAGAGTTAATAAATTCAACCCCTCAATTCATGATTTAATTTTACCGTTCTCGTAGATAAAACATTAATTGGAAGCGTTCCATATGAGGTTCAGAGTTGGAAATTGTTTGGACGAAAGAGCTATGGAAATCAAATAGTTAAAATGTGCAATAGTTTCGTGACAGCCATGTACTAATTTCTGACGCTACATGCAATTTTTGAAGCAAGAAATGTTAGTTGAGGTTTATCAGAGAGCTGCATGTATTATCTGAAGCGCTAGAGGCGGCTTGTACGGCAAAAGTTACTTACCCCGTCGAGTACATCCCAAGGAAAAACTTACCACGTTTTAGTGTAAAATATATATTTTTTTACCAATGATTAGTAAGCATGAAATAACCCTGGTTCCCGTTATTAGCCAGCTCGTTACGTGCAAATTCGCTCTTATACATGGTTCGCTCATATACATGGACGGTCTTAACCAGTCTTGTTCTATTTATGCGAGAAACTTTACTCCTGTACGTTTTGAGTATTGTGCCTGGAAGGCAATGCAACAATATATTGTTTTTTCATATTTGGAGGGTTTTTTCATAGTTTGTTGTAATAAGCCATAGCTCTTGTGTCTTACTTGTGCTTCAATGCAGTTATAACATGAAAAAGTGTCACGTTTACCATCTGC
>LQNS02278125.1:19459860-19470217 GCA_001587735.2 Parhyale hawaiensis | reverse complement strand
ACATTCACAGCTGCCCACATCTTTACTTATCAACACATTCACAGCTGCCCACATCTTTACTTATCAACACATTCACAGCTGCCCACATCTTTACTTATCAACACATTCACAGCTGCCCACCTCTTCACTTATCAACACGTTCACAGCTGCCCACATCTTTACATATCAACACGTTCACAGCTGCCCACATCTTTACTTATCAACACATTCACAGCTACTCACATCTTTACTGATCAACACATTCACTACCGCTCTGAACTCCATACATTTTGCAAATTGTGCCCATTTTCTGTTATGTTTGCTTATGTGGAAGTACAAACTGTGTAGCGAAAACGATGCTTACAGGCATCTATAGGCTAAGTGTTTCCAGCTTTTCCCCTGTACACGGGCCCCATAAGTAGAGCAATAATGTTGTTTACTAAGTACTTGTGTGCCTATTTATGAACCTACTGTGTTAATATACAAGTTGTTGTTATTGTTATTTGCAATGGTCCAGTACGCCAGCAGACTGAGAGTGCTGCTGTAACTACTGAAACTCTTCAGCCCTCAAGTGATGACTCCCCTGACTTCCGATGAGCTATTTGCATGCCCTCTGTTGCGTCATAAAAATTCCGTCTCGATAATATTAGTCACAAATAGGCAAAAGTTTACTGACAGCGAACGACTTGAGTTTCGCTGCACGGATTGTTAATTCAAACTGTAAAATACTAATGTTACTCTTGCCAGTAACAGCTGTAAGCTGGCTATTGATTTTTTAAGCGTTAGAGAAAATGCATCTTGTTAGTTAAAGAAAACCTACTAACTTGCTGGGCAGAAAAGTGAACACCCGAAAAAAAAATTATCGTACGAAAGATATAGGTAAAGTCAATTTTGACTGTAACTGCCATTCACTGGGAAACCACAAGCCCTGGTTCGTGCTGCAGATATTGGCCACCTGGCCCCAGAGGAGTAAGTACAACTGTAGTCGACCACGAGTTGTTAAGAACTATGGCGCCGTAGCGGAATGTTCAACGACCCGGGTTCCTCTTTCCTTCCATTTCTGGGCAGTATAAGTGCCCCACGGTAGCTGTGCATACTAAGCAAGTTTGCTGAATCAGCGCACCGGGCGCCACAAAGACTGCTCGGCTGGCTTGTCGCTCAATCCCGGTTCCACTAATACACCAGTTCAGCATTCAAGGCCTACTGCGAATATATATTCTTGGATACCATCTCAACTATTAGAGAAAGTACACTTAGAACGGAAATAATAGCTTTATTGCAGAATTGACCACATCTCGACTATTTGGCTATTAATTTTAGTGAAAATTTAATAGAAAGTTAAACTTATGATGCTTAGAGTGTCTGTAAATTTTCAAACGACTAATCGTGTTGGTTCCAAAAAATTATGTTGTTTTGTCAATTTTACTGATTGCACTGAGAGGCGGTGATATCTTTTTGCCAAATAAAACAATATTCTCAGTTTTATATCACCAAAGGAGCAAAATGAACAACACAATTGAGAAAAATATGAATTAAACAAGAAATCGTTAATCAAACGTTTGCAATGACTGAAAAATTCTTATATGCCAACATGACCCTCATGACGTTTAATAAGTTCACTAATCCTTGAACCCATGCAGCCAGTTGGTTTCTTTATTGCAGAAGGTGGAACTGCCCTTGCTGCTGCAACAACAGCATCCCACAAGGCAGATTTTGAGTTGTACTGCCTTCCATCTGCGTAAATTTCTTTTTTCAGAAGGGCCCAGAAGTTTTCAATTGGGTTTTATATCAGGTGAGCGCGGTGGCCAAGCCATTAGTTTCCCTCCATGAAACTCCAAACAATCCAGAAATGCTGTGGTGTTACGGTCAGAGTGAGAAGACGCATTATCATGCATGAAAATCAAATTTCGAAGCAACGAAAGAGGTATATCATCCAGCCATAGGACCAAGGCGTCCGTTAACATGTCACAATATGATTCAGATGTAATCTTCACGCCATCAGGTACTCTAACCGGACCTACAAGTCGATCCCCTATTATACCAGCCTGTATCATAACACCACCTCCCTGTTGTTGACTTTTTACGCGTTGGTGACACTCACCTCCAGATAGCACCTAACCCTTACTCCACCTATCAGGTCCATCAAGGGTTGCACGGGTTTCGTCGGTGAAAAAAAAAAAAGATTCATGTTGATATTCATGTATTTCTCTGTCCATTCCATTCTCAAATTTTATGTCTTGGGGTCAGAGTAGGCAATTTCAGATGGGATTTGACAAAAGTAATGAAGCGAAGGATGTCATTTCTTGTGGTTTTAGGCACTTCAGGAAGCCCAACAGCCGTAAAATTTGATTTACCGGGTCTTTTACGTAGTTGACGAACAACATTTCTCATGTCTCTATCAGTAATAGTCCTTAAATGCCCAGCATCTGATCGTTCTTTTTCCGTGGTGAAGGGTCTTTCCAGAATCTTGTCACTGTGTCAATATGGCGTCCTATTTTTCGGGCAATAACATCCCATTTTAGCAGAATAAACAAGAAGCTATTATTGTCGTACACCTCAAAAAAGAGAAAATAATGCAAAGAGTTGTAAATCAGGAGACCCAGCAAAATGTAAATAAACTCAATAGTGTTGCCATAAGCTGTCACAATTTCCCTGCAAGTTTAATAAAAATTTGATCGCGCAAAAATGATATATGGTCAATTTTCTGCTAAAGCTATTATTTTCGTTCTAAGTGTACAAGCTGTTCTTGACATCTGAACATTTGCAAAGAAAAGTATTTGCGGTTTTACGGTAAAATAGCCGCAGGACAATAGTATACCATATAGTCTTCTACACCTCATGTAGCAGCATTTATAAGCATTTCAACTATGATCATTACATGGCCGTTTCGCCCTATGAGGGCATGAAAAATCATTTCAAAGTACTGCATAACTTTGCAAGAACCATAAACCTAAAACTGGCAGAAGCAATGCAAATTAAATGCCAAAATCTGTTCATTAACACAAAATACAATGACTCCTTCAATTTTCCAAAACTACCGTACAATAGTTAATATGGTTCCAAAAATCCAGAAACCGTTCCATTTCATGCGCTGTCGATATGCAGTAGATGTACCAGTGCTGCTGCGTATGTTATTTTCTTACATCCTTTTCGTGCGGCCGATTACTTCAAATTGACGAAACTAAAACGACTGGAATATCCATGTGCTTAATTCTATTTTGCGTTTTATGACCGTATTTTTTTCTCGTATTTCCATGCATCTTCTTACATTACAGATTTTGAAATACCCTGATGATGACATCAGTCGGCTGTCGAAACGTTAGCACAATTTTAAACTCTTTGTAACTATAGTGCTGTGGTATATTTTCACTCTCGAATTGTATTTAATAAATTTGATACAGTGAAAAAAAATGATTTTAGAGTGGTAGAAAAGAAGTGCAAAGTTATTACGAAGCTAAATGCTGATGTGTCTTATCCATGTAGTTTTTAGTACTTTTAAGACTACGATACCAAAAATATGTATTAGGAGGAAGCAATTATAACCGTAATTTCTTTGCTGGAAAAGGACTGCAGGGCCGATGGTAGCAGAGCCTCCGGAAGAAAGATAGGACTTAAATTTCAATACCTCCAAGGAGGACGCGCCCAGTTCTAAAATATGACAGTACATAGGTGGGTAGTGGAAGTAGTGGAGTATTCGAACGAAAAAGTAGAAAATGCAGCACAGTACGAGCTCCCACCACAACGGACGAGCAACACTGAACACCGGTTTGTCCATATGTGCGTTTGACTAATGTGCGTCGAACTGTTTGTCAGTGACATAGCTCGAAAGGCTATGAACAAATCTGCATGAAATTTATGGGAATGTTAGACTTATTAAAAGCCAGAAATGTCTAAATTTTGTTGATGATCGGTTCGTTCGTTTGGGTAATTGACTGCGTTTGACTAATGTTTGTTAAAATGTTTATCAAAACATAACGGAAAAGGTTACAGACGGATCTGCAAGAAAATCATATAAAAACTGTTATTTCTGTCAAGAGGCACAAATAACCAAATTTTGGTAATGATAATAGGAATTTCTAGTTCTAAAACTAATTTGAATATTCCGTTGGCAGTGCCTTGCTTGGTTGAGGCATACGCTGATAGAGTACTCTAGTATTAAAATCATGTGCATTCTAATTGTAAATCTGTGCTTTTGGTTGTCATACCGGACCCGTGTTCTTTTTAATGTGTGGCTTTATCGTGTAACGGAATTCGCTCTATATTGTACAAAAATTTTCATTTCAGCAGCAACACCAGCAATTTTAGCTGTCAACCCGAACCGATTCCAATGACGGACGGTCGCTCATGCCGGATTTGCAAAAGCGATCGTCCCCTGAAATTTTCACAGCATCCGCAAATTTTATCGCTGGCTGATCACGTGACGAAAGATTGTGATTTTTATGCTTGGAGATTATGCTAAATCGCTGTGGTCCACAAATGCTAAATTCGGCTCCGAAATATAGTTTGTCCAGCGAACTGGACCGAGGTACGAAGAAAAATGATCGTCGAAATACCTCCGCGTGACAACAGGGGACATTTTTTCTATCAAAAGAAGAATCTCTCGGGGTCTGCTCAAACATTCCAGGCGTAGAATTGATGAAAAGTTCGGATTTTGCTTTATTTTAACGAAGGGCAAAGGTTTGTGCCCGAGTTCAAATTGGATGTGCATTTTAGGAATTTTCACCTAGTGATGAAATGTTTAAACGAACGATTGTTGCGAGAAACTTGGATTTTTTGTTTTAGTTTCTTCTGAAAAACTCATAGTTTTTGTGAAATTTAACGCCACACCGCGAGGCAGGTGCTTTTCTCTTTTAGACAGAAAAAGGAGAAAAACTTAAGATTAAACTTAAGATTTTACTAGAATATCATTGTGAATGCCCTGTCACATATATATAAGAGAATGTTCCTAGGGGTATTTTTATTTTGAACTCCTCTGGCACTCTCGAGTAGCGAATATTTTGAAAGGGAAGATTAATTAATAAAGATAAAAGTTTTTTTTTTTTGCCCTGGACATAGGCTGATACCGTAAATGTCAATATTGGCATTAACTATCACTTAGAACTTTCTCACTATTCATTAGAGTCTAGTACAGTTTTAGCTTTCATGATAACTAAGAAAAAAGGAAGAAAAAAGTAATGCGAAATTGCTATGTTCAAACCAATTCACAGCTTTACAACAGTATCAACATAATATCAATAGTTTTTCTATGCATCCTCTTGACACTTTCTACACTAAATTAGTAAAGTACATCTATGAAAATATTAGGCGTCGTGATAACTATGCGAAACGCGGGGACAACTGTATATAAAGAATAGTTGTATTTGAAACAGGATCAAATCCTCACATCATTTTCAATACAATATTGAGAGTGTTTCAGTTTTTATCAATCGAGCGCGTTCTGACCGACAGATGTTAAAAGAGGAACGAAAGTGTTTTTGTTAAATGAGATTTTTGGCTCCAGTCCTGCGAGCACCACCAACTGCAATACAATGCATTCAATAAAGGAACTTTTGAAGGCACACATGAAGAATTTCACTAGGGGAAAGTACGAATAAAAATGTTTGGTCGGAGAGGGTGCAGACTATGAAAGGATGAAAATTTGTAAAATGGGCTAGCTTCAGTAACATTGTATAAAAATAATAGCAAACGATGGGTAAGTTTATTAATTACTGCATCATGCTTATCGAGCTTACTGAAACCTGTTTCAGGCAAGTCTCTAGCCTAATTTACTTAAACTGGAAGAAAATGTGAGCTGATGCTCACAGAAACCTTTACAGAAATCGTCGTAGGAATAGGATTGAGTAAGACACATAAATTGGTCAATTTTATATAAAGGCTAACGTTAAAAAACAAACTCAACAATAGTATTCAGGTTATTACCTTCGCCAAGGTGGTTTTGTTTTTGTCGTTTTTGTCGGTCTATCGTCTGTTTGTTTCCTTGTTTGTTTGTCTGCCACCAAGATTACTCAAAAGTTATGAACGGATCCTTAAGAAATTTACAGGGATTGTTAGGCAAGCTAACAGTAACAAATGATTAACTTTTGGTGAAAATCCTTTCATCTCTTTGTCTGCTTATTTTCTTAGGGCTATAACTTAAAAAGCTATTGACGGATTTTTATGAAATTTATATGAGTAGTTAAGTATAATACGAGGAGTAAATGACCAAATTTTTGTGATGATCTGCTCTCTTGTTTGTTTGCCGCTGTGTTTGATTGTATGCTTCTTAGTACAATAACTCAAAAGTTATGGATGGATCTTCATGAAATTTACAGTAGTTAGTTATGTTAGAAGACATAATGATTCAATTTTTGCGATGATGGTTTGGTGCGTTTGTGTGTTTGACATATGTTTGTCATAATGTTTTTAGCAGCATAGCTTCAAAAGTTATGAACGGATCTTCAAGAAAATTACAGAAATGATTAATACTATTAAAAGGCAGAAATCGTTAGACTTTGTTGTTGAATCGAAGAAAATCATGGTTTCAGAACCAATTTGAATTGTTTATCGCTGCCGTTGCCTTGCTTTGCGGAGGTATGCACTCTGAGAAAGCTCTTTAGTTTTTGTATGTTAAGAGGCGATGAAGGTAACCCCGAACAACCTACACAGTAAATGAATCTCTTTCTATTACTCGCCAATATATACCTTTTCAGTTAGCTATGAAGACTTTAGCGTTGTTTAATGTTCATATGTATGTGAATTAGAAGGCATTTTACTGATGTTTTATACATTAATCAGCCTTGGCACTCACACGAGAGAACTAGCAGTTAAGCAGACAATCGTTGGGTGAGGTTAAAGACGATAAAAATCTTTTGTTCTAAAAGTTATAAGGCAAGCTAGACTAAAAGAAATGAAGCTGGATATGTTGTCTGAAATCCTATAGGATCTAAAAATGAAAAATCGCTGAGGTAAGAATAAATTGATGAGAATAATCTAGCTATAATTTAGTACTCGTAAAATAATGGCTTACTATGCTGATGTTAAGCCAGACGATGTTTCTTGTCTACCATCCTAAGACTGAAGAAGGCTAAAATTTTACGAACTAATATACCTGTAAATGACCTTGAATATTGCCCCCCTCAACTAACATGACAGAGGGGGGGGGGGGTTTGACCCACCCCGTATCTCATAAAAATATAAGATACTTTCCTCCCTGCCTTCCCGCAATCCTATAAGGGTTTTATATTATATTTTTTTTATAGTACAATATTTGACGCATATAATATTTTTATTAGGTTTTTGTTTGGTTAGTGTTGAATGTTAAGAGTATTTACGTTCCCCCCGTAAACCCCCCAGGGGGTTAGATATTACTATAGTGATTTTATGGGTTAGGTTAGGTTAGGTTAGGTTAGGCTAGACACCCTTACTATGCTTACTATGCAGATATTAAGCGAGACACAGTGTAGTAGTAAATATACTGCATATGTACTCTACTGCGAACAAATGTATTTGGGGAATGTAACACACGTGCCGGGACAGCAAGCAATGAGAGGCATTTGGTTGCTATGTACTGTAGATGCTAAGCAGTAGGAGGTACTGTGGTAAATGCAACCCTAAATTATTACAAACCATTGCATTAGCTAGAAGGAGCGTAACGTACAAACACAAATGTTGATAGTGAGCATGTGCCTACATAGAAAGCTCGAACAATTACGAGTCTCCCACTTCTACAGGGGCTATGAAGCACCGCATTTATAAATACTGAGTAGAAAAATGAAAAGATACGAGTGTATTGGAGCAATGCTAACAATGAACTCCTATCAAAAACTCGTTATCATTGCTCTAACAGACTCCCTGACGGTCCAAGATGCTGAGAGGGTAAACCAGTTTCTGGGACTGCCAAAGAATCTCTCAAACCATCGACACCTTACTTGATTTACAGGAGCGTGCACATACGTAACTACAATGTAAGGCGCCATCCGCAATTAAGAATTGCAATAGCTTTGGAGTCATACCTGCACCACATCAGGTCACCTAAGCTGTTTTAGGGTTGTAAAAAACTCGTTTTGCAGTCTGCATGTCGAGGTTTTTTTTTAGTTACTGAACAGCTCTGAACAAACAAGGCCCCAGAACTGCTCATTAGCACCCGCTGCAACTGCGTTGTACTAACCGTAACTATTTATTACTGCGCGTTTTGTGGTGCCAATGCGATTTTTTCAAGCTCAGCAGTGTGTGCCACTAGTTACCGCCACGTGCAGTCGTGAAAACGGCGCCTATAGTTTTCAACTGAGTTTTCACCCTCCTCACCCAGCGTGGGTTAGCAGGCTACGAAGGCATTTTGCCCGTTGGAATACAAACCACAAAGAAGCCTCTCAGCAAAATAAGATGTTAAGATCTTATGTTAAGATCAAGGCTGCGGATTCAGATGAAACAACCCTGACTCCGACTCCTAGGTACGGCCAGTGTGTGACTTCGACTCCTTGGACCCCAATAATGCTCGCCTCATTCCGACTCCGACGCCTATTTTTAAGTAACCGGGCCATTTCACCGACTCTGACTCTGAGAGAAGTGAACGTCTGATTTCGACTCCGACTCCTTACCATCGAAGTGTCCGATCGCTACCAACGCTTGGCTCTTGTTCCGTCTCAGCAGCCCTGGTGGGATGACAAAATTACAAAGGAAGGGAATTAAAAGTATTGTAGTAATGTGCACACCTCTGAGACCTACTACCAACTGTCATTTAGAGAAGAGGTTTAATACAATGTTACTCCTTTGGAAAGCCAAGAGTTAATGTCAGTAGTTGGATCCATTTACATCGAGCTTCATGTATATATATATATATATATATAAATTATGTATAGAGTAAGATATCAACAATAGTGGGCATCGACAAGGCTGTACAGGACCCATGAAAATACTGTATTATAAATAGGTTAGAGATAAGGTACCATCTGTGCCTGCACAAAAAGTTAAAAACTTGCATGGCATTAGTACAAAAGGTTGCATGGCGTTAGCATATTGTAATGGCTAAGGTTAAGATACTATATATCGCCTATGCCTGCACCAGAAGTTGCATAGCGTAGCATATTGTTATGAAACTTTACGAGGGACTACAAAAAATGAGGCTGTAAAATTCCCTATCAAGCGCAACGATGTTTACATTATCGAAGTCACGATGCGCAAGCCCCGGGGCCCCCATCTGGTGCGCCGCTAGGCTCACCAGAAGCCTGATGAATAGAAACTCTTTCTTTCAATACGAGTTCTTTATAGAAGGCAATAAGCTAGCTATTGTCTCGAGAAGCGGCGGCTTTCATTTCCCACTTGCGCCAAGCTCTGACGCATATCGTATAAGCAAAAACCATCAAATAACGGAATTGTTATAAAGTAGTAGGTATCATTACTTCCGAAAAAAAGCCCTGAGAAGCAAGAAAATGTGTGCTCCTCATGAATGGAGATGATCTTTTAATAAGCAGTTTAGATGAAAAGTTTGAACTGGGAAATTTGTAATAGGTTGCGCATGATTTACATAGACCATGTTTCTCCAGTTAACTGTATCAGTAAGAACAAAAGACACCAATTTTTGAGAGGATTGCCGCTCATTGAAACAGTTTTTTAAAATATCAATATTAGCACAACCATAAAAAATGATGGAAAATACGCTTCCTTTTAGTTGTATTTTAGCGTTGACTTAAAGATATCGCTCTTAAAACAGACTAGAAATTTTGCTAAATAAAAATCGCTTACTTTTTCTGGGTGAAAAGAAGAATGTCAAGCTCACCCATTAATAAACAATGTTAATTAAAGTAATCGCTGTCTTGTGTTGGGGTTTGGCAACGAAGGTGTCGGACACCCTCTATACTGTACTGTTTGATGTTTGAATTGAGGACAATAATGGTGAAAAGTTGTATGTTTTGTACAGTAATAAAATTTGCCACATTACCAACTCTTTATTGATGACATTTGCCAGTGTACACCAACATGTAGAATTTTAAGAGTAGATCCAGCATTGTTAATAAGCAGCTAAAGAAACGATTACGGCAATGATACGAATTCTCCTGCACTGTTATTATTAAATATATCACTGTCGGATGGCAAAATTCAATAATTAGAGCTTTATGAATGAAATTTTCAGTCTGATTACCGAGTTGTAAATTAGATGCGCTGCAATGTTCACTGAAATTATCAGTATCAAACCCTGCCAGCGATAATAAATACAACAGTGAAATGGTAAATGCGCAGTCGAAGACTCACCTATAATATTATTGAAAAGCAGCAGAAGAGACAATGGATTTTCTAGGTGACCAGAGCACTTCACAGCATGGCAATTTACAAAGCCGAAGCATGTCAAACAACTAACAGCATAGCTCGCTTACACTCGCTGACCTGCAGACAGAGAGAGAGA
>LQNS02278125.1:19425632-19442352 GCA_001587735.2 Parhyale hawaiensis | reverse complement strand
GGCGCTTTGTCTCTGATATCAAACCTGGCCATTTTACAAGCAAAAGGTGCTAAGTTCGCGGAACTGTTGGATCTTCCCTGCGTTTGAACACATGCCGACATGGTACGTATACGTTACATGATGATGTGACAGAGGTGTTGGGGTTATAGCTGTCGGCGTTATTTAATTTAGTTTGTAAAGGTGTGATATAGATAATAGAGGGATTTAAAGTTTAGGAGATTGTAGCAACTTCGTAAATTTCATCTATAGAGGTAATGTAATTATTCCCACCAGTGTTACAGCACATGATGTAGTACACAAATCGTCTGAAGTCTAAGCAAAAACAGTTACAGCCGCTAAAAATCTCAATAAAAAAATCGAAAAGTACTAAAATCAAGTAATAATTTGCGATGGGTATGAACTCTGGGAATCGTTTAACTCTGGCTTGGATTTCGTAATATGCAAGGACTCTAAAATTCTGAGGTTGATAAAACTGCTTGCACTGCCTATTATCTTAAAACTGTCTTCCTTCTTTGTGTACTCTTACAGATTTTCGTGCTGATGATGGGCAATACTTAGGCCCGAAACGTACATTTGTATGCATTTTATTCATAAATGATTTTAAGATTCGCTTTGGCTCTTTTACTTATTCTGAAGTTGAGACTTGGACAATGTCAAAATCTGAAGGAATGATGTAGTAGTTATAGAAAACAAGTGTGGCCTGTAAAATTTACCTTAGTTTTTTTGGTACATGTGTAATATTGATAATATTTTGCTTTGACAATGTACGACATTGTTGTTTGATTGTGTATACGTAACTGCATGAAAACTTGTGAATTAAAATTGTGTAACTGCATCTAACATTGCACAACCAACTCTTCCTTACGCTACAGCAATCTGTAATAACAATGATACAGACACACAGACTCACACAACAGCCACTAGGCTATTCCCTGTAAAGCCACCGTTCAGTTACGCTAGGGAGAACTGTGATAACCGTGATGCAGACACACAGACTCACTCCCTATATGTATCCAGTTTTCATCTTGCACTGTAATGAGTAATAATAACTAGATCGAGCACTCTGAGAGCCCATACCTCCGTCAAGCAGAGCACGGTAATGAAAAATTAATATTGGTTCTGAAACCATGATTTTCCTTGTATCAATACCAAAATCTAATCATATTTGCCTTTTCACAATATTACGAGTTTCTCTTATTTCTGTCAGATCCGTTCTGAACTTTTTGAGTTATGCTGCTAACGAACATTCTAACAAATATTAGTCAAACACTCAAATAGACCAATCGATCATCACCAAAATTTAATAAATTATGTCTTTCAACATTACTAACAATTCCTGTAAATTTCAAAAAGCTCCATTCATAACTTATTGAGTTATTGTGCTAACAAGCAAATAATCAAACACAGCAACAAACGAAAGAACAAACAGATCTTCACAGCAATTTTGTAATTTACTCGTCGTAATATACCCAATAACTCATGTAGATTTATAAGAATCCATCCATAACTTTCTGAGTTATGGTAATAAGAAAAATGAGGCAGACAAACAAACAAACAAACGGATGGACAGATCTTCACCAAAATTTAATCATCTGTTCCTCCTAACATAACTAACAATCCCTGTAGATTTCGTTGCAATCCGTCCATAACTTTTTGAGTTATTTTGGTAACAGACAAACGGACTACCAGACAAACACCACAAAAACATAATCTCCCTACGGAGGTAACTAAAAGGTTCGCAAGGCCGCTGGCCGCAACTTCTGTAGCAACTGCTACAGAACCACTGGCCAGAGAAAAGCCTAAAAAAATCTATGTATTGCCGGAGTGCTGGAAAGGAGAAATAGCTGCCATATGCCCTCTCCCAGCTGTGACGTAAAGACAAGAACTATGCAACAAGATGCTGCCTAAGTTAATATGGTTTTTCTGACTAGACCCTCGTCTGCTAATACTGTAAGGAGAGAAAACATTGGTAGAAGGACCACCTTTAAATTTAATAATATTGATCAATCTTTAAAATATTCACTCGCCACTTAACGCATATCATGTAATTACTATCACTTTATCATCTATTACAGAGTTTGGAAATTGCCACGTAAGTGTTATATGCGACGGCTTAACTAAAATTTGAAATTTTGGACAGATAGAAACGAAATTTAGCACCGTATGAATTTGTACTTTGAATGTAACATTTGCCCGCGGAAAATAGAAAGCGTAAGCGTAAGAGAACTTGCTGTACTACTGTGGATTTAGGATAAACCTTAAGAGACGCTTGGAATTAAGGAATGTTTGAGGCTCGCCATTAAGTCCGAAACACAGACTAAGGAAACATGGTATTATCATAAGAACCAGCTCAGTCCGGGGTCGGCGAGAGCTGTGTATTTTAAAATTTCATAAGCTGCTGTTGCATTAAAGGAGAGAATCCCAAAAGCGGCTGCGGAGTTTACCGCAGACGAAATTAAAAATCTTATTTCCTGCAGCAGAGCCATGCCTCGAATGAAAGAGAAGGGACTGGCTAGACAAAACAACAAAGGGATGTTATCTTTTATATTGTAAAAAGACCGCCCGACTGTGAGACGGAAATTTAATCTACTTTGTCACCACTTGATGTACAACAAATACGAGGGCTGAGATAAAAGTAATTTATATTCATGACTACAACATTGGGAATACTTTTATAGCTACCTTTTTGTTTGAATAATTTGTACTGATGACTGCATAGCCAGCTTTTGCCGCCACGGTAGCAGCATGCTTCCGTTCTCAGCTCTAACACCTTGTATCGCTCGCAGCTAGGTTCGATGCCCAGCCAGGCAGCGAGCTCTTTGCAGATCTTGGTGTGCTGATTCTGCAGTTGTGTGTGCATGCACGGCGCCGTGGCGGAACTGCCTTCCTCAGAGATGACGGGGGGGTGGGAGGTCTCGGGTCATTTCTTCCTTCCGTCAAATTGGCACCATAGTTCTTGGTAACCCGAGGTCGACTGCAACTACACTTACTCATCTGGGGCCAGTGGGCTTATACCCGCAGCACAAACCAGTGCATGTGGGTTTCCCAGGTTAGTGTGTGGTCTAAGTTTACTTTACTTTTCCACTAACGGTACTATCTCAAGAACACTGAAATTACTCATATTTTCTCTACCAGAAACTTCGGCTGCCCTATGAGCAATTTTACGATTTCAGTAATTGGGACGGCCAATACTTCTTTTCTGGTATATAGAAAATAATAAATGAAGGTAATTACTTTCAATTTTTATCGTAACTCATGCAGTTGTGTGGAATATATAGGTATAAAGGATGTTAAAAAGTAATTTCCATTCGGTATTCACGAAAACTAAACGATTTTCACTAGAAGGCAGTTCTCGTACTTCAGCTGTCGAATGTTGCTATGAGCGTAGAAGTACAGTAGCTGTGAGAGCAGCAGTCCATAGCAGCCTACGTACGGTATATGTGTTTTATGAAAACCTATAACATATATGAGCGAGAAAATTGAAAATAGTCAGAATAGCGCCAAAAATATAGATTTACATATATGTATATTAGAGATTAACTATGTATACGAAAAAGTTACTTTAGTTCGGCAACCCTAGCCACTGAGGCTCAAAAGAAATACACACAGACTGGTAGGACCTTGGCTGAAGACCATCCTAGCCAGGAAGTAGAGAGCCGTGGACTCCTTACTCGCCGAGCCTATGAAAATAATCTGAGCATGGAATTGAATAATTCGATACTCGTATTTTTACCTCCTGTAACCTTAAATTGTTCCTTAATTTTTATCATCCATAGGATAAAAGCAATGTAATATTGCCACAGAAGCTTCAATAGTCATGAACCAGTAGGGGTTCCGTGCGTGAACCAACAGGGGGACCGTAGGTTCATATGCACCCCCAATGGGAACCACTGCACTAGATGATGGCTACTTGCAGACATTGAATTGATGTAATATTAACTTTAATGTCAGAAATCAGGCCCCAGTTCGTGAAGGAGGTTTGCAAATATCCAGATATGGACCTGCGTAGAATCCTAATGTCAGTGGGAATACATGATTGGCATTGTATGCCATCGATGGCCTTGCGATTCCAGATCGCACGGCCACAGGAGGCAAAATACAAGTTTAAATAGCTTATAATAATCTTCTACATCAATTTATCAAAATTGAAAAATTTTAACTGTGGTATAAATAGCCTTTGCTCTGTCACAAAAACTTAATTTTTTTCAAAAACGGCGAGAACAGCATGAGCTAACCATCATTCAATGCAAATAGTCATTTAGGGAGAGTACAAATAAATTCAAGAGATTTAAAGGTGAGAACTCGCTGTATGTGAATAATGGGCTAAGCTGGGATGTCACGTGACTGCATGTGACACGAATAATTACATACAACAGTGGGGGGGGGGATAAATATTCGTACACAATGAAATTTATTTTTAAAAATCTTGCGAACCAAAAATAAATACATTGATGCGGTATTTGTATTTTTGCGTAAACAGCACACACGCAACAAGAAAACAAGTAAAGTCCTCTAGAATAGGAATTATATAACAATGTATATATTTTGGGATAAAAAAATATTCGTACAACACAAAAAACGATTTTAAAACAACACTTAATATTTTGTGGCGTAGTCTTTGTTCAGTTCAACGGCAATTAATCTTTTTGTATATATTTTTTTCCAAGCCTTGACATGTTTCCAGGCGGATTTTAGCCCATTTTTCCTTGCAGATTTCTTTGAGTTCCGGAATGGATTTCGGCCTCCTCGCATTAATCTTCACTTTCAGAAATCGCCACAAATTTTCAATCGGATTCAAATCCGGAGACTGACTTGGCCATTCTAGTTGTTGTACATGGTTATCGGTGAATCATTTCTTTGTGGTTTTCGCGGTATGTTTTGGGTGGTTGTTCTGCTGAAAAACGAATTCTTGCGGTAGCCCGAGTTTTTGAACCGACACATGCAAATGTTCCCTCAAAATGTTCTGATACATGTGAGCGTCCATTCTCCCTTCTATGATATGAATATTACCTTTTCCACGTGATGAAAAGCATCTCCGAATCATAACGTTACCACCATTAAATTTCACAGTGGGAATGGTGTGTTTGGTGCGAATACCATTCCGTCCTTCCTCCACGCATGGTTCTTTGAAATTCGTCCAAATAGCTCTATTTTAGTCTCATCTGACCACAACACGTTTTCCCAGAACGACTTAGGCTTGTCCGTGTGCTCACGGATAAATTTCAGACGAGCTTCCCTATGTCATTTCGACAGCAGGGGATTTTTACGAGGAGTTCGAGAACGTTTTGGTACAGCCCGTGGCTTATTGTACGAAGGCTAACGCTTGTCCCTGCTGCTAGCAAGTCCTCCTGAAGCTCTGTGCCAGTAGTCATGGGATTTTCGGACACTTTTCTGGCCATTTTTCTTGAAGCTCTAGGGGAAATCTTTTGCGGTTTGCCAGATCTGAGTTGGTTTTCGACGGTTTCCGAACTTTTAAACCTTTTGATAAATGACCCGATGGTGGTAAACGGTATTTTGAGTATCTGTGATATTTGCCTACAAGTTTCCAGGACTTTCATGTTTTGATAATCAACTCTATTGCAGAATTCGTAAGCTCCCTGCATTTTGCCATGGTTGCAACTTTTTTCTACTATGTTGCATGAAATAATGACCCCAAAGCTGATCATGGACTATAGCAGACTTCTAACGTAAAATCTAGAAGGTTCTGTAAAGTTCTTGAACAGTCAAATGAATTTTAAAATGAAAAAAAAAAACGTTTTGTACGAATAAATTTTTCAACCCGATATATGTGAAATTTTATATAATTCAACGTAATTTTTTGTTGTTGACTTAAATGCCTGTACTGTATCAATATATTATGTCTGGTTCTCTATTTTTTTTTAAATTAGCAAATCCATTGTGTACGAATATTTATTTCCCTAAATGTATATGCTTGACGTATGTTGTTATGCCTCTGGCGTTCTGTATTAACTGAAAAGCAATAGCCTGGAAGCCATCGATATCTACAATACTTATGCAGTACGCAATATACTAACTTGATGCCATTTTAATGGCGGGGGCAATTTCAGGGTAATTTCGCAGGGCATCCGTAGAAAACTGGACTTTGGTAATCACTAAATTCTAGTATTCTAGTGCATAATTCTGTGCAGAATTATCTCCAAGGGGCAAGAGCTACAACTACAATGCAGAATTGGTATTCCTGTCCTTCGCTCGACTCATCCACTACCCAGACACAGCGGCACCTGTCAAGTAATATCGCGGGAGGGTAAGTAAGGCGACCTCAAGTAACGATCGTCCGATATTGGAAAACGCCCGCCATAGTGTCCGCCTGGCACACCGCAAGGTCCTAACACAGAGGAGCAGGCAGTGGGGTTTACACAGGAACTGCCCCCTTCAGCCAATGCTTTTTATCCAACAAATTTGCCGTCAAATGGAAGCACAATTGAGCGTGGCATTTTTTTTTTGTTTAAAAGTCTGTCAAATAAAGGCTAAAGAATTGAAATCGATTGTGTATTCTTCAGTCAAAAACACGCAGACAATAGAAAAATCACTGTGGTTGCTTATGCATAGAAATCTCAAACTGTAACGATTGAAAATCAAATAATACGGCGTTTTATGTAGAAAAATATACCTAGGAAGCAACAAAAAAGAAATCCGCTTCATACGCAGAAAAATTTGTTGTATATGTATTTATAAACGTGGCTACTAGTATAGAAAAATCTTAGAGCACAACAGGCACTGGATATTGTGAACGCTGTTAGTTGTGTGGCTTAACGCGCATAAAAGTGGCAATTTTGTAGTTTAGCTGCGACGAAACTGTGTTTCTGTAACTTCCAGTCGTGAGCAATATACACTCAAAGTTGCTACTAGCTGAGAATATCCGTGTGGAAATTTAAAAGGCTTAAGAGAATCAGTTTCTATAGATGCCATATTTCTCCCAGTACTATACTACTGAAATTGTTATAGGTTGAATTATATATATTCTCTAAAATGCATTTTTTCATGTTAAAAAAACTTCCTGTTCACCAGCTCCAAAAATAAACACAAAATACTCTAACTAGTTAGACTGCCAATTGTGGATGCCGCAAGAGCTGAAATTATAGTTACAACAATCTGTTTTTTACTTCAATGATTATAAAATCTGATCAGTTTTCATCTGAAAAAACCATGCAGCAGTAGCGGAAAACTAAACCCTAATTAGCAATACAGTTAGTGAAAGCTCATGGCTACTAAGATAGAGGTGCTACACAGTTTCGTAACAGGGTAATTGGAATTCATTAATGACCTCCAAGATTGCTTCTGTCCTTACTATCTGATCGACGCAGCACATGCGAAGCGGGGATTTTTCACGGAGAGTGAAACAACAATTTTGTCCAGCATGTTGTCTTCCTCCGACGGAGCAGTTTTCGCTTCACGTGCTGTATTGTTACAGTAGAAACCATCCTCTATTAACCTAGTTCAGGGCAGCAGTACAAATCTCCTGTAGTGTGTAATTGTACAATGCAGCCACTTTAGTAGGACTGAATAAAATATCGGCTTTCCCTAGGAATAGCATTATATTTAGTCGCAACAATACGCATGAAGTATGCCGGTTACAGTTGTAGAGTTGAAGCGACCAACAAGACCTCGCTGCTCGTGTGAGTAACAGTGTTTGAAACACCAAAAAATTTGTCACTCGGCGATCCAGCGAAAGCCTAACTTTCGGTCCCTGGAAATTAATGTATATTGAAAAGATCGCACAAAAACAAACATGGCTGCCGCTTTGTGAATTTTACCCGATATTGGACACTGATGGTTCAGGAGTTCGCATGGCTGATCACATGGTACCGGCATCGGGGGCAGAAAAGAGGAGCTAAAATGTGTCTAGAGACCCGATGACGCGACGCGATAAGGAGATTAAAAATCCTGGCATTCGGGCCATATCTAATATCTCGGGCCATTGTTTCACCCTCATGCTGACGACGGGTCTCCATAAGATACTGTTAACAATCCTCAATAATTCGAAAACCAGCGATGTATTCCATTCTCTGAAATTTCTAATATCTATATCTATACCAGCAGGCATTGTGTAGTAACAACCGATTTACGTTTTGAGTTCGAACATAGACTTAGTAATTATTACAGGTAAGAACATGTTTGTGAGGCATATGCATGAAGAAGAGTTGGAGGGCTAATACGAAAAGTACAGTAACGCTTTAAATATACCTGCGGGCGTTAATGCACTTGTCACAGTAGCCCACTAATTTTATTATTGTAGGTGACAAGTTTCAGCTGATGAAGGGTTAACAAAGGCGGACACCTACAGCCTCTTGCGATCCTTTGCGACGCAGTAGGAAGAGTAAAAAAAAAATGGCCAAAAAAAAAAACACTGCAGCAGGAGGCCCTGGAGCCCACCAGTGAGAGTTAAGCCTGTATATTCCCAAGAGAGGGACATGAATAATTCCTGAATAATACAAGGGAACATGGCTTCTCACATAAGAGAAGTTAGGTTAATTTTACTGCATCTACTTAAATGTCAGTCTAAACGTTCTAGTCTTGTCAACATGTACACTCGTCCACTCGTTCGAATGTGTTCTAGTGTCCTTGTAAACACAAATGTGCGTAAGCCACAAAAAGTGATTAAGATGTTAGTCGTCCAATCTGTTTTCTCGGCAAATGCTTTGAGGCAAGTTACGGATATCTCTTCAAATTTGGAATCACAGGAAGCTCAAACGATAGCGCACTTCTCTGCTGTTTCCACTGCACAAGACCACATTAATGCGATTGGGTAAGCCGTGGACCACATGCTACCTTGATATGGTTTACTCCTAGCGAAGGAGGCTGATGGCAAATTGTTATATCCTCGCTAAAATTTCTTCCATTGGACGTACCGACCTGTAACAAAAATAATCTGTTCTTGGAGACGAAAGGAATGCATTTGTTGAAAAGAAACAGGCATGCGTGAGCACTGGCCACCTGTATCTGCAAATTGAAAAATTTATTTTTATCCAATTTTCCATCATTTTGATTTCCCAAGCTTCAATATTCGCCGTCCATAGTTGGTATTTAGCAACGAGTCTTTGTCTCCCGGCAATAAACACATTTCTTGCATCACCGAGAACCGTTTAGTTTTTGTTTGAGGTCGTTCTCTTGACTGGAAAAGTTTAATATAATATGTTTGTCATCAGCCTCACTTGCAAGTTTTAGTTGGCAGTCAAGTATCGTGTGGTCCGTGGGCAAGCGCATACGTTCAAACGATAACGTGTAGACCAGCCCTAAGGGTTATGCAGAATTTTATTTCACAATGCGGGGGTGTATACTTTAGTGGGCATTAAAATACTACTATTACCGTCAATACATTGTTTTACTTGCTATACGATGATGATTGTTTTCACGGCTTGCACCTCAATGTACTTATGCCCAAATATTATCATAGCTGTCATTGATCTAACTGCTATCATACAGCCCCGTATAGTTCGCGTCGGCCCCTCCCCACCAGCAGCTTCCCAACTCCTGCCTATTAACTGGTGCATTACAGTATGTGTTTCCCCTTCTCCACCAGTAACTTCCCAACTCCTGCCTATTAACTGGTGCATTACAGTATGTGTTTCCCCTTCTCCACAAGTAACTTCCCAACTTCTGCCTTTTAACTGGTGCATCACAGTGTGTGTGTGTGTGTCGCCTCCTCACCACCAGTAGCTGTCAACAGCCCTCGTGCAGCCCGCCCAACGTCCCCCTGGACGGCAGTTCCGCTACGCCAGTAACAGTTGCTCCCTTTATCGCCGGAACGAACCCTGGCACTAATTGTCCATCAAGGTAGACATGAAGTGTCTAGTGATGTCAGCTCCAAGCTCGATAAAAGTCTTGGCTGAATTAAACTCTAGGGAGGAGATGCTGGACACAGCCCCAGCAACAGTTTAGCACTGCAATATCTAACTCGATTTAATTTTGGTCTCGCGATAATTGTGTGCTTAACTTGATAAGAGAGATGTCACAGGAGCAATGACCGTGTTAAAATTTGGATAAACTGATTAAGAGAAGATTTTATTCATATGCAGTGGATGACTCAGTGTTTGGTTGCCCTAAAATATACTGAATATCCGCCTTCAGTACTTGAATATTATCACTAAATGTTTTTACTGATCGCTAAATTAAACTCTGGGGAGGATATGCTGGACTTACGGAGGCAATGACTCTATGTTGCCTCCGTGGCTGGACTGCATCAGCAACAGTTTAGCATTGCAACACGGCGCACATCGTTCCGATACAGATATAAATGTCATAGCATTGATACGGTAGGATCAGCGAAGTGCGAGCGACACATCCTCGCATCAAGTTGTGCTTGTGAATGCATATAGTTTTGGTTCCGGCATAACTCGGTATCATATTTGGTCTCTTATGGCGTGCTTAACGTAAGAGTAACGCCAAGGTAACTTAATGTCATCGGAGAAATTCACAGCCCATCGTCACCTGACAAGAGTATGCCAGGCACTGAGCTTCGAACAGACGTGGACACATTCAGTACTGTTGTCTAAAAATCCTGGTAATCGCTTCACTGCAGCGCAGTTTTGGCATTTGGCAAGTTTCATAACAATTTTTTGCTTTTCCGACCCAAAATTGATAGACTGACGAATTTGTTTTTCATGTTAATGTATTAAATTTTTATAATACAATTAGGATTCTTGTTTTTCTTGGAACTAGGTCCCCATATTAATGAGGAAACGTTTTAATGAGCCACACACATAAATCAGCTTTATAGGTGTTTATGATAAAATATGTAACAACTTTTATTTGATTTATTAGAACAAAGAAGCTCTATCTCTATCTGTACAAATATATATTTATATATATATATATGTATATTTATTTGAAATCTATTGTTTTATATTCATTTATAACTCCCTCACGATGATGGTGAGCTTCTGGCTTTCAATTCTCTAGAGGTAGACTAATATTCCTCCGGATGGAGATCTGAAACCATTGAGCTGCAATTCTTGGCAGAAGTTGCAATTTTCAAAGAAACCTCTCAAGATTTCTTGCCAATCCATCTGCTCCACACTGATACTTGTGCATCATGCAGTTTGAACTGCGCAGTATTGCAGTTTATTGCTAAGACATTCGACGCAGGATTTGTTTTCATATTGTTTTAAGTAATACGATTCACGATGATACTTGTGCATCATACTGTTTGAACTAAGCAAAATAGCAGTTTAGTCCTTAGATATTAGACGCGGAGTTCATTTTCATATTGTTTTAGCTAATGCGGTAGGCCCTATGGTAAATATTAGACAGAATGCTTCAATATTCGATACCCTTTTTTACAGCTAATTCTAAACATATGCTTTTGTATGCGTGATAGACGTAGTTGTAACGATTTCACTCTCGTCTGTGTACTTGTACAGACATAATTTCTTCGACTTCTTTCGAGATATTATGCATTTTAAAAATGATATTTACTCCCCCTACATCTCAAAGCCGATTATGTCATGCTCAACGTATTTCAATATTCGTTTTCAATTTAAATAGATGTGCAATATTTGTAAAGATGTGTTCTACTGTACAACAGTTCATTTCTCAACACTGTTATTGCTCCTTGAATATGCAAATAGTATCTATAGAAATATTATGCATGTCTATGTCAGGCACGCGTTGTGTATAGTAGGCAGTGCTTACACTGAAGTGAAGGAAATCTACTATATAATAAAGACCGATGTCTTTTCAAGTTCACTGTCTCGCCCACAACGTCAATCAATTAAGGAATTACGTGACAATCAAAACCTAGTAGTCCGAAAAGCCGATAAATCAAACAACTACGTCTTACTTAACTACGACTGTTACAAAACCAAGCTCGATCGCATTCTTGAAGACGGCAACAAATGTCAGAGGCTACAAAGAGACCCAACAGACAATCTAAAAAAGGAACTTAACAAAATAAATTGCAACCATCAATGCTACTCCTAATTCTAGCGGGCTCAAGAAACTTGAAGGACATTATACACCTGGCTACTTCTAAGGAATGCAAAAAATTCATAAAGATGCAACAGACCCTCCACTACGACCCATTATATCACATGTTCCAGCGGTGAGTTATTATGCCGCCAAAGCGTTGAATAATATCATCAAGCCATATATGCCGCAGGAGTTCATGCTCAGGTCAACAGACAAAGTTATTGTCATCAACCGTAGCAAGCAACCCGAAGAGCTCTTGGCATCTTTGGATGTCGAGTTCTTCTTCACTAACGTGCCTGTAGCTGCGACAATGTTTTCCAACACCCATCCCTAGCGCCCCTGCAGCCCTGAGTCGTGCCTACTTGAAGGAACTCTTCACCATATGCACCACTGAAGCACCGCTTCATCATGTAGACGAGGCACTATACCATCAAGTGGATGGCGTTGCCATGGGATCACATCTGGGCCCAACGCTGGCGAATTTTTATATGTCTCACGTAGAACACCAGGTTTTGCACTCTCTCTCCCCTGCTGACAAACCCATTATTGACTGTAAATATGTTGATGACATTTTTCTGGAAGTTACTAGTCAGGATCAACTAGAGTTTCTAAAATCTAAAATGGAGGAAGCTTCAGTTTTGCACTTTACCTATGAACTAAATGTTGCTAACAAACTCCCTTCTTTGGATGTATTAGTTGAGTCATGCAATGACTGTTTTAAGACTGCTGTCTATACTAAGTCCAACTCCGGACAGACCTTAAACTTCGATTCGGATGCCCTTATGCAATACAAACTAGGCATTTTCAGTATTTATCTAAACAGAGCATTTAAAATTTGTAGCTCTTGGGAAGCACTCCGAATAGAATTTTTACGTATTAAGAAACTTCTGATCAGTAAGAATTTCCCTAACTCTCTGATCGATCAAAAAATTAACTATTTCTTGAATTCTCATATACCAAATACTGTTGATAGGCGAGAACCTGTGCAACCAAAAATAAATATGTACTACGAAAACAAATGCATGTCAATTATAAAATGGATGAAAGAGCTCTGAAGAATACAAATTTACCTAAGGCCCGTAGACAGTCATTCAAGAATCTGGCTATGCATCTATTATAAAAATAGGAAAATCAATAACCCCATCGTTCACAATAACATGTCTAAGCATCGACCAAACGAACTTGGTAAGTCCAGTGTAGTGTACCAATTTAGGATGTGGCACAGGAGAATGCATGTCTCTTGACAAATGCTACATCGGGCTTACCAGAATGACTTTGGAAAATAGAATCTATTATTGTAAATATCGAGGCGCTATTTTCAATTATTTCCGTACAGTTCACGACCGCAGACCGACAAAAGAATATTTGCACAACAATACTAAATTTTTATACAGTGCTATCAATAGAGACCATCTTAACAATTTGGAAGCCATACTTATCCATCGTTACGAGCCAAATCTTAATGGAAACTTAGTAAATTTTTAAGCACAAACGTTGTTTCGCAGGAATGCGGGTTCCAACATTGTTGGAACGTAGGACTTGGCCCCCTCAGGGACGGCTATTTCATGTCTAGCTATTGACAGTGTGGGTAGGGGACCTTTGTACTCTCTGTGAACGCACAGTTAATTAAGTATACAGATAGTTCCTTTTGTACTGAATACGCATAAATACGTTTTTCTAGTCACATTATCTTTGTCAAATAGTTTATTTTAATTAATCTACCTGTAAATTTCAGATTTTATATGCCTGAGGATGATGTACGTTACATCGAAACGTTGCTTTAATCTTTACGATTTTAGAAGTGGCCTGAACGTGGTGTCAAGTTTTTAAACATTATGAATATAAGTGTATTTTTAACAACCCTCACACATATTGAACTTGAAAAATTTAGAGTGGTTGAGAAATCAGTAAAGAAAAAGACCTATGTGTATTTATCTGTTTGCTTAGTTATTTATCTATCCATTTTCTGTCACGCTTTAAGAAATCAGATCGTCAATAATTACCCCAGGTTGGAGGCTGTGGTCATCCTGTCAAGCTACATTGAAAACTGTTAGGTAGACAATAGGCCAGGTTGCAGATGATGGCCAGCGCGTATATCTGAATGCAGCGCTTTCTTTGCCAACATTGAATTCCACTCAATGAAGATGCATACAGCTTCTTCAAGCACTCTCATGCAATTTCCTGGCAGCAAATAATTTCTTTCAGTTTAGGTGTTTTTTTTCAATAGAGTAATTTTTTTGCATGAGGAAAAAATTCCCGATTTAGATTAGATAGGCGGCAGTAGACGAACCAAGAGACCCATTCCCAAAGAGACATTGGGACTAACACCCGATGACTCCATTGAATATCCTGGATACAGTATTTATTGGGAGCGATGTCAACTGCGGGCCAAAAAAGCATTGCATTTCAACGTATCACAAAAGGAAAGGTTGGCGTTGTACAGCCTAGCATGCTTATGTCAATCAGCTTCAATAGAGAGGAGGGAGCCACGAGCCTCGTCCGTGAAGCTCAAGAGTCGGGTGTGGCTGCAGCCAGTCGCTGTATGCACCAATCGCATATCAGTACATGCCTGCTGCTCCCCCGTAAAACTCGCTTCTCCCCCGTCACTTCCACCAATGACATTCACCTGATCTGGTTGACTCGCTGGCGAGCCTAAGTTTTAGCGGCATGGTTTCCTCTTCCTTATTGAAGCTCCTCGTTATAGTTACTCTTTTGGTTATAATTAAATATACTTAGGATGGCTTTATACCTACGAATGTACAATATAATAAAGACCGATGTGTATTTGTCTGTTTGTTTATCTGTTTATTTATCTTTTTATTTATTTATCCATTTTCTGTCACGCTCTAACAAAACAGATAGTCAAAAATTAACCCAGTTTGAAGAATGTCCAGTGTCCATCGTCATCCTGTTAATTAAGCTTTACTGGAAACTGATAGGTTGAAAATAGGCTAGGTTGCAGATGACAGCAAACGTATCTTAATCAACGACAGTTGGAATTAAAACGATTGAGATATCGAAGGCTTAGTCTGATTTGTTCGAGAATTACCTTCTCCATATTTCAAATCTATGACAGAATATGGGACGACCTTATATGTTTGACTGCACTTCTTGCAGGGCCAAAGTTGATATTTCAGCACTGAATATATCTGCAATTTCCATTAGTACACTCATGTATCTTGATTCTTAGTTTCTTCCCACAGATAATTTGTTACGTCAGTTATTCTCATACGTCCTCATACGTCCTTTATTTTCTTGATTAGCCTTATTGTGTACTCTGCAATTTCGAACTTTTTTGCAAAATCAGATGCTTTCGTTACCTGGCTTAAGTCCTCGAACGAAAATTGTTTTCTTCTCATTGATGGTCAATTTCTGTCGTTTCCTGGTAGGTGTCATTTCTTCAGGGGCAATAGTTTACAGAAATTGTGGGAAGTCTTGAGATGAGTCTTTCGTCTTTTGCAAAGGTGGAATAAGTGATGCCGGCGTACATGATGCCGTAATGAAAAAAGTCACGGAATGATATTCTAAGAAAATATCTTGAATTTGGCATTCCCTAAATTTATGCTATGCTATGAATTGCTTCCTTATGTACTAACAGTATCGTCTATCATGGTAAATCCTAAACTGTTAGGTTTTTAGGTATCGATTCATAGAAATCTGATTAAGGAAACAGAGGATTGTCTTAGGTAAACTTACGCTATAAAGTGAATTCAAGGTGATGTAGTTGGATGCTCTGGAACTAAATAACCTCACTATGATTGGGTGAAAGTATCAAGGGGTGCTAAATAAAATGAAGATCGCCTTTATATATGTAGTACATTCACTTCCGTCACGGCGCTCTAGAATGGCAAGTACGATTGGGTGGTCAAAGTCAATTTAAGCCATCGCGCTGCACTTGACTTATCCGGAACTGCAGACAGACACTTTAGCTTCATTACTTTGAATGGTGCTGTAGGTGCAAGACGTAATCCAATTACGTTGGGCCGATTAAAACCACGCCTGAAATATGAATCAATAAGTCGAAGCCAGAACACTTGTCTGAAGATTCAGACAAGTCGGTGCTCATAAGCTTTATTTTGTTGTTTAATTGACGCGCCTTAAAAGTAACTATACTTTTATACTAGTATATTTTTGGCGTCGCTGCACCTTCTTGACGTCACGAGCGAAGCAGAAACGAAGCTCTCCTATTGGTTGGAGTTACTCTCAGCTGCTTGATTATGCCGGGGCCACACTAGACACTCACACGAATGACGCCATGCGAGGATCCGCAGCTCACATGTCGTTCATGCTACCGTATCTACTTCAGGACGACGAGTGAACTGCCAATGCTCGATTTTAGTCATTCGTGCGAATGCATAATTGGCCTCTGCTTTAGAAGTGTAAGTATCTGATTTAGAAGACCGTGGCTTCTCTTCGGTTCTCATCAGTATTGGAGCATATTATTTATTCTTTCACCCCTTTCATAATCTTTCCCATAGCCTTCGAGTCGGAATTTGTGCTTAGCCACATTTCTTGTCTATTATGCAATGTTTAATAACTGCATAGTTTCATATAGTGGGAACAACCTTCTTCCCTTCAGTACTCGTGCATACCCATTCTTCCCGTGCATTAGGCACACTTTTTTAATAACTACGCAGTCTCGCACCTCTGGTCGTTAATTCTGCCCATAAAGTGCTTAATGCTGTCGTATCTCATTGCAAGAAATTGCTAGTGAAGTCTGTGCTCTAGGAAAGGCCGTAAAGGCGCTAGACCCTTCTTATGTGGAGCTGCGGCACCGTAAAGTGTCGTAAAA
>LQNS02278125.1:19349622-19411579 GCA_001587735.2 Parhyale hawaiensis | reverse complement strand
AAATAAGAATATTTGACACATTAAATTAGATTGTCGGTAGTAGAAGGACCCGCCGGGACTTACGCCCCTGTCCTCTATGAGCTATTGCCATTATGTCAGTATTATTTAGATGCCTGAGGAAAGAAAAGGAAAAACATCTCAGCCGATAAAACGATCTTGCAAACACGATTTATTGCTGCAAATCTGCGGAACTTGAAGACGTTAAGATAGTTGGGCGGAATAGAAAAAAAATTATGGATTAAGATAGCCGCCGAAGCTGAGGCCGAGAAAAGTTTGTGACATCACGACGAAACAAACAGCAAATTTTAGAGCCCTTCTCTGAAGGGCGGTGGTCGTTTTTTGATCAACCCCATATTATACGATGCTATGCAACCTCCATGCTCAGACATACTCTACACATAAAAGAAGACGCATAACTTTTGTATTTTTGTAACGCAGTATGAATATATCTGAGCAATCAGGTGCCATTAGTCGAGTTACTTTGATTGGTGACGAGCCCTTGCTCGGACGCATACTTGACGCTGTGGCTATCGGAGAAGCTGGAAAGCTAGAATTTCATACGAATGAACAAAACAACATTACTCTTACTGTTGTTTTTTTAGTCTTTAATCAGACTCTAAGAAAGTTACTAGTCTTCCTGATCTGATTAGCTTCCCTTATAGCAACCGTGTCACCTCGTAGGTACGATCTACGCGAGCACATTCAATGTATGTACTGTGATATTATAAGAGACACTGCTCCCTAATACACAGTACCGGGCGTTTGTGGTAAGTTAAGCTATCTTGAATCTATTTACTTATGTGCTTTTTATTCGCTAATTCTCGATACTGAAGTAAATGTTTTTTCATATTACGTCGCACTAGTGGCTGCTTGATTCTAGGCCGCTGCCGCCGCCAACAATTGATTTTTTTTTGGGAAGAATATCACTTGGGTGCAATTAAAAATCTCTAAACTTATATTTATGTAGTACTGAACGTCTGTGGCAGGCTTGTACTTATTTCATGTTAAGTTATACCGACGTGGCCAGCAATGCCACTTCTACTAAAAAAGACTTTTACTTCTGTATCGAGAACTTGTGTATGCAAAGTATGTAAATGAGTAAATTCAAGACAGTTTACAACAATATAATCACAAGATATTGAATATTAGTTATAGTATGCATATTAATATTACAGTACAACTCAAGGAATGTACCTGCTGTTCGACACAATTATTGCCATGCATGTCTTCGCCTGAAATGTACACCCGATGCTATTCGACAATGCAAATTATAAGGGTTTCTGCTAGATATTCTGTTTTCTTTAACTTCTTCATAGAAAGTTTAAAGGGGGTAACTACAAGATATTACAAAATATTCATCCTGGCTTGCCCTAAGTTAAATATGACGAGTGCTTAGAAACCTGTCAACAGGCTACAGCCGCTTCCTCCGATCATCGACTGCTGACATCATTTTCACCTCTTGTTTCTTTTCGGCCAAAATTCTCTTTAGTAACACGGATACCTTTTTTCGTATATAGCTAATAGCTTCCAACCGATATGCATCTTGCTGCTGGTGATGGCAGCAGCAAATTCATGCCGAGAGTTTGGGCGCACTAAAAATCCTGTTTTAAAGATGCTTTTATTGACACAGTGGAATTAAAAAAAAAAAAGAGTACGGGTTTGTTGTTGCAAAAATTATGCCTCATACCGTTATAAGGCTTGATCTGCCATTAAGGTAACGAATGTTGTGACGTCATGAGTTTGTGGCATCAAGATTTTATTCTTGCAAATTCAAGTCAGAATATCAGTTTCGAAATACTTGACAGTCAAGTAGTAGCAAGAAAATATGGTTTTATATTCAGGAGATATGAGTTTCATGTTCGAAAACTAGTTCTCTCAATTTTCGGTATACACGTAAGCCACACTTGGTTGCTTTTATGCTCCCATCCGTATTTTGTAATATGCAGTAGCTGGTTGTAAACTACTTTTACTTGGAGTTTGAACATGTATCTCGTATCATCAGATTTTTAAAATTTTCTTAACTTGAGGCATCGTTCCATCAAGTTTACTCAAGAAAGTATAATAATATTATAATTCAGTCACAAAAAAAAAAAAAATCACCGGAAATGCTCAGTGCTAACTGTATCCTGGATACCAACAGTTAGTTGAACCATCAAGATCGAAATTTTGCTGCATGAAAAATAAAAATGTTTTTTCTCCTGATGAGTGTGAAGTTTCAACTGTTACCAAAACATTCAGCTAAAAATATATGCGAAATAGCATATACGTCACGGGATCAAGATACAGTTATTCGTTTACCACGTCCGAAAGAAGAATCATCCACTAGGTACATAATGTTCAGTTGTTGGTTCGTTAGTAGCTTACTTGCCCCTTTGGTTTGTCTGTTTCTCCGTTACGCTCTTAAAGGATTCAGATAAAAGAAAATTCATCTTCTAAAGAAGAGATAAGATATCGTGAGATTCCACTCCTGAATTACGATGACAAATATCATTTCTGGAATATACGCTTGGAGGTTGTAATGCTGCATTTTTTGAAGACCGCTTCGCTTTTGAAAAGTAGTTCGATACTATTTGAAGGGATCCATCTTTTCAGCGGGGCAGATGAAGACCTTTAGCATTGATACATTGTGTTTGCAACGTTTTTAGCTGTTTTTTTCTTCGGAGCAGTTTACATTTAACGATGAGTAAGGCCAAAATATTTTCAATTTATATTGCAGCCAAATTTTGATCTTGTTGGCTCAGCTTACGGCTGGTGTCCAGGAGGAAGTAATCATTGAGCATTTCCGGTAAATTCTTTTAAATTGAACTATATTTTCTTGGTGCTACTTGACATTCAAGGATTTCAAACTAATATTCGTGCTTTCACTATCAGGAGGGAAATTTGCTCTCTCAAATTTATGACGGCACCACTTTTGTTACTATAATGAAACAAGCCTACAAGTAGCTATGAGACATAATGTATTATAACAAAACACGTATCGCAAACAAAAACGATTATATTCTCATTTCAAAGTTATTGCCATCAGTTTTGCCGGTTGGGTACTCTAATAATTTCTACTGAGCAATTTTTGAAAACAAAACGGGCTTCAGAAAATGAAGCATTTATCGTATCGAGCATGGATTGCAGAAACTATATTTTCCAACGTAATTCAGATAGGGCTGAAAATTAATGATATCTCATCTTGTTATTAAGTTGATGAATGTCCTCCTATCTAATCCTTATAAGCGTAACAGAGAGAAGTACCAACCAACCAGGCAGGCAAGCTAGCAACCAACGACAGTGTATTATATTAAAGTGGATATTACTCTGCTTGCGGTGTCGTACGTATATCCATCCGTCAGTCTGTACTTAACGCTCTTAGTATTAGTCAGAGAACACTCAACTGGCAAGAAGCTCTAATTATGGCTGACAGCAGCTTCATGTGTACCTGTACTTTAAAGCTTCTTAAAAAATTAAATCGTTTCGAAGTGACGACATGAAATTCCTTTGTACCAAACATTAATATTTTCACACCATACAGTATTCACTTTGTTTGTGTCTCATGACACTACAAATATAGCAAAATTCGTCACCAGCATACGGTACGAAGCGAGCAGTTCTGGAATGCTATATTCTAAAGCATTTCTTTTGGAGTGAAAGTGCAATTTCCAAAGAAGTCAATTGATCTCACAAAAAGGGACATACAGTAACAAGAATTGATGATTGAAGAAATTGGCCGAGTCTGCTTTATTTTGTTGTATATAGTACCGTACCGCATCGAGTAAAGCAGAAAACAGATAGGCTCATAAAATGTCCGCAGGTCATGCAATGATCTCAAGAATGCATGATACCCGATGAAAAAAATGGAAACGTTAAGATAATGGAATTCTAAACTTCCTGCAAACTATGAACAATAAAGCGCATTCATTTGGGCCCAAAAATTAAGTCTTCGAGGCTTAAGTTGTTCGAAACTTTAGGCAGAAGCTTTGGCTTTGCACCGCGACGCAAGTGTTAGATGCAACCGGATTACGTTGAGCCGGCCGGGAACTCCATTCAAAGTGCAAGTGTGTGTTTCCTGTAGTTTCAAGGACAATCGATTAAGAGTCTATGGCTGAAACTCAATTCAATAAGTCGCATCCAACAGCTAACGAACCTGTTCGTAGTTTGGGCCTATATGTACAATTTCGGTGCTAACTGAACGTGCCCATATAGAGCTTGGACAGAAACTCAAAGTGGACCGTTTTGGTACGCTCCGGTTTCTTTTTTTTTTTTTTTTCTTCGAAAAGTGCGATGTCTAAGGAAATACATTAATGACATCTTGAGAACTAGGTTATGCTAACACAATAATCTGGTATTGCAGAAATTGGCCGAGCCTACTGTACTTTGTTCTCTAGCTATCGCATCAAGTAACTATAACTATCGCATCAAGTAACTATCACTATCGCATCAAGTAACTATAACTATCGCATCAAGTAAAGTAGAAACGTGCTGTGCTACCATTGAATATCCATGGGCCCCGTAATAGGGTGAAAAAAATCTCATACGCCGACGAACAAATACAAGTGGGTAAGATTAGGAAGGGCTAAATTATTTATAAACAATAGGAAGTAGAGATGAGAATAGGCGGGCAAATAGATAAGAGAACCATGCAAGGTGTACCTTTGTATCTTTAGGTCTTTATATCTTTGCTGGCAAATCATTTGTAAGATTCACGGGTGAAATCAGAGTACTAAGCTAAGTCAGACAATGTGTAGACAGACCAGCTGCTTCACGTTAGACTGAGTTCTTCCAGGTTAAGTGACGGGCGTTAGTTTAGATGGGATTTGAAGCGCTGCTTTAGGGAAAATTAAAGTGAAAACTGTAATTTAAATGGAATTTTCATGGATCCCGCTATAGTCTGACCATTTTATGAAGGCGGTTCGGTCGTGGGCCAATCCTATGAATATTTCTGAGATTTCTCTATATGCAGTTAATGGGCGTGTCTAAGATATGGGCCGAACAAAATCTCAGATATACTCAGAGAATTGGCAACGCTATAGAGGAATTTGACCACGACTGAACCGCCTTCATAAAATGGTCAGACTATAGTCTATATTATTATTTTACTTGTCATTCCGTACGTAAATCTGTCTGCACGTTGCGCTTTCAGTATTATATAGGGGATGATTAAGGTATGCTACCCGTAGCTACAATCTCGAAAAGTAACAACAGGCGTCAAGCTTTTATTTTTTAAAGCTTTTTATTAACTACTTGCAGGTTATGGCTGAAGGATATACTCTCCGACTTGGAACATGTTTTTGCACTTCTTATACATAATACACGACTAAGTAAGATATCCTTGAAGAACAACGTTTTCGTTCTGTAGAATGTTCACAAGTGTCAACTAATTACATACAACCTACTGTGTATGTATTTATATTCACTTAAAGGATGAAATAATGAATTCTAAATGTGCATGCAGGATATTTTTCTCTCATAAAAAAGCAAGACACTGTTACTCTTGTGTGTTTTCTTCCTTTTGCAATCTCCATTTCACCGACTGGACCGTCAGAGTATAATGACCGGTTAAATGCGTTTCCCAATGGTGCCATTTCCAGCGATTGCCTCACACTGTGTATTGATGGCAACACTGAAAGTCGAAGTGAGGGTACACGTTTTGGTGCGTCATGCTGAACTTAGGCACGAAATGCCGTGATTTCAACAGGATTATGAAACCTTAAAGTTTATACAAAAAATAGTGAAGTTTCAAGTTAGTCTCTATCAGATAAATAGAGCGTAGAAAATTTAAGCACTTTTCTACGGCAGATAATCTACATCATCCTTTTCGGACGCAAAACAATTAGTTGCTTTCCTTGCCCTGTGCCTATATTTTTGGGGCCTTACGGTGTGTGATCTTGCAGCCCTTTGAGGTATAGTGATATTAATAGCTTTTGATTTTTGACACTGGCCCCAGTGCCGTAAATTCTTAGGATAGTTTTTAAAATAACCAACGTAAAGTTTTTTCTAGCTAGAATTAGCACAAGATGCAAAAGAGCTTGCACCTCCGGGATCACTTAGAATTAAAAGGCCCCAAAACTGCTTCGCACAGCTTTACTCTCTAAAGACAATAATAATTGCCAATTAAGGCATCCACACTATATAATTATCATCGTCATTTACAAGTAAATCAATGCACACATGTTCATATGTATTGTAAGCAATCTCACTGAGATCAGGTGGACTGTAAGAAGATTTACTGTGCGGAATAAAAATTTCCCCTCGTATTTATAGTTGAAATTATGTATGTTTTCATGAAGCTTGTCCACAAAGTATACAAAGTTTGTCAAAGCTATACGGACAAAACGATGAACATTTTCGTGATGCCGATGCATGGGTGCAGAACGTTTATCGCTTGTGTAATGTGAGACTTCAAAATATCAGGTAGTGATTAGAAAACCTCAATTACTGAGTTGGCCGAAAAGTTCGTTCGTTTTTCTTTCAGTATCAACGTTCCGGTCTTCTAATCATTGTTCCTGTATTTTTTTTCTTTGGATACCGTACTTGGTACAGCGACTACATTTACGTCCGTGGGAACATGCCTCAAAGTTCTAACTTTTTCATTTGCATGTGGACCCTCGAAATGAAGGGTCTGCGGAGCACTGTTGGCATATTGTATTTTTTTTTTTATTGCAAAAAAGGACAAAAAGCAGCGACAACTTGCTGAAAGATATGCAATGTCTATGGAGAGAATATTGTTTCACAACAGTTATATCAGAAATAGCTTGCTCAACTTCGATCAAATAATTATTAATTTTCAGTAACTAGTCCATCTCGTTCCGGCCAGCCTAACGAGATTGACATCGGCCAACTGAAAGCTGAAGTCGAACTAGACTGTAGTCTGACGGCAAGACAAATCGTAGATATTCTCTACATATTTAAAACAAGTGTGGAATAAGAATTTCCAACAAAAAACAAACAGCACAAACTATTTGTCCAACTTAATAATAATGTGTTGTACTATGGGCACCAGTGTTAAAATTAAGCTACCGTAAAGATGAACCATGTTACTAAGAACTTCACGGAAAGAAACTCATCATACGTTGATTGCATTTGGAAACTAAAAATATAAGTGCGTTGGGAAAAACTTTCTACCATTACTGTATCAATATTTTACGTGAAAGTGTTGTGAGACATCGTCAAGGTGCATCATATTCGAATAAAAATTTCGCAGCCAGAGACTGACCAAACACTGGTCTCACTACGGGATTTAAACCTCAGCTTCACCTTATGCTCGTCCTGTGATGTAGCTTTGAGCCACAATTTTACATGCATTGCCAGAAACAAAAGCCATCATTACGGAGAAAATTGGAGGGACTCAATCGTACTGTACCGACGCTGCTTCTACGTCGCTATGCTCTTTGATTATAGCAGTGAAGCAGAGGTGAGCCGCTCTGTAGAGAGGGATATCGGCTCCAGCATCGAGGTCAGATCTTTATCTGAAATTCGTGTTGCTGAAGTCGCTGCAGCAAGTGCTGCTTCGCTATCAAATCTGGCGGTGAGACTAAGATTGTGGGCACAGGATTGTGAATCTAGGCTCTTGCCCTCATGCCTGCCGCGCATAATTTACCAGTTTGTGGCACCTACAGCCGTTAGTACTCTACTATTGCAGCAACAGGTACATAACATGGAGGCACGAGATTGAAATTCTAATCTCTTGCCCTCACGACTGTCATACTCGTACATTCTTTACCTGCTTGTGGTGTCAAACACGGTTAGTGTTTTGTTAATGAAGTGACAGAAACTAAGTATGAAGCACTTTATTGTAAATAAAGGTACTTATCTTCACGGCGCCCCCATGTGAAACTTAATGTTGCCGTTCTNTACATTCTTTACCTGCTTGTGGTGTCAAACACGGTTAGTGTTTTGTTAATGAAGTGACAGAAACTAAGTATGAAGCACTTTATTGTAAATAAAGGTACTTATCTTCACGGCGCCCCCATGTGAAACTTAATGTTGCCGTTCTTATGTACGAGGGTGGTTCCAAAAGTAATGCCTCCTATTTTTTATCCCACCCGAAGGAATCCGAGGGGATTGCAGATTGCATTGTTATGATGACTGAACTTATGCACTGTAAGTTTTATCTCTCTGTACCAGATATTGACGGTGTGACACTCTAAGAAAGCAATCATTGTCATGGACGTGCATCAGAAGCACAATATCCGTTACTGGATTCCTAGATGCAGAAAAAATTGGACCGGCTCCTGGTGAACGTTCACCAAGACGATGCAGTTGACGTCGACAAAGCTAGGAGATGGGTTCGTCGATTTCAGAGTGGCGACAGATGTGAGTGACAGAGTACGTTCCGGACGCCCATGCCCAGCCTCTACCTCAGAAAACAAAGTGCGAGTCGATCAACTCATCTGCACCGATCGGCGAATAACGGTGAATGAAATGCGTGTAGAATTGGATGTGGGGGGTTACTGGAAACGATATTGTAGCAGCATTTCTCCGAGAAAAAAAAAAACGCTGTTATCACAGCCGTGAAAAATCGACCTCCCCAGCAGGCGTTGACTTTTACGACTATGGCATCAAGGCTCTCATTCATCTCTTTCAAAAGAGCATTGAAAATGTGGTTGATTAAACAGAAAATTAAATTCTGGATCACAAAAGGTCACTCGTTTTAATGATGCCACTTCCATTAAAATATAGCAAGCATTACTTTTGGAACGAACCTCGTAGCATAGCACTAGATCCGTTACTTTTATTATCTTACCGCAGAAGTACCAGTGTCTTCAGAAATACGTTAGTTGAAAATTATGGTGGGAGGCGATTAAATTCACAACTGCAGCAATTCATTAAACATGCTGAAAACGTCCTACATTTTTTTCAGATGGCATTTAGTTCAGTGGGTTCTCTTATACCGAACTAGCCTAAATTTGGTTTCTGCTTGCCAATGATATACTAATAATAATAACGGTTGTTTGAGATGCATATCGAAGAGTCCGAAGTAGGTATATACATTCAACTTATACCTAATCTCCGCCGACTTATGAAATTAAATGCAGAACAGAGGCTTTTTTCGTTATATTCTAGAAAGAATAGATAGGCGGCAGCAGACGGACCAACAGGCTCATTCCTAGAGAACAGCCGGGACTTACACCCCGGCCCTCTATGAGCTATCGCCATTAGTTTAGAATCATGGAGACTTCTGGAGGAGAGAAAAAAAAAACAAAGTCAGGCAAGAACTTGATCGTGCAAGCACGATTAAATTCTGCTTTGGCCGTTAGGAGTTTGGTACTCCTGGAGGAGGAGTCCGTAACTATGGAGGATGGAGTTTTACTCTCTGCTGCCGACCAGCGACCCAAGCACGGATCTAGAGTGAATAGTTTCCCAGTCTCCCTGAATGCCATGGGCTTCTAGTTTTTTTCCATTAACTGTTGATGGGAACTTTGTCAAATGCCTTTTGGAAGTCTCGGTAAACGAGATCAACACTTTTTTAATTTTCTCTGATTTCCGCAATTTTTGCATGAAAGTCCAGTAACTTAGGCAGATTCTTCTATCACGGAGCTGTGATGGGTGTCAGAAATACGTTGTTGCATCCTAAGGTGGTCAGTTATGCGGTTCTTCAAAAGGCGTTCTATGGTTTTGAAGACGTCCGAGGTAAGACTAATTGGTCGATAGTTACTGGGATTTTTCTTTTCCCCTTTTTGTGAATTGTAATCACGTGAGCAAGTTTCCAATCCAGGGAAATTTCTCCGGTGCTCAAAGACCAATTGAATATTTTTAGGAGCTGCGTCGTGGTATCTTGGGCCATTTCCCGCAGGACGCGACGGGATTTGTACACATTCAGGTGGGTCAATTCTTACAGGACCTCATGCTCTGTAAAAATACTCCTATCATGTATGTATGGGAGCGAAAAGACGCATTAGAAAATACCATCGCCGTTACTTCCAGAATCCATTGAATGAAATAAAAGAAATCTTTCAATCTGTGTAGTAGTGAAGAAAATTAGACCTGTATGTTTCTTCTTCGCAGCATTAGCAGAAAAATTTTATGACTGTGCTCTGACTTGGACTGGAGTGCAGTAACAAGTACTGATGATGAATATTGAACTCATAAAACTCATGTAAAATTCCAACCAGTTAATTTTTTGCCGAGAGAACATTGCATTAGTTATAATATATGTATACTGTTAATCACACAGGCATCAGATGGGAAGGTAATAGTGAATCTAGGTTTAGTATTCCGTAAATATGCATTGAATACTGCAAAAGCGTAAGACATTTCCCAATTCGAGTCGGAAAAAAGATAACTTCGTAATTGGTATGACAGATAAAAAAGATGCGTTTCTATTAAATAGTTATTGTTGCTTTCCTTTTTGTTCCAAATTAAAGCTTGCTACTGGAAGTGAATTGCTATTAAGTTTAATATTAAGGTATCTGGACTAAATTTTCCGTGTGGTCTTCTAATTCTAGCGGAAGAGTTTCTTTAGATGAACTTTATTGGGAATTTCCTCTGTGTTAACCGTAAAATCAGGTATGGGATATTACCACTGAGTAACGGTATTTTCAGATATCTTTTAACAATTTTTTCACAGGTCTTTTTTTACGGACTTGTAGTTCTAGCCCAAACAATGTCATTCTTAAGAACTCTCCAATAGCCTTGGAATTTCAAAATTGCTCATTATGAAACTAAGTTTAACACTGCCACTACACAAAACAGAACAGTTGCGATTCACTTTCGTCCCACACCTGCAGTACATCGCCGACTTGTACAGCAATACAAAACCTGCCAAAAGTTAGCCTTTCTTGCCACCGGGTGTTGGAAAAAGTTAATTTCATTTAGCGCGAGCGCTGCGGTACCTTCCATCCTGGTGACGGGGAAAGCGCCGTCCAAGAACAATGGAAACCACCAGTCGCACTCAGGGAAAGTGATGGATAGACTCGCAGCTAGTAGGTATATGTATCAAAACTGGGCGTATTGTTCAGTTGCTCCCGTAAACCACACTTTCGGGCTTACTCCTCTCGGCATTTCGTTATGTTGTAATGTGCAACGGCTCCTTGTAAACCACTCTTGCTTCATACTCCTATCGGTATTTTGTAATGTGCAGTAACTTCCTGTAAACCACAGGTGTTTGCTTGCTTACTTCTATCAGTATTTTGCAATATGCAGTGGCTTCTTGAGAACTAAGCTTGTGTGCTTACTCTTATCGGTATTTTGATAGTTACCTCCACCAATGAGGCTATGTTTTTTCCTGTTTGTCTGTCCGTCTCTTTGTCCGTTTGTTTGTCTATTTGTATGACATCAAGATAACTAAAACAGTTATAAACGTATCCTTACGAAATTTACTCTAATTGTTAGGCATGTTAACAGTTACAGATGATTAACTTTTGATGGAAATTCGCTCATCTGTTTGCTTGTCTGCCTATTTTTTCTCAGAGCCATATCTCAAAAAGGTATAGAGAAGTAATATGAACTGATTTCCACGAAATTTACATGGGTTGTTAGGTTTATTACGAAGAGTAAGTGACAAATTTTGGCGATGATCTGTTGGTTCGTTTGTTTGTCTCTGTGTTTGGTTTTATGCTTGTTAGCACAATAACTCAAAAACTTCCAACTGAATCTCTATGAAATTTAGATTAATTGTATGTATTGTTAAAAGACTTAAATGATTAAATTTTGGTGCAGATCGGTTACTCCGTTTGTGTGTGTGACTTATGTTTGTCATAATATTCGTGAGCAGCATAACTCAAAAGTTATTAATGCATCTTCAAAAAAATTGCAGAAGCTGTTAATCCTATTGAAGGGCACAAACGATTAAATGTTGATGTTGATGCAAAAAAATCATGGTTTGAGAACCAATTTGAACTTTTCGTTACCGTTGCCTTGCTTAGCTGAGATATGGGCCCTCAGAGAGCTCTCTAGTTTGTAGACGCATTTTCATTCCTGGAATACAACACGAGTAAACAAGGCTGTCGAAAGAATTATTTTTGTGCTGCGTGCAGCATAATGACAATGGCAAATTACTGGTCTTTGCGTGTTATCAATAAGTAGCAAGTCTTTTACTGCCCTCGATCCAAAATATGAACGAAGATCTAACATTCGTTTCCATTTTATCCGAAAACGACGCAGCAGTTGGTCAAAACACTCAACGTTAACTTAATGGAAAACCAACAACTGTGAACAATGACTGTGATTTGAGGCCAAGAGATGAAAATCTAATTTAAAGTTAGGAGAGGTTTGAGGCTCTCGATAATATTATCATTTTGTACCATTAACACTGGGTCGTCATTAAGTGGCCGCAAGCGCCCAACTCCGAGAACAAATAAAGTGCAATATAGAGTTTGGTATGGAATTGAATTTGCGCAATTCCAAAGTAACGTTAATTTTTTTAACAGATTTTTTCTGACTTCCCGGGACAACTTTGATCCTCCGTGCGTGCATTATGGATGCTTTTTCCAAACAGTCCACGTTTATGGTGAAGGAAACCATACAGAACCTTGCTGTTACGCCTGTAATGCTTTCACAGTCACTCACTTCGGGGAAATTTTATGTTATGATGTAGATTCCGACTAATTTTTGTGGTAACCCGAGAAAAACTTTGAAAAAATTATGGTTGTTCCAGTAGTGTATTATATTATATACCGGTAATTGAATGCCTTCTGAAATCTCTTCTCCCACTAAGCATCAATATTTAAGCAAAATGTATTCAATCTCTCATGTGCATTCAGTTTTTAATTGATGTTTGATACGACTAAGGCACTGTGAACTATTTCCTTTCTTTATATCATAAAAATATGAAACTCTGCTAGGTCAGAGTACTTCTCTTCGGGTGAACCATCTATTCTGATAGCCAGATATCAAACCTAAATTAGACATCACCCAGCAGCAGGCAGAGCTGGGAACTGCATGATGGCAGTAATTAGCGTGGAAGAAATTGCCGCCGTAATGCAGTCACGGAAGTCTCTACACGTGTTAGAAACGAGTCTGGCTGTTGCAGCCCTGGGACATACGGAAGACATTCCTTACACGCTCCTCTGGGCGCGGCACTGAGAGATTGTCATGCCACTGTATTAGCGTACCGTAATTATACTCTTAAGCTATTACAGCGGACTGTACGGTCATGCCACTACGTTATGGTATTGTATTCCTGTAGACCCATAGATTAGCACATTCGCTTAGACTACTGCAATGACGTACTGTTTTGTTTCAATTCATTATTATAGAATATATCCTTATGTCACCACAAATGGGTTCATGCTACTACTATAGCGTTCTGCAATTTTAGTGCCCTATTAACACTCATATATGACATTTGCGTAAATCCTCTCAGTTTAATTTTGAAATTTTCATCAACCAATATTTATTCCAGAAAGTTCACGTTACTTTTATTTGCAGCTATTTAGCGTTTCACGATAAAAACCCGAAGACACTATCGCCACCGATACTAAATCAAAACAGAAATGATAAACGACACAGTATTAACTTATTAAAAACGATCAAGGAGCGCTAGCCTAGTGATTGATGTATCCCTAACCTTGCAGCCATTTCTAGCCGCATCCGACTTGATACAGAAATAGTGTGCGCAGGTCGTTCCGATATACAAATTTAAAGTCGGTAGCATAGATACGGTGGCATGAACGAAGTGCAAGCTGTACATCCTCGCATCAAATTACAGATAAGAAGGAGCAATGTGGCTGCATCTCAGCGCATTGAGTTGAGCAGTTATTTATGGTACGCACAACACTATTATTAACATAAAAATATGAGAAGCATGTGTTAACGAGTAAAGCAGTGCTGTTCATGCGACAGAATTTGAATTTAATTTTATTGTTAATGGGTAAGGCCAGGCAATGAAATATCCAATGAGTAAACTGGGTGTACCAACAAGCAGGATGGCGGATATAAGTAAGGTATTCTTTTGTTAATATAGAAATAAATCCCCACTGCATCACAAGTACTATGCAGCTGATCATAACTTGTTAGTAATATACTAATATTGTTAAAGCGATAAAACACATAAAGACTAAAAAAGCACTTCGAGAGCAATCCAGCGCTAACGATCCAGAATACAGGATTTCGATGGGATCATCACAAATATTTAATCATCCGGTATCGAGACATTCATACCATGTCCTGTACATTACATAAAGATCAGTCTATAACTTTTTGAGTTATCTTGTTATAACAGACACATGCACGGCTAAGCCGAATAACAGACACACCGATCGGTAAAAACATAACCTCTTTGGCAGAGGTAATAACTCCAGGGACGATTTTTGATAGAACGAGTCAACACCTTGCTGAATTTCTTATCAATTTTTTATTTGTAGCATCGCTCTCACACGCTACTCTCTAACAGAACGGGCCAAAAAGGAAAAAAAAAATAACATTAACCTAGCCGTCAGCCAACAAAGCAGTTTTGTTCCCGTATTTTGGTCAGTTTTTGTCTAGGGTAAGCGATCTGTAACGAAACTAGGGGCCATGCATTCTCAACAAGTGTCCTTTGCATAAGCTGACAAGGGCAGCAAGAAGTTAAGGAAGCTATTATAAATTTGCGGATTTGAAGCTAAACTAAAAATTGATTGTTCAATTTAATGCAAAGCAGTATTTTATTTATTTATTTATTTTTATTATATTTATTTTGTCAAAAATTTCACCAAGAATATTTAGGTTATTTTTAGGTTATTTTTGTCCGAGTTAGTGGAGTTGTGAAATTGGTCCTAAGTATATGTCGAAAGTTTAAATGAACTAAACAAAAAATTTGCTCCTATCCTTTGCAGACGACTAGCAATATGCATACACCACGAACGGTACATGCACATTGATTTCAAGCGCTAACTGCTAAAAAAACGAGTATAAGACGCAAAATAATAACTGTAAAACAAGGTTCAAATTTGATCATCGCGCGAACTGAAAACGGCTACTTTTAATATAAAAAAACTAGAGCCTATAACACAGCACAAGCTTATTGGACAGCGCTCTGAGGCACTCTGGGTAGAGCAGACATTGTCATGCATGGGACGAAGACAAGCTCTAAATTAGATGTTTTGGTCTGGCGAGAAGACATTCGTTGAAATACTAAAATGAGCCCGATACAGAAAGAAGCCGAGGAAGATATTTACATTTCTAAAGAACTTCGTGGAGTTTGCGTGCTATTCTCTTGTTCAATAAAAACAGAGAGTAAAAATAAACACATTACTTAGTATCATGATTATCAAAGGATGAGCTACTTTGAAAAAGACTGTCGCTGATACGATTATAAACACGTGAATAAATAGATCCTTTACCAATTAACTCTCAAAGTAGACTTTTATTGCTCCAAAGAGTAGCATTACTAATATGGATGCTATCTGTTAATGAGGTAATTTTTTAAATAAAAAAAGAGCGATTATCAAAATTAATCAAATAAAGGCAAACGTAAACCGTTATTGCTCGTACTATTGGCACAATTAATAATGTCCAAAAAGTTACACGGTGTGGCTTAACGTTCCTTATGTTCACCAAAAGGGGACAAGAAAGTGTCGCAAGTGCACGTGTTAGCAAGCCCAAGCATCAGGTGTCTTTGATTTACAGTTACAGAGCCGGCCGACGTGAGCCAACAGACGTCCTGTATAGTCCAGCGTGCCGCCTTCTGACTCACCGAGATGATTATAATCTTCAGTGAATGTCAGATCTATGCAGGAGTCAGTTGCTCAGGTGATGTTAAGCGGGTAGAAAAAATAGCCCTACCCTGTCATTACTACTGATTCTGGGTAACTGAGATATACTGGGATGTAGTTCGAGACAGGCAATGGCTGCGTAGATTCCGAGTATCTAGATTATAATCAGCGGTAGGTAGATAATCTGTAGATTTGAGGTATTTGGGGTAGAAGGTATGTTAGACTGGGCCCCGGAATTATGCCTTCGAGCCGTAGCTTGTCCGAATTTTCAAGCAGAAGCTGTGGATTTGTCACTCTAAATCGTGTTGCATGTATTAGAAGCCAAGCGATTACGTTGAGCGGGCTAAAAACTATATTTTACGGAGTAAGATTGAATTTATGGAAATCTCAAGGATTGCCTATTGCGAGGTCAATGCCTGAAACTCAATGTAACGAGTCAAACCGAACGCACCTGCGTATAGTTTCGAACAAGTCAACCCACGATGGCTTAATTTTAGCGCCGAGTCGAACATGCCCATTGTCGACTTCAGGTAACACCTGTAGATTATGGCAACTGAAAACTTTATTATAATATGCACCATAGAAAACTATAGTTTTTGGGCATCGGAGCAGGTATGTATTATAGTCCGAGCCATAGACTAGCTGTAGATTATGGACACCGGAAATAATATCTGTTATTTTTTGCAGCGCACTGTAATAACTCTAGATTTAAGGCATTTAAATCAATACGGTGACAAAACTAGGGTCCTTTGGACGTTCTCAGCCCGCTAATACGGCTGCCACCGACAAGCAAGTCGCACATGCAGTCCAGCACTAGTTTTCACAGCGGCGGTTGGTGAGGCACTGAGCGCCAGTGAATCTGGACAGATAAATCGGACATACACACGGTAGAGACTGCCACAGTTAACTATACACGTATTGTACATCCCAGTTTCCACTTTGCTGCTAGGAACTGAAATCAACAGTAACCGTTAGATTAGATAGCTGGTAGAAGATAGACCAACAGTCCCATGCCTAGAGAGCGACAGGGACACGCGTTTCGGCCCTCTTCAAGTGAGTTACTGCGTTGTACAAATATTGTCCATATATTTAAAGATGAAGAGAAAGAAAAAACCTTAATCAAGCCTAGGAAGAGATCGTGCAAGCACGAGTCGTTGCAGCAGACCATCGGGGGCTCAGAGACGTTCGGTTAAATGGGACATAAGAGGTCATGAATTAGGGTTGTCTCTGAAATTTTGGCGATTAAGAGCTTGTGACTCTTGAAGGAGCAGTTCGCAGCTGTGGCAGGTGTTACTCCCAATATTCATCAAGGCAGTTTTTAAGCGCTTTGACTATCTCTGCACCGAAAACTTCGAAGAAAAGTCTATTTTGAATGCTTACTATGAAGTACTGGGCAAAACCGCTCACTTAGAGTAGTTCTCTGATCTTGTTATTTGAGTTTTTGTCCGTGGTTTCGGAGGCGATCATCTACTTCTTTTGTCAAAGAGTCCCGTTGTAGGCATGTCGTTGAAGCCATTCAAGTACTTGAGAGCTTGTAATAGTAATGTCAGAAAATGATTTTCCCGGGCAGGAACTATAAAATACCTATACAGAAATCATATCCCGAATATTCCGAGGCCGTGCAATATTGACTCCCATACTGGACTGCAAAAACGTCCCCAACGCCACACAACCGACGAGCAAGCAAGCATTCAGCCACTCTGCTCCCGCCGGAACACATTTGCCAGGAAGAACCCTAGCGAAAAATGTGGAACGTACATGCCGACCTACAAACCATATGCTTCCACCCAGTTTTTTTTTTCTTTTCTTTCTTTTCATCAACCAATGTAGGACGATGTTGATCTACACACCATATGCTTCAAGGCACTCTTTACTTCTCATCAAACAACATAAGATAGCGTCCCCTGATGCACCATATGCTTGAAGACAATTTTTTCTTCTTTTTCAATGACTGTTTTAGGTGCCATTTAAAAAGAAGAAAACCTACAGTATTTACCAGGATGTTAGAACGTAACAGGTAATTTCCTATTTAAAACTATCTGAAACAGACAATAGCGCATTATCTCTCAAGCGGTTCATGCGTGTATACATGTTTCTTGGATGCGAAGAAAGCTTTTGACAGGGCGAATCACTGGACGCTTTTCAAAAAGCTGTCAGACAAAGGGGCCCCACGGCCTACTGTGTTGGCTTACTGAAATTCTGGTACAGGAATTAAGAGTGCTGTGTACGCTGGGGGATGTCATTCTCTGAGGGCTTCCGTGAAAACTGGATTATTGCGCAGACATTGGACGACAGGTTAGACGCCTAAATGCTACAGGCAATCAGATATTACTGCAGTTTAACAGATGCTCCCTGAATGTCAAGATTCAGCTGTTTAAAACTTATTGCTATCCAATCTATGGCAGCCCACTTTGGGCCAAATTCACTAGACAGGCCATCAGTAAGTTGCGTGTTGCGTACAACGACATATTCCGACGGCTGGTGGGTGTGCCCAAATACACAGAAGCTAGTGATGTGTTTGCGTCGTAGAGTGTCTCAATATTCTTGCTCGTAAATGTGCATATAGGCCTAGCCTGCACATGAGAGTAGAAAAGTCTGATAACTCAATACTCCAAGGGATATGCTCTAATCAAAGTTATCAGAGTTCGGCGCTCAAGCAGCGGTGGGTTAGGATACTGTATGCAGGCAATGACCTCCATGATAGCAATGACCTGTAGCTGATGTGCCTATTACCTGCTACTTCTCTAAGCTTCCATTTCGCTGCACGCAGACGTCAGCTAATTTATCTCTTCCTTCCTTCTGTACGTTTTCCATTGCTGCTTGAGGTTTTGATCACTCGAGGTACAGTAGGACTATATGTGAGCCTGTTGGCATATTGGTGACTGAGCTCTGGTTGCAATTTGTGTTATAACCACTGTTATAAGCCTCTTGGCCAGGTTAGTAATCATGAAGCGATGAGTCTCCACCACACTGTAAAGGGTTAGGCTGGTAACTTCTCTGTACGAATGCAGCGAACAGTTCTTAATCTCTTGTCTATAACCTGTGCTCTTGTGTGAGAACGAGCTGCTCAATGCCATGCGTCTCTGCAGATGTAGGCTGAATGTATCCATTTATTCTCATTGTCTAGGGCCCCAACATTAATTTTATAACTGGGCCTAATCACTGGGCTGAACTTTGGCTACTTTGTTTGTACTTGTACGCTTGTAAATGTAATTTTGTGAACCCATTGTGTTCTCAATAAAGTTATTATTATTATTGGTTACAACATAAGTACATTGTTCGTATTTATCACCCGTGAACGAAGTGAGAGAGGTGATAATGTTTTCGTTGAAGATTTAAGTAATTTGTCTGTTCACCCAATAAGTGGTCGAAAGAGTTGAGCAATGTTCATAATTTTTTGCAGGGAGTCTGATGGGTTGCCCTCGATGTGACCCATGCGAAAAAATTAGGATTTGCTGGCCATGAAAAATGACGGTGAGGGAATTTACCCTCCCCCCCCCCAAAAAAAAAGTAGAAGTAGAACCCGGGTCTTACGCCACGAGGTGTTCTTGTTGACCATGTTTTGTATAGGTTTACATCAGTGTTATCGCAGCTGTGCAGTGTGCAAGCTCCTATCAGTTTCAGTATGAAATCGTCAATAATGATAATAACTTTTATTACGAACACAAAAAGTTTTCAAATAAACTTAAAAGTGCACAGTAAACAAAGTTATTAGGCAAGCTAAAGAGCCCAGTCATAGAAAGAGGAAGACACCCACGGGGAAACTTCATGAATACAGTCAGCTTACACCTGCAGGCAATATCCCAACAGCTTGTTCTCACTCAAACACAAAATTAATAAAAATAGAGTAGGATCATTTACATCAGTCTTGCAGATACTTAAAAATGACTCTTACTTTCCCTAGGGAAAAGAAAAAGAGTTTACAATTCGCCCCATTGACTGAATTTGCTCACGTGTTCCCAGGCGAATCGCGTAGCACAGTATATGCTTAAAAAATCAGCGCAGTGACGGAGATTATATTGATATTGACCCTGTCTTACTCGGACTGCGCTGTTTCGCTACACGTGTTATTCTTCCTTTACATTCTTATAGGAGAAAAGTCTCTTATTGCGAGGTAACACAGATGGAGTAGAATGGGACTAACTTACATGTATTTTCCGTCAATAAAATATTCCGTTTGTCACTTTCTATGCTCTCCAGTGGTATCATGACAAATTTTTATTTTTTGTATATGAAAAGCAATAGCTACTAGAAATCGTTTATCGTAACAATTTAATGGAAATGCTCTTGATTTAGGTAAAAAATTATGAAATAAATCTCCCAGAATTCTCTGCTCCAGTCGGCTGACTGGTGACTATATCATATTTGTTTCGTTATGAACACGCCGCGAACTTGAACACGCTGTAGTATAAATATTACAGTAGACCACTATTGCAGCACGATATTGTATCGATGCAAAAGTTACATTTTCCTTGCTCATTTAAATATTTCTCCCGCTGCACTTAATGTATCGAGCTTTGATTATGTTTATGAAGAAATATTTACGCAAAGCTGACGTGAACGCACTAGCGAGAACAAGCAACTGGCGAAATATCCATCTGACTTGCGCAAAGGCTTTGAAAGCGTTCGATTGCTGAACTCAACTTCAAATAAGTACAAATTTTTATCCGCGCTTCTTAATTAAAACTATTTACGATAAAATTGTCTGCATGCAACATACATGGTGGATTTTTTGAAACTCGCGATACCATCCTTCCAGAGTATATTCAAAAAAATTATGAACTGAGATTTTTGATTGCTGATAATAATTGTATCACTACTTCCTAGAAAGTGAGAGCGAAAGGAATATTAATAGAAACTTAGTTCTCACACAAATATTGCTTGATTTGTACGAAAACAGTTTATTCAGTAAAGATACTATCTAACCGGACTAACTACAGGCACAAATTTCGCCCCATCAATTTTACGTGAATAAAACGTGGCACACCTTTTGTCTCTAATAAGCAAATAAATACGAGTATGTTTCATTATTTAATGTATTTTCATTAAAAACGATGATCAGGACGAATAACCGTTTGGACAAGAAATAGCTTTCTCACATGTTTTCGTGTTAGTAAGATATTTCACGGTCTAATAACTTGTTGAAACTAACGAAGATGACAAATATTCACTGAAAATAACAACCACCTTACGTCGTGCGCACATGTCTGCTGTATGTTAAGAATCTATTTCCTGGTCTAGTCTTCATTAAAACCGACGAAAAGGGCAAATTATTTATGAGAACAGCAAGAGCTTTAGAAAGCATCGCAAGCGCTGACCATCGCTAGCTCCGACCATTCGCACAAGCAGGCTCGCGTGCGGTGTCGTCACGCTAGAGAGAGATACACCCTTCTGTCGCCTGCATGTTCTTCACAGTTTGCTGAATTCGGTGTCCAAGAAGAGTTCACTGCAACATCAAGTGTGTGCGTGACTCTTGATGTGAGTAGTGAACTTCAGAGGTACAAAGACACTTGCAACTCTGCGGCCAAATTACAAAGAAAGAACCAGGCCGCAGAAAATGTGAACAAACTTGAGTTTTCTTAAGCCGAGTTAACGCGTCATTCATTCAAATGAACGCGTTAGCTCATCCACTTGTGCGAATGTGTTACTGTAGCCTCGAAATAGCTGAAAAGTGTACTGNAACAAACTTGAGTTTTCTTAAGCCGAGTTAACGCGTCATTCATTCAAATGAACGCGTTAGCTCATCCACTTGTGCGAATGTGTTACTGTAGCCTCGAAATAGCTGAAAAGTGTACAGTTTCCTAAGTTTGATTTCAGTCTAAATTAGAAGAGATATCCGTAAGTTGCCTATGATACCTACAGAGGAAACTAATCTAATAATTAACTTCTTGTGGCGTACACAAAGTTGTGCTGACAACAATATTACAAAACGGTCGGACGAGTGGTTGATTGAACGTGTTAAGATGATTGGCGTGTAAACTCGCCCTTAATTTTGTGGATTGGCAGCAAGTAGGACCGCAAAGTCCGAGATCTCTTCAATTTTGATAAAAAATTGTTGCTTGACTATCGACATTAATTGATTGTGATCAAGCTAGTTGAACGATCTCTTGCTGGAGCAAATCAGCGCATGAAATGAAACAATATGCAGATTTTTAATTAAAAATAACGGGGGCAAGTTGTTGTAAGATATTACCGTTATTCAAACGTCCGAGATCTAACACTATCGGATCATGTTAGGTAAACTGAGGATTGAAGGACCGTTGTTTTTTATTTAAAAAAGTCGGTTTTCCCTAAAAATTTTGATTGGGGACAAGCTAATATAAATTTTTCCGCACATCTCTTCGTCTACTCAACTTCCAGAAAGCTTCACTTGTTACTGGAATTTTCTTTAATACTGGTGACCACAAGAGCAATTATTTAAATTTTGGTAACGACGTGTCATTGTAAAGGAATGGCGCCATCGACTGGCTTTGGAAGGCTGAGTTAAGCTGAAGTGAACAACTTTAACTTCTGTGGTACGTCAGACAATTGCGTTGATTGTGCGACATTGTTTGACGCACGGTGAAGGTGTTAATTACATCCGGATTAGGTTTGAAGAAATCGGAAACTCCGTTTTTCAAAACCAGATAGAGTTCTTGTCTATTTCAAGGCAAATCCATTGGAATTCATCACCTAAAACTCAAGTGAGAAAACAACGCTCTTTATTGAAATTTTTGATATGAAGTTTGTTAAATTCTCTCTCATCACTCTTGCGAGCAATATCTTCAGTATTTTGATAATATTAAAAGATACATGCTGCAGTAAGAGCTTCTTCGCACTAACTGTTCTTATTATTGGTATGAACTGTTGAGCTGTTGTTATAAGCATGGCTTATTTATTATATTGTTTACCTGACTCTGGCTAGATTCCTTAGTTTGTTTCTCATCTTAACTTTTCACTGTGTTCAGAGTTAAATCTTATTTGTCCAATACAACGATGATCAAAGATTGCAATAAACTTGGGTCATGTACAGACAAAGGAATTTCTAAACCGGCAAGTTTTTACTTACAATCAAAGAGGTAATGTAAACAGTAGTCGATCTGCTTGGATTTACCATGTAACATGTTAACACAGACTTACTGTTACAGAGAATTTTTTGTATGTAGCATATCATTCCTAAAGGATGGAACCCAAGCACGGAGGGTTCTAGTAATCCTGCGTATGGGAACAGGAAGTCATAAGAGAATGCGATGAATAGAACAAAAATAGTTAGCTGAAATGTACTTTTACAGGTAAGCCGGAAATAAAACAGGACACGTATTTAATCAAGCAAGAACTGTAATTTTACCCGAGGTCAAAGAGTAATTCCACAATTTAGTTAAAATTATCAATAAAATAAGGTAGCCGCTGTTATTCAACTTTATCTTTTTGATGCTGATTCCTTTAGATAACATCGGTGATGGAAAGTTTCTTCCGATTTCAATCCACTGTACAATGCAGCTACTAAACAAAGACACTCATGTGGTTTATATAACTTTTACAAGTGCGATAATTCTTAAAATTTCGAAAAAGCAATTGAAATGAGGCTGTGAACGTTACTGGCCCTACGGTATTATCCAAATTGTTTTTTGTTCGTCCTGTACGCTCATCAAACACTTGACCCATCAGTGCGAAAAGTAAGCGAAAGTGCGGCCAGATGAACTGCATCGATGTGAGTTTTATTTTCAACATTAAAATCAAACAAAGTTTTCTGCCAACAAACTTTAACTTTGGATGTATTCTAGAAATAGATTCATCAACTGGATATCAGATTTTGAGGATAAGGAAAAGCACAATTAAACGTGGTTACATAGGTGAACCTCATGGATTATCAGCAATTTTCTTTCGGTATAGTGCATGAGGATGCAAAATTTTTTCAAGGCTAAAGGTGGTTGTCGAAAAATTAATTAAAGGTATGTGGGTAATCATAAAAAACATGAAATAAGTACCGAATTTTCAGAATATGCAGAAACATCAACATGAGCTCATGCTTATCTAGACAAATTTTAACGTCTTGTTTTAACAATCATTGTGCCACGTCTTAAATATATTATTACATATTGGGTTGGCCACAATAAATAATATTTTACATTCAGAAACTCAGCCTCCTCGAGATCTTTGTTTATTTTTGTACTAAAAAAATGAAATACATTTTATTGCCCCCAGTTAAAAGTAAAAACGCGTTTTGCCCTCATTAAAATATAACAAAAGCAGCCAATACGTTTGACAAGCTATAACTAGTCTGACGTGTCAAAGCAACTAGAGTATAATCGGAGGGTTACAATTCGATGTGGTAACTTCTAGAAAGACACAGCACATACTGTGCTTTTCGTAACTACAGTATAATCGGAGGGTTACAATTTGATGTGGTAACTCCTAGAAAAAACTACACATGCTGTGCTTTTTGTTACCACTCTATAATAGGAAGATTACAATTTGATGTGATAACTCCACATGAGCATTTGATTCGATTAGTTGGAAAACCCATTTTTGGTTGCTGGAGATAACGCCACAAAATAGCCAAAAAGACGATATGTCTGCTGGTGACAGGCAGTACGTGGAGAGCTAGGAGCCAAGTCATTTGCAATAAGCTCAAAGCCAAGATCTTAACTATAGATTCTGCTTGTTTGATTTCCAGTAGCAGCACTGGGTGTCTCGAAACTCACATCGTACTTTGCAAGTCAGTTTTTATTTAGTACATTAATTGCAATACCATTTGTTGGATAACGTGTATGACTCGTGAAACGCATACATACCTGTATACCGATAATGACAAGGTACAGCAGTCATTTACAGATAAAGAAGGGTCATCAGCCCGATTTTTTTACTTTGCGTCCCCAAACTGGGGTTGATATAAATTTTATGAAGTGGAAATATAACTGCGTCAAGACACCATATATCTTTATGCAAAAAAAATTCCTGTCAACTTAAAATGACAGCAGTCTTCGCTACTAGACCTGTGTCAATATGAGACATATCGTGACAAGATCATACAATTTCAGGAAATTACTTCACCAGATGGACCTGGTGTGTACGATAAAGGGTTAATTAAGAAACAGAAACGTGCTCAGTGAGTTTCCAAACACCCAGCATGTTCACTGTTGCGTGTAGTGCCAAGGTGGGAGCTAACGCCGCTGACCAGCGCTGGCCCACCCCCCGAACCCTTCCGACCTTTAACGGTGTAAGCAGGCAGCCTCGTCACTGTTGTCCTTCGGTACCTCAGGAAGTTGGTCACACCATCGCTATTTCGGACCTTTGCGAGCTCCCGCTCATATTCTTCATCAGATTCGATGGTTTTTTGGAGCTGTTTTACGAGTGTCTTTTCCTGTCAGTCTGTGGCGGGCGTGAAGAATGTATCGTAGAGGCGGATGACGCTGGGTAATGCAAGAAGGAAAGAGCGAAAAGTACGGGATTTCAGTGAGTTTCTGGACATTTGTAGAAAGCCATGCAAGTTTCTTTTGCAGTACAGTATAGTGTCAAAGTTAAACAAGACAACATAAGAATTCATTGAGCCACTGTAATCTCCTTTTCCAGTACAGTTGATATTTTGAGCAAATGCAAATTTTATTATTTGAAAAGAGGGAAAACAAAATCGTAGAGTTCTTGCATGCTGTCAACACAAATTTGCTTTCTATTAGTCAATTTTTCTCATTGACTTTATCAGAATTCAACTTTAAACGAGAATGGTTAAAAATTTTTATCATCTAACGCGCTAAAATGGTGCTAACTTCTCTCATTCGATTAGTCAAATTTTCAAAATGCACTGCGTTTAAGCATCATCCCTTAAACTAAGCAACTTATGACGAGCAATTAACTGAAGTAACTCATGACGAGTCAGCTTTAATTACGGCGGCGCAGGAGACTACATATGTTAAGTAACAAATAGAGTATTATACGGCTATTGGCTGCTGTGGAATGTGGTGTACATTAACGCGTTAGAACAACACATATCTTAGCAAACCAGTGAACTAACGTTGCTAATGAGTGCATATTGCACGATATAGCGAAAAAGTTGTACTTGCAAAGTTCATTTCGTAGGTTGCACAAGGGTGAGGTCACGTCTGACATTTGAGCTCCAATAACTTTTACTGTCCGTCCTGCGCTTGCTTTTCTCGTATGTGTTAAGCTCGGTACCCAGGAGATCTTGAACACCGAAACGTTTTCGCTAATAATTTCGATTACATTACCGGGGAAACGGCCTCGCCTACCCAAAAGAATACCCTCCAAAAAATAGCTCAAAATCTCAGCCGCCTACGTAATTTTCCGAGACAGCAAGTGTCAGTCACATAATTTTGAATATCTTTCGTGATGTTGAGTAAATTTATATTCACAACAAGATACCTATGCGTTTTTAAACCGGTGCCATGATTAAAGAAGCTTTTATAGAATGAACGTGAGACACTTCACGGTTTAGACTCTCGTCTCTAGTGTGTTCTAAAAAAAATGAAATATTATGCCTCAGTCTCTCTTTTTCCGTTGACGTCCAACGTTGATAAATAACCGAAGATCGTTCTTAACTTTTCGTCGGGGATAGCTAAATATATTGAGCTACTGCTGAGGAATTTGCTTGGTATTCCAAGCGTTTCCACAACCCTTGGGTTGCAGTATATTAGGTTAATTTCAGGACCACAACGAGACCATACTAAAATTCTCTAAGGAATGTGGACAAGAGTTCAATACATGCACTGCTCTGCCGTTCATAATGTAGGCCAAGATATTTAGTCAAACATATACATGAACTTCTGAATATCACCATAGTGATCTACTAAAGAATTTTCCCAATCGTTAACGAATTTACGAGGTTTCATCGTTTCACATTGAAAACAAGAGTCATTGGGAAAACCCATACTCCACAGCATAGCACGCCATATCGCGTTTTAGGAGCACGATTGATACTAAGATCAGACATTCTAGACACAACGTTGGATGGGCCGCGAACAAACAACTTAGACACACTCGCTAATGTTGCCTAGACCACCTTGCTTTCGCTTTTCTATGACTGACTCCAATAGGGTAACTACGGGGTAACTGCGCCGGATTACATACTTTTGCCTTGGAGTAGTAACCGTAGTTGATATTGTGTACTCCTGAGGGTCCACCAAGAGGGTACCCAGACAAGCCCAGGATACCATCACAGGACTGACGTCGACTTGGAACACCCGGCCTCTAGATTTCGTCCACGTCACTGATGGGATTGGGAAATAACAGAAGGGCGAGACCTGACGTTGTTCAGTTAGAACTAAAACTAGACTCCTGGGTGTCGAGCGACGGGCAGTAAAAACTTAAATGGAGCATTGGGCAACCCCAGAACTCCCGATGGTCGCTGCTAGGATGAAACCCTTACAATATAGAAATGTACGGCTGACTTGAACGACTGTAGACGGGCACGGCCGAACACTGCTCTCGGCAATCAATTTCGAATCAATGCTGAAAGTGTCCCATTGTTTTACCTTCAAGTACATTTACAGCGACACAACGGCAGAATATAACACGTCATACCATGTGCATCATGCACCGCGTCACTGTTAATAGTGTATTTGTAGACACGACGGTGGCAACAAAAACTTTACTGACATAAACGCCTTGCGTTGTTAGCAGCTTCTGCTACCGTCAGTTGATTTGCCGTCAAGCTAAAACATGTGATAGATACAGAGAGATTTTAAATTGTGTTGATGGTGGCTTCACTTGGCATACAATGTCTGGCTGGCTGTGTTCAGCTTTAATTAGACAGTCACCAGGAAGAGCTTATGAGGATAGAAACGTGTAGGAAATTATGGCAGCTAGTGCATGTTGTTCTTGTTATAAATAGATCATATATGTATTAAGTAATATTTTGATTTCGGTTCAAAATTTGACGTTTAGGTAACAGATATAAGATCAAACTCTGGGAGATCAGAATTTTGAACCTAAATTGATTGCTACTTATAACGAGTATGACCTGTAAGGAGGACTTCCTATATGTAGTGTTCTGCATAGTCAATCTGGAGACCTGTAAACGGAAGCAACATTCCCATGGCAATGGAATTGTAATGAACTGCAATGCCATCCAGAAAGTCCCGTTAAATCCAATACTAAAACCCGTGAGCAATAAAATATTGTAAATTTAAGTGCTAGGAACTCCTCTCTTTAATCTCTATTGGCACATGGTAGATCCTAGCTTTAGCGTGTAGAAAAGTATCATATCCTACTTCTATTTATGGTAAGCAGTCTATATCAGAGATATTGTCAGAAGGAAGTCTAAAACGCACTTATAACATCTCAGACATAGGCTAGTTATCATATAAATAAAAACTATTCTCAAACAAAGATTATCTTTAGAGTATCATATTCTTACGCGGCATTCTTTGGCGTAGAGAAGTCAAGTTTACGAAGATAGCCATATCCTGAACTTCAGACAAGAACGTTGGTTCTGTTACTTTGACTCAGGTGCCATGTGCTAGCAGTAGCCCGATCATCTTAGAGAGGTCTGAAAACTCAATTTTGAAGAGTAGGACTCAGTTTTGGGAAGTCGTAATGGTAGTCAACTCAGGGTTAGCTCCTGAAACTTACTGCAGGGGTGAAACCAGCACACCCGTCTGAAGATTAGTTACAAAGTCAAGCCTGTCGGGCTCGAATTCGGCACACCAATCGAAAATACCTGATATCGAGTTGAGCCTTTAAACGCCAAAATATAATTTAATTTTTCGTCGGAACTGCCTTACTTTGAATGTGAGTTATTATTGTTGTAGTGATGACCGGGTGTCATTTGCTTAAGTTTCAATTACAATGATATCGCCAGCTCAGCAAGAAGATCACGTTTATGTGAAACGAGAATATGAACATGATAACATGGCGCTCCCTTGAGCTGCTTCAGTGACCGGATAGAATATGCAAAACTTAATTTTACAAGTGTAAAGAAAAAAATGCACACGAAAACATGCAGTGTGCTGATAAGCCATATTCCAGAGAGCGGGTTATACAGTCATAATCAGGGCAGTTAGGTGCATTGGCTAAGCACATTCTCTAAGGATCTATTCCAGAGATCTATCAGTAGTAGTGAGATCTTGACATTCATGCTTAAACAATCGCACTGGCAAACGGCATCCTCTCAAGTTCAGTTTAAGAGACGGACCAGTAGAGGCGACCCGACGATATTGAGAGGATCATCGATTTATCAACTAAACCTACGATCTCTAAGTATCAACTTTTGTTTACGTGTCTAACGATACTATTCTAACTGGAAAAAAGCTTTTTCAGGTTCAAATTCAGAAACCGGCTGAGACATGCAACACTCTGACGCTGACGTTTGCATGACAATTTTACACCCCGTTTTCGGTTAAATTCAGTCTCAGAGACCGGGCTCCACAAGCAACAACTGACATTCACGTGAAAAAAATATGACAGAGTTTACCTGCTAAGTTCAGCCCGAGAGACCCGGGGTGCACAAACAAGATCACGACAGCAACGTGCGGACCGCGGCGCAGCGGCGTGGCGCCGTCGCACGAGTTCATCAGATGCAGCCACTTCCTGCGACCCCTTGCTGCCGCTCCCTGGCCTTTGTGCGCCCTTTGCACTCATTCTTTCAGTCCTTGCCACGCTCTCTCGGAATGTTGGAGCTTTGGAGACAATCTGTACTGAAAAGCAGAGCATTCGTAATGGAATAATGTACAGGAAGACGCTAGAAGTGAGAAATGTCTGGCATTGCTACCTTCTCTTGGAATGTTAGAGCTTTGGAGACAATCCTTACTGAAAAGCAGAGCATTCGTAATGGAATAGTGACCAGGAATACGCTAGACGTGAGAACTGTCTGGCATTGCTACCTTCTCTTGGAATGTTGGAGCTTTGAAGACAATCCTTACTGAAAAGCAGAGCATTCGTAATAGAATAGTGTCCAGGAATACGCTAGAAGTGAGAACTGTCTGGCATTGCTACCTTCTCTTGGAATGTTAGAGCTTTGGAGACAATCCTTACTGAAAAGCAGAACATTCGTAATGAAATACTCAACATGGTCATGAATAAAGCTTATAAAAACGGCAGCAACGCCCCACGCTTACGGAACATTAGCATATTGGAGATAATCTTTACAAAACATATGCGTATTCGTAATGGAATAAGTCAGCACAAGGATATGCCAAAGGTTTAAATGGTCAGATTTCCACCCTGTCTTAGTGTGATAAAATTCTTTGAGTATAACTTTTACTAAAAAGCAGGGTATTCGTAAACGATACGAGTAAAGCACTAGTATATAATAAGAGAAAATCTGACGACTCATGTGGTCACGCGTTCTTGGAATGTTAAAACGAAACAATCTTCAGGGGGAAAACTCTGCATTAAATAAAGTTATAATAATTTTGCAAGGATATGATAAAATGTACAACTGATTTTGGTTGCAATACTCTCTTGGATGTTATAGAACTTTATCTAGGATTAGTCATCCAAAAGTAGTCCATTGGAAAGTAAACTCGTAAAAATACAAATACATACTTAAAGTAAAAACTTTCTACACATTGCCACGCTCTCGTAGAGTCTTAAAACTTCATAACAATCTTTATTGAAAGACAGAACATTCAACTTCCCCAAAATAATATTATTTCACACGAACACATTATAAATATAAAGGTTTCCTGTACGATGGAAAACTTAAAACCCCATATTTTTTTTATTGTCTTAGTCCATCTGTACTTGCGCTGAACGAATAGTAATATGTTCACTATGAGTAAAAAAAAAAAATCAACTGTAAGGAAGCAATTACGGGGATAATTAACTGTATGGACAGCTCAGAGTGCAAGTCTTCTTCTCTAGAGCAAATTCATAAATTGCTTCCCGATCAATAAAATCTATACGACAAAATTTTTGTGCTTGCATGTCGTCACGTTCATCCAAAATCAACTAAAGATCTTGAATTATTAATAACTATGTCATAGCAAAGCCATATTTAATAGCTTTGGTGACTGAATTAAATAATAATTCTTTGAATTATATAACCATATAGTGTGGCAATTTCATTGCTGGGGATTTTCCTCTTTTCGTATTGAAAGTTGATAAGTTATTTAACTGTTTCATTCGTGCAACTATGAAAGCCCAAATATAATTTCTGGCCGCCCCAGAAAATGATTTATTACAATAACTTATGGAATGGTCATATACGCACTTAGGGCAGACACCAATATTTAGCAATATTTGTTCATCTTCCCGCTGAGAAGTCACATCTTTGCAGTATGTAGACTATCATTTCAGTATATAAGCAATGTCTAAAATGACTTTTAGACCCGTCACGCTGCATTCAGAACAGCAATCATGGACCGAGCAAGAGAGCTTTGCAAGCCATGACAAAGAAACATGATGACGAAAGTCGCAAGCGCCCTACAGTGCTGCCATGAAATCAGGAACAAGTTACGGAACAAAGCCTTTTGTACAGGAAATGCTGATCGTTGATTGCAACCCAATGTCTATGTCATTCGACATGTAAGCGTGTCATGAACAATTGCACTTTTAACTTATTGCGCGTTAATGAACGATGCAATATAATAAACACAGTTTTGTGTTTGTATAGTTGTATATTCAGTTATAGCTTTTGTGATAAGTTTCATGGTTGGATGAAAATAAGCGCAAGTTAGGCCAGGTTGGAGATACTGGCGATGATCATAGTTAAGCAAGAATATCATTAGGCCAGATTTGTGATGGTGGCGATACTTTACAAAGTAGCCTAAGAATGAATGCACATCTTGCTCTGAAAATTTTAAATTTAATCAATGAAAACGTCGGTAGTTTCCTTCATAGTTACTGATTTTCACTTTCTACCCTCATCAAAGGTTTATTAGGTCTGGGCTCACAATGCCCATATTCAGTAGAAAATCTTGAAAAAAAAGAGTATTTTAGCCTTCAGAGTTGAATAACGAATATAGGACCGAATAAAACAAAAATTCGTTTAGGCAATTATTTTCTGTTCTCTTTTAAATATGACGCGGATGCGGATCACAAGTACGGAACTGCTAAAACAATTGCCGTTTCGTTTATCTGCATGCATGATTTACCCAAATTATTGTACAGAATTTTAACGAGATATAAGCCAGCTGACCGTCTCCTGGATACTGATGGTGAACAAATACAAAAGTGAAATAAGAGAACACTCTTCGTTATTAATATTAAACTCAGGTGGGCATTTATGGCCGATATCGGCCCCCAAAAAAACGATACATTACCTCCTACTGCTGACCTAAGATTGGCCACTGTAGTGAATTGCACGAATTATGCCCGTAGGAGAAATTTATTTAAACTGCAAGAGGCTGCCTACATAAAATTTAGTTATTTGGAATTTCGTAAAATGTGACGTCATTTTGGACGGCCTGGTGCAATGGAAATCAACCAGAGTCCGCGCCGACACGAACAGTCTGCTGCTACGAGGAATCGTGTAAGCTTATTGAAAAGCTGCGCAAGCACAACCTCCCAACGCAAGTGCCAAAAAGGCATTGGGCTCCAGTCAGACACATCAGCTACCTTGACTGTTGCTTTCGAACGCAGACAAGCTAGAGGCCTACACTGTCTGCTAGACAGCCCAGCTTCCGCTTCATGACAGCAAACGCTGGTAATACAAGACCCCATGTATCACACTCTCTATAATGGAGTCTTCGATGCACCAGCAGAGATGAAGAAAAATCTCACCTGCTTAACAACAATTATTCTAGAACTCGCTTCTGAATGCTACATCAGTCATGCAATCAATTAATGACTGTTGCCTGAAACTGGATCCAAATTGGAAAATCCACCGTTCGAAACCAAAGTTCCGGACAAGTAAAAGTTATTTGAATTCGATTATCTCGATCTAAGTGTGCCAGTCGATGATACCTTCTGACGAGCACTAAGCACAATGCACTCACGACGCCCCATATCGTGAACGTAACAATACGAGCTCTTATTTCTCCAAGATAATTTAAGGCAAAAATATACTATCACAAAAGCCACGGTAGCGAAAGCTAATATTCCAAATGTTTGCTGCTAAGCGTTTCGCTCTTTTTATTAACTGAGTTTTACTGACAGAATGCACTGGACTAGTGAATTTATTACAGAGCAGCGGTAATAGCAAGATAAAAGAATTCCAGGTAAATTGTCCAGAGAAGGTGCTGGCTGCAATGTTCATCAGAGCGAAACTTCACGGGAAGCAGCAGATGAATAATGGACGCCGTGAGCTGTTGTGCGGTGAAAATTTTATGCCTAGAAGCAATTAAAAGAAAAAGAAGGACATAACTAACGTAATTACAGGGAAGGCAGCATTAGCTCATTGGCTACCTGTAATAATGTACATAGGTAGTTAAACCTCGTAGGTACAGTTTCTATCCAAGTTGATCTGATCTTGGAAGTGTTCCATGAATATAAGTGCATGTATTCCTCACATAGTACGAGCAATTCGGCCCAATTACCTTCAGTTAAAGAGAGGCAATAAATCTGCTAAAAATACTGCCCCTGCGTGCGAAAAGAATGATAAAAATAGCACTTAGGCCAAGTCTAGAATCTTCATGCCAATAGTTATTATAGTGAGTCTATGTACTGCGTTGATAATGTACCACTATCCTTTAATTTTTTTATTTCATTTATCCTTCAATATTTCACTGAAAGTATCATGATTTACATTCTTTACTTTACAGTGCTAAGTTTTTCGCATAATGTCAGGAGGCCAAATTCAATATTGCATACCACCAACCTTTGCATCAGTTTCAACTTTCATCAACTAGCAAAATCTAACAACAACAACAGAAAATGACGAGGGATACTTGAAGCTAGAGAGAAATTGTTGAAATTGATACGTGCTATTGAATTTGAGCCTCTGTCTTAGAAATCTAATCTTTTTGCCATCCGCATTAAACATTAATTCCAGCAGGAACAGCACCATTTAGCACGCGATCGAACGATTCTGCTGCGCAGTTAAGGGTAAACAGACGCAGGCAAATTCAGTTGTTTTTCCCCGTAATCCGAAGATCAGCCAGGGAGGTCGATTTTCACCTTTAATTAGTTCATACATAATGCCGCCGCCCCCACCAGGGGGTCAAGCGCGGCCCTTGATCTCCAGCAACTGTACTAGGTTTGGACCCCAAAGCCAAGCAGACATACAGCTTGTGCCGGGCGGAATTCCGGATGCTTGCATTATTTAAATGGCCTTTGGCACGGACCGTCCCTGTACAAATTTAATTAATGGCATTCTTAACCCGCCCCAGGAAAGGCATCTTCAGCACTGGGCGTCAATGAAGATTTTTTTTCTTGGGGCTGGTCTGTACGTTGGGCTTTTTCAACGTGTTCCCTCATCCCATCGTCCCAATGCTTTGTCGTGTCGTTCTCAAGCACAACTGTGAGTATACCACAAAAGTTATAAAAATGTTTGCCATCGCAACAGTTTCTTTGGCAAGTGTCACCAGACAAGTTACGGATAACTCTTGAAAATTAGAGTAAAATAAATAAAAGCAATACATTTTTCTGCAGTTTCTACAGCACAGTAACCCAGTCGGACGATTGGATGAGTGAAAATGTTCCAAAGACTAATGTGTAGTCTAGCCCTTTCTATATTCAAAATATTTTTGCCACCTTTTCTTAAACTTTTTATTCTAGCTGATACTTGTTTTATTACGGCAAATAGAAAATATTTTATAGAAAAGTAACTACTGTTACAAGAGTCGGTTTTCAACAACTAAAGGTAAAATGGTGCATATTCTGCACTGTAAAAAAGCAATGATGCAATGATTGTCTTATCGCCATATGAGTCCACACTTACACATATATTACCGTAAATATAGCAATGTTGCTTTTACGTCTCTGCAAGGGACCTCGACTGTACCGCGTTCTCACAATATTAATGCACGCGCACCGCTAATCAAGTCTTGATATTCTCATGTCTCTAAAACGTAACACAATTTTACTTATAGCAGAGTTCCGTTGGCGCGCTACAGCCATGAGTTCTCTTTGAATAGTTGCACCAGCTACTATTATAGCTATATTATTTCTAAGCTGCTGAAGGACAGCACCACTATACCGCGTTTTCATCTATTCTAACAAACAACAGTCATTAGCTGCTATTTCTTCATCCGTGAAATGGAGCACAGTTTTACTATTTTTCGTTAAATGTTTCCGCACAAACATCTATTCCATGCAGCCACTGTATTTTATGTAGACTTCTGAAAGGGAGCACAAGTATAACGGTTATCTCTGGGTGCAGTTAGGACGTGTGCTGAGGCTAGTCGAGGCGGTAGACAACAAGGCGTACCGTTTATCTCAAGCAGAGCGAAGAGAAAGCTCAGTGTTGGGAAATAAGGCAGTCAGCAGAAGTTATGACTGGCGAAGTCAGCAAAAGCGAAGGAAAAAGAAAGGAAGTCATTAAAACACGTCAGCAAGCAGCTTTCATATCCGACATTCCTTTATATATGCTGAATTTTTACTGTGTTTTTCCTCTGAGCGTTTGTTGACATTAATGTTCATTTGGGCGCGGCTATTCACGAGATTGCTCAGTGTGTTATCACTAAATTTCGCTGGAATTGTAGTTATTTTCGAACATAAGTAAACGAATTTTATACTTGGGAGTATCAATTGAAGCCAATCCTAAAGAAAATGGTTATATATCATATATATATTATATAAATGAAACTTTCAACTCAACCATTTTCCTGTAACAAAATTATGTTTCATTCATTCAATAACTACGGAAAGTACATCTGCTAAAAGTGATGTTATATGGCTATTACTACTAATATAACGTAGGACAGAATATTCCAGCACTATTAATTAGGAGCGAATTAGTTCGCTAATGTATAAACCTTCGTCTTGAAAAAGTGTCTTGAGGTTGTATTAATTATGTTTACTGACTTTTTTCTTAATGACGGTGACAGGAAATTCTAAAAAACTACAATCATTTCCCTCAAAGGCGGTGCACAAGAAAACAACCTATGTTATTTTCAGTAATTTTGATACAAAAACAAAGAGTGAACTAGTTCAAAACAACAGCAGTGGCAGTAAGTGAAGCAATAGAAGCGCTAGAGCAGAACAGTAACAGAACAATGATAAAACCAACGAATATTTCTCAACCATTCAGCAGAAGTAGTAGCTGAGGTGACAAGAACTGCGGCGCTAAGGGCAACGGCAGTAACTGTAATAACAGTGCTAATACACGCAGTGAGACCGTTAACAGTGGGCTAACAAGCGTCACACCACTAACAATAGCTGTAACAACAGTAATAACTGCAGAAGTAAGAGAAATAGCAGTAACATCCATGGTAACGCCACAATACACCCAACAATACCAGTCATGGTAACAGTCTTACTCACAACTGGCAACAGCAGAGGTAAAAATACCAGCAAAACGGCAACAGTGGTATAAATAGCGTAAGAAACAACATCAACAGTTGCAATAAATACAGCAACATCAGTAACAGCAGCAGTACTACTATGTACACAAGTGATTCCAGTAAGTCACTGTACGAGAATAGCAACTCCAAAGCAACTCCCAATGACAGCAGTGATAAAAGCGGCATCGAAACAACAGCAACAGTTACAATAAGAGCAACAACATCAGTAGCAACAACAACAACAGCATCACTCGGCGCAAGTAACACCAGCAACAACACTAGGATCAAGTGTCACAAGGTTACCTGCTTGCTGGCAGGCAGTAGGCGGCGCAGGTCTCCTCTCTGGCGGTCTCGCTCGATCTCGCTCACTCGCAGACAGTCTCGAAAAATGGGACCACTGCAACTGTCTCCTCGATCAGCACGGAAGCGATATTTTAGTAACCTTCACTGCTTTTTGCCTCCAGAATTACATTCATTTCGCTATGCAGACTGAAATGTGTATAATTGATGTGCATGCAGCTATTCTATGAGCGGCAAGCATTCGAGCAGCTGGATTGAGGAAGCTGGGAATTGGCCATGGTAGATTAGCGAGCTGAAAAGATACGGATGCTTAACAAAAATGGTGTAGCGGTCCAATGCTTCTAATTTTTAGGAAACTCGAACTAGAATCTTAACTTGCATGTGGTCACTATTTTTTTTTTTTTAGTTTGATTAACGGGTTGTCTTATTACTTTCATTACATACCGGATATCTATGAGTAAACGATATGTTAATATAATGAAACATAGCCTGTATAAACCAGAATATAATTTTAATCGCATGTTGTGCTTGAAATATTTAATCAGAAGCTAGTTCAAAACGCAATAATACCAAGATCCTTTACAAACTTGATTAATTATAGATGCGTATCATATTACACAAATTGAAAGCATGATATGCCACTTTCTCAGTGATGATGAGCAATGCAATTGTTACCACAAATATAAGCACATTCGCTCTACAAATTGCTGTGATATGAATCCACAACTGTAACTATTTGATCATCAGTTAGGGTCGGTTCAACATTAGTCTTCTGAACGTATTCACTCATCCAATCATCCGAACGTGTCACTGTGCCGTACAAACATCAGAAAAGTACACTGTTTTCCTAGTTATCACCCGCGAACGATGAGAGAGAGGTGATAATGTTTTCTTTGAAGATTTAAGTAAATATTTATATATATAAATATTAGTTTGTACGTCTCTCCACCTAAAAAGTGGTCGATGGCGTTGAGCAATCTTAACAATTTTTTATAGGGAGTTTGGTGGGTTACCCTAGATGAGACCCATGTCAAAAAACTGGACCTAGCTGGCCCAAAAAAAGGACGGCGTTGAATTTTCTCCACCGCGGCGAATTCGCCTCCACCACGGCAGATCGTCTGGAGAATGGGGCGTTCTATTTTTTTCCTGTTATTATTGAAGAGTAATGCGGCTGTGCCCTAGCCTCGTTCATCGAAAATGACTACGTTGAATTTGCCCCCTACTGCGGGTGATGGTCTCAAGCCACCGAGGCGTTCTAGTTTTACTTATTCCCAATGTAAAAAGAGGCATTCGCAACTTGCATAGTGACACTTGCCGAGGAAACTAATTTGACGGCTAACATTTTTATACCTTTTTGTGGCGTACACACAGTTGTGTTCACGAAGCTATACAACGTGCAGGCGAGTAGATATGTGAACGCTTTTGAAAGATTAAAGTGTTGATAGGCCATCAGAATAAGGCTTTATTTCTGAGAGATTTAAATCACAGATGACACATTTCATTTGTTTACAGTTGATTTTTTGATGCGTGAATAAATAAATTCCTGGACAGACTATATGTTTTTGAATGCAAAAGCGATTTCATTGATTCTAAAATAACAGACCGTCAAACTGTGGTTTTGAAAGATGCATGGGCTCATGATATATCCTTTTTTGCTGATATTGAATGGACAGGTGCATCTTTATTCAGTCACCGGCGCTTAATATGTCTCTCACGACTGCCGCTCTCTCCTCCATTGAATTCGAGGTTTTTTGACTCTTATATTTTTATTCTATATCATTTTCTCCTGGCTGCACAGCAACTATAAAAGTGAGAGATTGAAATGCAATCTGTTACAAAACTACTCGTGCTCAGGATTTGAAAATAATCAGTACGTACAGAACTTTGAAAGAGGAAGTCATTCATTAGCCTTCAAACACACACACACACACACAAAACATTTCATACTATCTACATAGAACTGACTAGAATATAGTACATTGCTTTAAAAACAGAATTGTCTGTAATATATAGTGCTTCTGAAGTAAAGGGGTTTCTACTGCGCACCAATAAATGACTTTGCCATTCATCTCAGTTCGCTCGTGTCGCAACATACAAGACAGGAATGCTGGAGATTTCAACGCGTCATCGGCACCTATCCACACACGCGTTCTCGCTGTCACGCTCGCCATGTAACATTTTCGTCCTGAACTTTCCTTCGAGAACTTCTGGAACAAACCAAAATCGCTAAAGTTTCAGTTTAATAGGGTTTCTTGACATTAATGGTTCTATTGGTCAAGGTTTTTGTCTTTGTAAATTTTTTTTTTCTTTTTTGTAAACTGTATTAGCGTGGTCGGGTCTTGACGGCATTTATTCACGCTTTTATTAAAATGGAAACTTTGGACAAAATCTTGGCAAGCTGCCATCGACTTTGAAAATTTCTAAAAATTCTCGACGATGGTCGCTTTATTTGCTAACGTTTTTCGTTTCCAAAGTTCCAATTAACATTCGTAATTTGACTCTAGTCTATACCATTGTCTGAAGTTTTTTCTTGTAGGAACTGCACCATCAATATAAAATGAAAGTTCGTTAGCCTAATTAACTGGTCAAGCCTTCCTAACCGCAGTGCACTGTGGTCCAGATATAGTAATGTTGAAAGAAACTTTTCATTCCAGGATGAGGCTTTTCCCCGAAATGAATCGCGGGTTGTGCCTACTTTGATCTCGTCAGTTTTCATGTTCCTATTTTTGAGCACCTTTTTTTCCTCCCCTTATTGTACCCGCTTGTTCGTGTATCCTTCTTGGGAAAACTGCATGGATTTCACGTTTAATGATATAATTTGAATTGAAATGCGTTTTATCGAGGAAGATTTAATCGGGAGATGTAATTTTAACAAAGTTTTTTTTACAATACAACGGTAAAAAGGGTCATAGTGCAGAATTTACACTTCTGGATTTTTGTTATTTCTGGCAACTTTCTGGTTGAATTAGTATTTAGGAATACTGAAATAAACATTTTGGGTGGGGGAAAGATTTTTATAGCAACAATGGGGCTCTTACATATAAGGTTAGGTAGGCAGGGACTGGTTCAACTAATACCTATGTAGCGGCAGTTTGGTTTACAGAGTGAAGCTATATCTGCTCTACACTTTTTATACATCTCGTAGTATATTAGCAGAACCAGTCCTTGCCTACCTAACCTTACGAGTAAAAGCCAAGTTGTAGCAGGTTAGATTGAAAAGATTACACCTTTGAGAAATGTATACCTATATTAACCAGTGTAGAGCAGATATAGCTTCATATTTGTAAACAAAGTTGCTGCTACATGGATATGTATTAGCTGAACCAGTCCTTGCTTTCCTAACCTTATGTGTAAGAGCCGCATTGTAGACATATATTTTCCCCACCTAAAATGGTCATTTCAGTATTCTTTAATATAATTCAACTGCAAAATTTGCCTGAAATAACAAAAATCTAGAAGTGTAAATTCTGCACCATGACCGTAAAAAGTACATATGCCTTCATTCTTTAATTTAAACAAGTCAAACTTGCCAGTATCAGAATGAGTTTTACCCTTTACTTTGTCTAGAATAATGTCCTAAGCTACGTGATTGAGCTAAGCATGTGAACTAAATTTGGCACTTTCATGTACCCATCAATTTCCTGTAAGGAACAGTTACACGAAGACTCAATATAGCTCTAGGACTACCTGAATCTTTGCCACAGACGACTAACTTCAAAACCCGTCTTGCCTGCTTACCCTCGTGTACGGCGGACCGCAATTGCTCGTCCATGAGACTGGGGGTGCGAGTGTTGTAAGCGCCTCAGAGTGCGTTGAGCAAGCGACTGTGACAGTGTCTGTGTGTGTAGCCGCGTTGCTGAGCGTGTCCATTGTGTGTGAAATCGTCGTTGAGGCTGTGAAGTGTGCACTGGGAGAACGACTTAGCTCTTTGCTAAGTGTATTTAGTCACATACCGAGCCGTGGTTTAGCTAATAATCTATAAAATTTTGTTTACAGGCACTTTCACTTAATATTCTCAGCAAGTGTAGGTGTAAAGTGAAACTATTGTGCTGCACCGCAGGAGTAACCTTTGAATATGGTAAGTACAGCGTTCAGTCGTGCTGATATGGGTAATAAATTTTGTTTTAACAGCTCCAGAGAAGCTATATTGAAACTTTGATGTACGTGCAAAGATTCTCAAAACCTCTTTCCAAATGAAATTCACGCAAAAGTATGCTCGCAGTTGTGCTTCATTTTTCTTGAATTTGAGCTAGTTTACAATATACTATTCTCAGTAAGCGTAATGTACAGTATCATTGCACTGGGATTTTGAGCAGATCAAAGATGGCAATCACTCATGGTCTACAGATCACTGCTCCACAGGATAGCAGCAGCTGTAATGTCTGCAGACTTCTGTAGGCGATAACCTTGTAGATCTTCCTGCGGTGGTACGGCTGTTTTACACGACAAATTTCGTAGCCCGCATTTTCCCCATTAGTCTACAGTGACTAAACATCAGCCAGTGGCATTATAGTATGAATCTTGTCTACATTGCTACTTGTACGATTGCCAAATTGGCTTAACGTTTATCGCAGCCAACGTCTACAATGGCTCTCTGCTCCCCAATAACTGCAGTACTTCATACAAAGCAAAGTTTCAACAATGAGCCATTCAATGACGAACCTCGAGACTTGGCAGTCGTTCTCGTGTAGAACGACACGTTGGAAGGTCGTGACAGCAAGTGACGCTGGCAACTTCACGAGAAAGTGAAGTGTCCACACGAGCACCAAATGACCATGCGTTTCCGTGACCACGAGTTGCTTCAGTTGCTCAAGATAGACGCCAAGCCTAGCATTATGCGGATCCCCGTTACGGTCTCGCAATAATTGCAGCCAATGCACAAACTTTGAAAGCAATTTCGCATATCTCTTACTAAAAATGAACCATTACATACTTGTATAGATGTAGCTTAAGAGCGTAAATGAGCTCTGTCCACTGCCATAAATCTCTTATAGAACGGTTTGTAACTGTTCATATTTCACGCTCGAGTTTGACAAAAATGTAATTGATAGCGGAGTTTGTTCAATCCCAATTTCTACAATTACAACTTGTGTAGCTTGCACAGAGCTCGTAAAATACGTTGCTTGTTACTGCTCATATATGCTATGAACTTCGCGTGGTTGCTGGACTAGATAAGCAGTTCTTTACGTCAACTCAAAGGCCGGAAACTATATTCGTCCGCGGTCTTTGAAAGCTCGAAGACCCAATTTGAACTCTGCACATANTGCTCATATATGCTATGAACTTCGCGTGGTTGCTGGACTAGATAAGCAGTTCTTTACGTCAACTCAAAGGCCGGAAACTATATTCGTCCGCGGTCTTTGAAAGCTCGAAGACCCAATTTGAACTCTGCACATAGCTACTAAAAGCGCAGTTCAACTAACAGCCCGACACGCATCGAGTATATGGGACGAGCAATACTGCAGTCAACACTGCATTGATCACTGGAAGCTGGTCTCGCGACCCAACGCATGCCTAACATCGCAAATGTACCCAAGGCCACGATTTCTGGTCGCCGATAAGTCCGCACACGACAAGTGCACACCCCCGGCTCTCAGAGGACGTCTTTGGAAACTAATGAAACAACAAATGCCTCGCTGAAAAAAATTGATAAATTACGACAGCATTGTGACCGAATCTTTCGGTCACAATGCTGTCGTTATTTATCAATTTTTTTTCAGCGAGGCATTTGTTGTTTCATTAGTTTCCAAAGTCCAGCAGATGAGCTTTCCTGAAAAATGTTTCGGAATGTCTGATTTCACCTTCAAAATAGTATGAAAAATATCAAAAGCGCTTGACTAAAACTGCTTTATTGACCATGAGCTTGAATGCCAGCACCCTTTCAGCTCGATTTAGAAACCTTGTCTAAACATCTAGATTTACCTCCTAAATGCGAATGGGAGAAGGAACGAACAAGAAATGTATGATCTAGCGTATCATAATTCTGAATTTGACATTAGTTTGAAATTTTAATACTGTGACCCAACATAGGTGATACTGTATTTTGACCAATACCATTGAATCAGCAATTTCAAAGGGAATGAATTTGTGGAATAAATCACGAAGCGTTAGGTAAAATTGAATGTGTATCCTCTTAGGCTAGTACGCCAGAGTCTTCGTCTAACTAACTTTGTAGACTGCAACGAATTGGTGTCTGTGGATGCTGCTGAAAGGAATTTAGTATGTGCCTGGTAATTTCCTTTTATTTCTCGTACGATTCGTACCTACTTTAACTGTTTCTTTCCGACTTGCTGTTCCCATGCGCGATGATCCTATGTGGGGACACCTTCGTGCACGAGTTCCCAGTTTGTGTCGACATGCTATTATGTCCCTTTCTTTCCTTCTGTTAAATGACCTTAGTAGTGGAGACAGGTTACCTTAGCCATTAGCTAGGCCTTCGAGACGCTTGTCGTTTCGTGCCCGCTTAGTTTCTTTCCACTGATGATACTTTGTTTTGCTCTTCTTTCCCAACATAGGTACTGTTCCCATGCGCGTTGACTCGTGCATGTATTCAAAGTTTCTCCCAACATTCTTTGTCCCTTCTTTTCCTCTTTGAATCGTAGTGTTCTCCGTGGGTAGGGAAGCTTAAACTAGGAATACAATAATAAAAAGTTGTGGAGAGGAAGGCTGCAGCTAATCAATAATCTAAAGTCCACCTGGTAATGTTAACGAATCCTCAATTTCAGGACACGTAACCTAACGAGGATCAATAAAGCTACTTCGTAATGGTCCAAATGAAGGAGAGTAATGGTATCATCGTTCAGTACCTTGGAACTTATGTAATGAAACATCAGGCTGCAGAAAAATCCCTGTGCAAATTTCTATAATACTTGGGGCCGCTTATCGATGGCACTGTTCACCTCCAATGACGGGAATATATTTGCTAGTACATTACAGACCACCGCAATCGATCCATACGCTTTCCGTTACAAGTATACAAGTGCCTCAGGTTTCCATAACTAGATTGTTTCTGAGAGACGAGAGATCTCAAAGGTCTTTGTCCTGATTCACGCACCACTAAAGCCGGGCTTACATTCTTGAGACTGGAAATCGACTGAAATATTGCCGCCCAGCCCATGTACGTGACCGGTTTGGACTCGAGTAGAATGAAAATAAAACTTGGGAGCTCGAGGAACGCTGACTTGACCAGGGAGATTTATACGAGCGACACGGTTGTAAAACTGTCAAGCCAGTTGATTGTAGTAGAACTTGTACTGAACAAACTACAGTTGGCCATTGAATGTGATCTATGATCGTTTATAGCAATTTAATTTCCTCAGGATATTGACAACCTGTAGGGCTTGTCAACAGCAGTCCCTTAGCTTGAAAGTAATTTCGTAGTTTCCTATCTTAACAAGGATTGTTCGTGTGCGAATCAAAAGCTTCCATATTATACAGTGTTGGTAAGGTATCATTACTGCTTAGTAATGTATATTAGTTTGTTAGCTGGTTAGTCACTCACTCCCCTTTGAGGAGAAGATGGTAGAAAAAATTGCTGCTGTAGGCGATGTGCAGAAGATAGGAAACTCGAGCTTCAAATATTGCAAAATGTTTATTTCTGGAATGTTTCAGATACAGTAGTCTGAAGTCTGCTTAAACATAAAAGCACCGAGGTAGCTTCTAGTCTGTAGTTTGCATTTGAGACAAAAGGCGTCTCATCTGCATCCGGTATGTTGCTTTCGATGCGATTTCACATGAACGTAAGATTGGCAGACCCAAATGAATCGCTTTATTTGGCTTCTATTTGCTTTTTTGCTCCCTGATCAATCATCCTCGGCCTTCTTTCTTTGATAACCTGTGGCCCGAGGCGTCATCAAATAAATGAAAAATGGCTGAACTGTAACCTAAGTCCCTAACGTTTGGGCTCTCTATATTTCCCAGTTTTTCTCATTGATCTACTAAATTTCCGCAGCAAGAACTCGGAAAAAATATACAGTGGAAGTACAAACTAGTAGCCTTATCTACGTTATGTAGCGAATTTCATGACGTGGGTTAGGCAACGGCCCTGTTTCCTTTTAGCAGATAAATTTTCTTCAATCAGCTCCTACACAATGGGACGAAGAGATGAAACATGATAAAAAATAGGTACTGGTCTAAAATATCTGCACTAGATGCTGTCCCAGTAAACTCGAGAATTGAAATTCAATTTTTTTCTCAGTTTCACGGGCTCGATATTTCATGAAATTTGTCGCTTCCTGAATTTATTTAGTCTTATAATTATGGTAGTCATGAGTATTGAGGCAGACTCTCATTCGACAGTTTTTGTGAGTGCTGGGCACTCCAGTTGATAGCAAAATTCAGCTTCGCCATAGGAAATTTTTAGTTGAAGCTTGCCATTGCTGATAGGTTTGCAGGAGACCTTATCTATACAGTACCCTACACCGTAAGCTGTAGCTGTTGAATTCGTTCGTGCCTACTGTAGGCACGTATAAATGTTACAAATGGTGTTATTCATGCGGAAATTGACGTTTGAATAAGCTATAAATGTTCAAATGGCCAATGGGGAAGAATGAAATGCAGTTTGTAAATGTAACTCGGTAAATCACGCTCTTCAGAAGTCATAAGCCTAGAATTGAGTAGCTAAAGTACTGAAACTTTTTAGGCTTGATTTAGCGTCTAGGAATAAATTTGAAATTTGTGGTTTCATAACTTGCAGGGAAACCGCCCTTAAAACTATTTTCTTATCGGGTAAATTATTTCTAGGGCACAAATGAGGGTTTTGTTTCCGGATAACATAACCTCAATAGCAGTCGTAGCTGCGCCCCAAAGTGGCTCAAAATTAGAGTAAGCGGGCGAACAATTGGAATTTTTGGAGTGGCAAACACTTGTAACCACGACCAATTTCTGATCAAGGCCTACAGCGCGTTGTCGCAATGCATTCTTAAGGCTTGCGCTTAGTTACGCTGTCGACACACCATGTCTATACCAAATATGGCGTTGCCGTTTATAGAGGCGGGTGTGGTGGCTCTAGATCCCTTTTATTTGGTTCTTTGCATACTGCTTGCCTACTGAGAGATCCACCTTTGTTACGGTTTCACGGTTCTTGTTCGTGTTTTAACGATACAGAATTATTGCAGAAGCTAAAAGGAAATAAGAAATATTTTTGGTGACCTGAAAATCATTCACATAACAATAACTGATATAGTTTTATGACTTCAGATGTAGGGTTTGAATAGGGCAAGCTATGGTTTCTCGAGTCGGGTTGACGCCAACTTACAGTAGCTTGAATGTATGTCCTGACTTGTTCTTCCCATGCACGTTTATCTTGTGTTGGAGCACCATCGTGCTTGGGTTCAGTTTCTCGTGGCATAAGCTACGATATCTCGTCACTTGAAACAGCAAATTTGTGCCAGTTGAGGGTGCCGTAATCTAATATAGAAGCAGTTTCACACTTATAAACCTTCTCTGATATCTTACTCAACTGCATGTTTTTTCAAATTTGTAAGTCAGGTTAGTTACATTGCTCACATATTCTTAAAACTGAAGATTCAGTGTCGACGCAGACGTGGATCCCTCATTTGTTCTCCACTAAAAATCTGAAATAAGAGGTACCGTATACCCGGTATAGCAAGAATTGGACAAAAATTCCAACGCGCACTGCCATGAAGGTTTATTGTGCCTGTAACATAACATAATCGTAAATGTTTACTTTTACCTTGTATTTGTCTGCTTTGCATAGATAGGTATATTCTGCTCTCAAACTTCAGTAAGTCGTATTTTCTGATTTCCCTGCTATTCTAACGTAGAACAGTCTTGATGGGCTTTACCACTACGGAATTCCATGGTTCTATACGAAACCTTGAGTTTGAGCAAAATACGCATTCATTGTCAATTTATTTTAAGTTCCAATTAGCCGGCGGCCAGACGTACATGGTTTTTCGGAACACCCATTCCCCTCAAGCACACTGCATGGGCCGCAGGGTTAGGTTCACCATCCTACTTTCATGGGGCTCAGCGACCCCATGAGGATTAGGTAAGTTACCTTAGCCTAGGCCTTGGGGTAGTTTTTCGTACCCACTTCTTCAGTTTTCATATTCGTACTGATGCTTTGTTCTGTTCCAGTTTCCTGACTAGATTTCCCCATGCGTTTTGATCCACGGTCATGTAGAGTTTGAAGTTTCTATCTTAATACAGGTCTTTTTCTTCTCCTCGAAGCAACGTAGTTGTCTGTAGGGAGGTTCAAACAGCTAATATAATGGGGAAATCCATTCGATCAAGGTTTACTTTTCTAGTTTGATATATCTCAAGAGTTCTTTGAGTTTCTTCCCCACCTCTTCAAGGGGCATTGGATCATCAAGTTTCGTTAAGTTTCGCCCATCCTGTGTTACTTGGAGCAGCGCCCCAGGAGGACCCTATAGGTTACCTTAGCCTTTGGGTCCGGGTCGTCTTTCCTGCCTACTTTACTTCATTCCATTTTCATAGTTTTCTGAAATTTTTATATTCATCCTATTCCTTCTCGACTCGCTGTTTCCACGCCCGCTGTTCCTGCACAAGAACACTCGTGCATGGGTTTCACGTTAGTCATACTGAGACTTTCTCATCCTGCTAGATTGCTGTCGTAGTAGAAATAGAGGTTTAAAGAATTCAATGAAAATTTCTTGCCTGATCGCCGGCTCTCAATCGCAAGTACCCTTTTCCGCGTGAGTTTACAGTTTGCCTTTGAAGCTCGTATATTTTTTTTTACTTCTATGGAGCATCTGACACCAGGGACATATGAGAAAGATTTTTTTACAATAAATCCCAATTCTAAGCTGGCCACATCAGTTGTCATAGTTCGATTTTTGAGATCTCTACTGAAGGAACTTAAGGAATCAAATGTGCTCTGTGGGCGAAGATGGGAAGAACCAGTCATGGCTCGGTAGACAATCCCGGCGCGGTAGAAGGTTAGCGGGTTTTGAGCGGTCTGAAGACTAAGGACAACAGGTCTTCGAACAGCTCAAAGATTGCTCGTTAGGCATTCTTGGAGCTACGATCACGCGCTGTAAGTTTTGATGCGCATGTGGAGCTAAGATTCTGTGTGGCACCTTTCGATCTGTTGAATGAGTGAACCTTTGCCTATTTAAAATGATTGACATTACTGACATTGTCAGTACAGCCACACTCCCAGCAATCACTGATTTGACTCGTACTTCTCATTTTGTTTTATATTCTTAATCGTGTCCAGTAAATTTTAGGTAAATATCAACCCATTAACGGTGGCATGTGCATCTTGAATACCACTTCGGGAACTGCTATTTGTTATTCGCCGTCAATGGGTCAATAAATGCTCAGCATTTTTAAGGCTTCGAAGTTTGTTTGCCTATAAGAGGTGCAACACCAGAATTGTCATGGTAATTAAGCTCAATATAACTGAGCCTTGTGGAACGACTTTGTTGTGCCCGTCCTACCTGTTTCATAGTCGTAATTATTTGGACACTAGAAGGCCCAGCCGTAAAAATTGACGGCAAAATTTTGTGATCGAGATTTTTATAGTTCCGGTTCCTAGTATAGGTTTTGCTGTAATACAGGTCTCATCCCTGCAGTCCTGATCTTCCATTAGTGAAACTCAAGCTGTACAACCATGAGTTTTGCGATAGCTAAATACCTAAATACTCCCCCCCCCCCCTGCAAGATAAAGAGTAAATATCAGCTTGGAAGTGATTAACCGTTAAGCTGCACTAAGAAAAATATAGTTCAGTCGAGAGAATTCACTGGAAATGCCCAAGGCTCACCGTATTGTGGATACCAACTGATTGTTGAATCTCCAGCGTCGAACTTTGGCTGCGAGGTAAATTCAATATAAAAAGGCGTCTGCTCATGGTGAAGATACAATTACTAAGATATCATTCAGCAATGGTAGCGGGGATCCAGAGCCCGGGATCCAGAGCCCGGGATCCAGAGCCCGGGATCCAGAGCCCGGGATCCAGAGCCCGGGATCCAGAGCCCGGGATCCAGAGCCCGGGATCCAGAGCCCGGGATCCAGAGCTTATATTTGTCCCCGGTACCCCAAGCGACGAAATTGTATGATATCCCAACTTGTTTTTCAGTACATGAATTTTCTCCTATTAAACTCTTAACTGCGTGACGGAGAGACGGACCAACATTGGAGCAAGGGAGGGAGCAAACAAGCGACCAACTGTGTTTTATTATATAGTGGATTGTTTTTCCAGCTTCATGCAGCAACGTGCTTCGATTTACTGAGAGAATAACCTCGTTCCTTGGTTCCATTAGTCTGTTTACAAACGCGCTTCTTTGTTCTTGCTGTGGGTTAGCGTGTATTGCTGCAAGAAGACTTCAATCCAGACATTGGTATAAATATCAGTATGAACTGTACATTTTGGCAGTCTCTGATGGTTGATAATTTAGTTTCTACATTGAGCAAAGCTCAAAATGTTAACTTACTATTCAACGTCCAATTCAGCCTTCAATGTATGACCCATAGTTACAAAAAAAATACGTAGGTATATATAGGGACATAAGTCACGTCAGCAATAGCTCTTCTTTCAACACCATTAAGAAGACGGAAATTAACATGTCACGATTCGTTGAGCAGATCTAAGCTCAGGTGCAACCACGAGATTGTTCCTCGCAATGCACCTGACGATCCCGGAAGCAGCCGAACATCACGTGACACCAGATCTATTAATGTCTAACAAAGCATGCCGTTTTGTGCATGTTAAAAAAAGTGTACTACCGCTGTTCTTTCCACCGATAGCTTCTCCCTGCTCTTGATGCTTTTGACATTAGATGGGTTCGTCCAATCCAAGCGTCTTGGGTCATAAGATTAGGTTAATTAGCTCCACCCTAATGCCCCTGGGGAATCCATAGATTACCTTAGCTTTAGCTAAGTAATTGTGACATCGGTCTCGGGTGCCCACTTAACGTGCATTGTTTAATTCTTGCCCTCAGGGGTATATTCTGGCGGGCCCTATCCTTGCCACAATATATTTGGGCATCACGCACCCAAGGTTCCCGAGTGCCTTATCCGCTGGAGATGGTGCAGCTTGCCGCAGTTCCTGCTGACGAGGTTAGTTTTGAAAAGTTTGGTAGGTTCTCTACTTTTCTCTTTCCGTTCCGTGAGGTGGGCTGTCGATCGAGATAGCCGACCGGGTACGCGCGACTTTTCTAGTCGCTCTTGTGTGGAAGGATACTAAAGGGGCCGACCACTTGAGTGTCTCCTACTATACTTTGCGCCTCATTTCCCTGCCCGTAGTAGCGCACGTGGCCACCACGCCTACCCAATATGCGGTATTTGAATACTGCACAAATAGTTTCTCTGTTGAAACGCCCGAGTTGCAGCTACGGAGGTTAAACAAAATGTATAATAATTGTTCAATACTTCTTGCAAGACTCTTACATATGAGCCTTAATCCTATCTCTGAACACACTCTTTTATTCGCGACTCTTTTCCTTGAGCGATATTTTGCCCAGGGTTTCCCTCTTTTTATCGATGAATATTACTCTTTCCTTTCATCCCCTTCAGGGGCATATAGGATAGGCCATAGGGTTAACAGTTAACAGGGAATCCTAATCTGTACGTTACCTCAGCCTTCACTAGGCCTTCAGCCCATCTTTCCTTCTTGTCCAGTTTGCTTTTTTCCAGTTTTCATGTTCCTACTAATGGTAAAGACTTTCCTCTGTTCTTTTCTTTCTTGATCTGACGTCCCCATGCGCGTTGCTCCTGTGCGGGAACCTTCTCGTGCGTGGGTTCCACGTTTCTACAGCATATACTTTGGTTCTCCTTCTGTTCGATCTCAGTTGTAGTGAAAAAGGAAGCCTAAGTTGTGCAATATCTCTTGTTCGCCCCATGTTGTATCCATTAAGGCTGAACTACCGTACCTTAAATAATATATACTCGGCGAGACAATTATGAAAACGTTAATTGTTGGCATTGATCTTAAATGAAATCTCAGTGGGGAATCGAATTTTAGGCAATCTGCAAAACTAAACAATACGCAGAGTATTCTTATTCTGCATTATGACCTTGCGGATGTCGAACGCGGTAGTAGACAATTTTACCTATAATCAGTACAGCGAGGAGCCGACGGAAACATCCTTATCATGAATAGTGAACGATGCCAATATCGGTATGCATCCGCACATTGTTCAAGATGAAGGTTGTCGATCTCTAACGAAGACCTTGAACTGAATTGCGGAACAGCTCTACAGCTAACGGGCGGCCGCTGATGTTAACTGCACCCACCTGGCTCGGGGTTTGCCTGACTTCACCCGTGCAAGAAACCAAGTGCACGCCCGAAAATGAAGAGATTCTAGACCTGTTACATGCATTTAGTCTGGCATAGCCTGCAATTGAAGGGCATGAGACCTCAGCAGAATAGTCATTAAACGCTGCGTATCGTATTAGATAAAATTTTTCTAACGGCATGGATGTTAGCCTAGTAAAGCATGTCATACAACTTTATTTAACTAGAGGATAAAACCATTAATATAGTTTATGAAACTGGATGGTATCCTCAATAGCAGCCCGATGTTAGACAAAAAGCTATGTGAAAATGCAAAATTTGTACCGAACGACTAGCGACATGCGTAGTTCTTGTATTAATTACGTACTGTGAGCTCATTACCGAGCTATCTGAAATTTTCATACTTGGTTCAGCTCGAATCGACGAGAGTTTTCTGTTGGACATCATTTGCCAATTCTTCTTTTAATAAAGAGTACGCTATGTAGGTTTCCACTCACGCGACTCGCTGGAAATTGCTTCAGTCTTAATTTAGATAAGAGTATTTGTGTAGACTTTAATAGTATTTGTTTCAGGATTGGAATCACTTCACGGCCTTGAGTTTCCAGTGGTTGCTATCATGTAAAAAACCTAAAAAGCAGCGTTTAATACAGTAACATTAGATTTTTTAGCGAAAGGATGTCGTTCAAAAAATCTTAATCAGCAGTTGGGAAATTTTGCCAATGACATTTAGTGTTTCTAAACACATCGAAATCCATTAGAAAATTTTAGAACCACAGCAAGCAAATCTGGATATACCAGTTCAATTCAAAGTTCACGAGGGAGCTTAAGCTCATGGACTACAATGAAAACTGAATATATCAAATCTAAGCTGAAAGCATGCCTGGAAGACTCTGAAAAGTCCTCAAACAAAAGTCAAATAACTAAATATTGATGAATTATTTCATCAGCCGACTACTTAAATTCGACTGTTTCCCTTCAACACATTCGCTACCAGTGGATGAACTGGCTTCCCTAGGCTAACCATAGGGGTCGCCCCAGAAGCTGAAACCGCAATTCAGCTTCTGGGGCGGCCCAAAATTTTGCCAGGGTTTCCCGTGGAACACCGAAAACACTTCTAAGTAGCGAATGTGTTAATTAGATAGGTACTGTAGGAGTAGGGCGTATCAACGTGGGCCTGGACATGGATCCCGACAATCCTCAATTTAAGGAATTCAAGAATATAAACCATGGGCAACTATTAATTCCGTAGATAAAACTACAAACTGTCGCCAGTTGAGAGCTATATTTTGAACGAGCTTGCAACACGTGTGGAGTATTTCATCCAGAATATTATGAACCGCTTAGTATGAAGTTCCAGCATTAGAAAATGCAGGTGTGAAAGCACCGCTCAGTCCTTGGTGACTCCTACTACTCAGTTTCACTACGGCATAGAAAATCGAATCAGTAAAAGTGAGATCGGAAATGGTCTCCAACCAGTCCATAAGGAGGCCAAAGTGAGGTAGACAGGCTTGCTTGCGGGCAAATTCTAAGACTCCTTCCTGCCCAGTCCAGTTTTTTATACCTTGTATTTTTTTCTCAATGTCCACATGAGCTCTGGGCAAGAGTTGGGAGGGCTACCCTTCCAAGCTCTTCCGGGTACCTGCGACTAGGTGGACAATAGGACAGTTTGAAGTCAACGATGTTGTTACACTCGCAGGCAATTGCAAGAATTTGGCGTCACCCCACCAAACTCGCAAGTTTAATTCAACTTGCATTTCAGTGTAAACATAATCTATTACTGGAGATGAAAAATTAGATTGAAGCATATGTTGAGTTTCACAGTTTTAACCCTTTCATTCCTCCATGAACCTAGTTTAACTTCCGTAGGAAAAACTGTACCGGTATTTGTAGAGGCCATAAATGGGTACAGTACTAAAAGGGTAAGTGTGACTAAGACGAATGAAAACGTCAGTTTTATGTAGGAATTACATTGCTCAAAACGCTTGTGAAGTGATACTGTATACTGTAGTTTTGAAGTAATGCTGCATTTTTTAAAACTGGCTCATTCAACGATAAAGTTCAAATAATTAATCAAATTTTCTCTACCTAATTTGAAGTGGTTATCCATAAACTAATCTGATTTGGGTCTCAATTCAGTATTACTCGACCCAATTTTAGCCAGGTTGTATGAATATCGATTATTTGTCTTGTTATATTAGTAAGGGAAAGCCTTCGTAACAAGGTTGAACATCTTGACAAGAAAAGGGTGATAGCAGCGTTTCAAATTTTATTGCTATTGAACGACAGGCTCGGATAGTGATAAAACTGCGATTAACGAAGCTTCAGAGACTTGCTTTATCGGAAGTTGGTATCTCCTGCCTGTCCTATATAAGCAAGTCAGTTTCTCTTTCTCTAAGGCGATCCACTCGCCGAGTTTCTCCGGCTACGGTAGTCTCTTGAGCAACAGATGCTCTGCCATTACCACCATCGTTCTTAACCATTTTCTCCGTTATGAGGCTTTGGTGTTCCTCCAACTTTTAAAGCAAATGAGACTAAGCTCCTTTGGAGAAAGCAAGATGATAGGCTTCTTGACTACCCGTAGCGGAGATACTGATTCTCAATTATTTTGCTACGATATAAAATGAGTTGTGCCTTGGATTTTCGACACGTCTCTCATTTATGCCAGCTATGCTCCTTTCCTACCTCTGCTGACATTCCATACTTGATTGTTAATCTCTCTCGCGATAGTCCTTTGCAGTGGTTCTTGGTTTCGACATGTGCTTTGTTGCTCTTCCCCTCAGTCATCATCAGTGTGGTGAATAGGGGCAAGAATTTGAATCGCTGTATCATAAAGACCAGCATGATTTTCTTAGGTTTTTGTTTAATATATGAAACGGTTATGTAGATAATGACTGTACCTGTAGCCGACCTTAGTTGCTAGGTAAATAGGTGGAAATTTCTATTATGTGCGTTCTATCAGGACTATCAAATTGAACGTACTCCTCTGCCACAGGGGAATTGGAGCTTATGCTGCTTGTTGGTTATTTGGAATGTAGCTAATTGAAGTTTGCAGTTACTCGCTGTAACTTGAGTAAGTTCCATATTTGGAATGTAGCTAATTGAAGTTTGCAGTTACTCGCTTGCTGTAACTTGAGTAAGTTCCATATTTGGAATGTAGCTAATTGAAGTTTGCAGTTACTCGCTGTAACTTGAGTAAGTTCCATATTTGGACTGTAGCTAATTGAAGTTTGCAGTTACTCGCTTGCAGTAACTTCAGTAAGTTCCATGCTTATGGATAGGCTATGATTGTTGCGCTCATTTAGCATTGGACGAAAATTTCTTACACAATTGCAACTCTTAAGCATCTAAAAATTTGGCTTTTAGGTTCACAGTGATGGTAGAAGTACGTTCTAAGGGTATCCATGCTATGACGGTTAGGGTAGAATCCTTTGCCGGCATGGATATTGCATAGCCGGCAGTGAAATTTCTTTGTCATTGTTGAATTTTCGGGGGCAAGTAACGCTAGCAAAGGAATTATTTGTCCTTCAATTTCGTATTTTAATTCAACCTGCAAATTAAGAGAAATCTTAGATACTGCAGATGGATTAGTTTCCTTGATGGATGGTGCCAAGATCTCACGCGGTATCGTGTCGGGTTGTAGAACTGACCATTTTTGAAGGCTCTTTTTCACTGAACCATTCGCAAAGCTATTAAAAATATGGCAAGGACTTAATTTCCAATCCAATTATTCTCCCCTTCCTTTGTTCCCTGGGAATATCTTTGCTATGCCTTAGGAGGCGCATACTAATTTGGATTGATATTAGTTTTATAGATAAGGCCAATATTTGAATTTATGCCATTTGCTCTTTAAGTTCAGACTCTTTTTAATTTCAATCCCTAAACCTTCACATGCACTTATGAATAATGTAGAGTGAATTACTGAACGCATAAATGTAATCTGTAGTTCATGAAAAATAATTACGCCAAGCATGCTGTATGGGGGCGATTGCAATCGCCGTGTTGTTATGGTGAACAAACGATGATAGTTTCTCTTCGTCTCGGAGTTCAATGTTATTTTAACAAAAAAACTACATTAGTGAACTAAAGGCTCGAGTTTCTTCTGAGCTCCATAGCTGAGTGAATTCTTGCTATAGATAAAAATAATCAGAATGACAGCGATTGATGAAAATATTCACTCTGCATACATTTGCATATGTATTTCCAACTACAATGCAAAACAACTTAAATTTCTCAAGATGTTTTTCACTTGACCTTGTATTCGCATGGGGATAGCTATTGGAAGACGTAAAAACGTGTATTCATATTGTATGGTTAGCGTTAGGACTTCTTTCTGAGGCAATATTAAACGTGAATGTGCATAGCCATGGGCTAAGTTAGACCTCAAGATGACCATGCTGGTGGCGGCGAAACAATGGAAGGTTTGCAAATATTGCAAGAACGAGTCATTTGTGACGGGCGTGGGTGGAGTCGTTCGACTAAATTGCGAAACGGTGCCCTCGCTCGACTAAGTTATTTATTTACGCGCTTTGGTTGGTTCGCTTTTGTGCTAATTGCATTCGTAAGCGCGTCGAACAGTCGGCATAGTATTGAACTGAGCATCATTTACTGCTTCTATAACGTAGGATGCACTTATTTCTGTTGAGGTGCATACACAATTAAGAATGGGAGTTCGTAAATCCCAAACGGAAAATGCATTGTGCATTAACTACGGCAATGCAGATTGAGACTACTATCTTTGAATATTAAGATACCTCGAAAAATTTCACTCAGCCCCTGAAACTGAGAGCGTAACTTCGGACAGACGGGTCGAATAAAACAAAAGGACATGCCTCATTCGCATTATCACAAGTGGGTGAGGCATTCCTTGGTGCGATTTTGCAGAACTCAGCAGACATCGCACGGCAGTGTCCCGACATGCACCGGCTCAGCAATGTCAGATTTGCACAGTGCACACATGTTGAGAACTTGGTTGCTGACGCGCCCTTAACAAGGTAGTTATACTGTATAGCGTTACCACCGTTAATGACGTATTTTACTTGCTTTTTATGAAAATTAACAAGATATCGCTGTGAATGTATATAAAACTTATTTTCCCTCTCTGGCAATGCACGCGCTCCCGATTTCTCCGTTAGCATTGTGCCACTATCTTTTAGTAGACGTTGCGTTGAACAAAAAAAAATAATAATAAATGAAGGGTTACAGGTGAGATCATGCAAGGTTGAACAACGCAACGTAGTTCAGCCATGGGATCATGCATGCTCAAATTGGCGAGTGAGCCCGCTTACTCGGCAGGCTTTTGTGTCTCTAACTCAAGACAGGGTTCCAACGCTTTGATTAATCCTTTCAAACTACTTTCAATAAGTTGATGAAATGTTAACAGTTAACTGTTTTTCTAGCAAGTGCAACTCTCAGTTTTAGATAACTTTGGTTTTGCAGTGAATTAGAATTCAGAAAACTGCAAAAAATCAGGTTTTGTTGAAGCAACAAAACATTGCAGAGTTTCATTCGTACTGCCTACGGAGAACAAAAACCATAGTTGGAACTAGTTTTATTAGCTACATTAATCATTCTAATATNGTTTTGCAGTGAATTAGAATTCAAAAAACTGCAAAAAATCAGGTTTTGTTGAAGCAACAAAACATTGCAGAGTTTCATTCGTACTGCCTACGGAGAACAAAAACCATAGTTGGAACTAGTTTTATTAGCTACATTAATCATTCTAACATATCCAGCAAGTTGGAAACGCGCGGCAACACACAGCGTTGTCGTGGCGGGTGAAATTTGCAGAGGTCTGGGAAAACTCAATATTGTAGACCCTGCTGTGGGGTAGTGTAAAAAATGCTATAGACGCAAAAAACCACCAAACTAAATACAATTTCAAAAATTTGTCTGAAAAGCTTACTCGTTCGACTAGGTCTGAACGAGTTGCTTGGCTCCTGAGCGCTGTAATGGTTTCCGGTTCGCCGGTCGTAGTGAAAGTAGTCTGTCTAAATTATTGTGGTCAGATACTAGCGACTATCGTGACCGCCCCGAGCTGCTTGCCGCATTGCTTTATAAAACTTATTCAGGTTACCGTATACAGTGCATTGGGGCTGGCGTACAGACGCAGCAAAACCGCAGTACTCGAATGTTTCACTGTATGTTACAAATAAGTAAAAGGATCGCTATTTTTTGTTTTCCTTGTACATGAAGGCTCGCCCTTAGTGTGACGTGATAGTCTAATTGCCTCAATTCGGATCCCCCCTCCCGAGGTTACCTTGCGCTAACTGCTCTAGTTTCGGGACACCTTTCATTAATATATTGCCCATTTTCCTCTGGTGTTCTTTCCCTCCTCGTGGAATATAGGGTAAACCATGTGCTGTTAGGCTCGCCCATCCTGTTGAATTGGAAGCTACACCTCCAGCTATTGCATATCCTATAGTTAATTTCAGTTACGCGTCGCGACATTTTATATTCGCTCACAGTTTCCTTCTTTCTATTCTATTTTCACACTATGCCATTTTGTTCTGTTCGGCCTCTTTCCTTAAACTTGATCTACCCACACACACACTGTAAAAATATGTTTACGTGAAACTAGTGTCCGGCAGTACATTCGCCGGACACTTCAACTTTGTTTAATCGTACCAGGAAGTATTTAGAGGTTCCGTTAATAAGCAAAGGAGTAGTAATATTTATTATTTGTTAATAAGCGGAGTCGGGTAGTGTGACGGATCACACAATCGACAGGTTGCCTTGCCTAGTCCTTAGAGACCGCTTTCTATCGTGATCATTTTGCTGCCTTAGGTTTTATTTTATTCACAAACTTTAGGGTATTTTTCTTAGTTTCACTACACTTTCCAGTGCTGCGGTGCCTGTACTTTGTGGACCTCAGCGAGTTGTCAGTCTTTCATCGAATGACAGATTTTCTTCCTTAATTAACTCATTTGAAACTTCGCTCGACCAGGAGCATAGTTAATATATTAGCAAATTCCCTGAAGTGTTTCTCATATAATGGTTTTTTTTTTGCAGAGGTTGACGTGGATACTGCTAGCCGTGCTTTTCATTGCAATCATCGCACACACCTCAGGTAAAGTGACAAATTATATAAGAGTAACTTATTCTTACTGCATATCTACTACTGCAAACTTCCTCGAGATACTCCACGGGGAAGGATCCGAAACGGGCAAAGCAATTTATGGCAGTTATGCAGTAACGAGCATAAGAATCAAAACTGTTTCTGAAGTAAGGCAAGACTGAACAGCTTGATAAACATTATGCGTTTTTAGTTTTTCATTCCACATGAAGTCTAGTAGCTGCATTGAAAGCTTGAGCTTTCCCTGTTCTCTATGAGAAAGTTCTAAAAGTTTTCCTTCCTTCATAAGCTACGTTCTAATCCTTGGTTACTGTTTATCAGACCTCGATCGTCACTTATACTAGTCGCTCCAGTCCACTCAACCTGCCATTGTTTGTAAACGCTCCCAATAATTACGGCCTATCCAGCCAGCCTGCCTTACGGCAAAGAAGCTTGCATGCAATTGCTTTTCTTCGGCTCTCATGAATCATTAGTTTAAAATTGCCTAGTTGATCACCTCCAATGTTCAGTAACTTAGTAAAAAAAAACGTTGATAGCAGGACGCGTTACCGAGTTGCACAAACTCATTTTTCAGTCATGACTGAAGCCCGGTGCCCTGTTAACAACTATTGTGGGAGCTTAGGAGCCTATAGCCAACTAAACTAATCAGACTACGTAGTCGTAACTTTATCATGACGTCTAGCAACATCGTGCTCTAATTCACGTAGCAGTCTTTGTGGATGTAAACGGCTCGTAATTGACAGATAGTTGACATTTCACCATTGGCACCCTGCAGCTATGGAGTAGAAATTGCATTGGCGGCTGAAATTTTAACGCTCGTTAGTATAGCTAGTTGAACTTGGCGTAAGGTAGAGCCTTGCCGCTACAGCGTAAACGGATTAGTTGAATTGGCTGGAGGCTGGTAACGCTAGCAAAGGTTAAGTGGCCACCAACTCAAAACTACACCTCTCGACGGAGGGATATCTTGATGGTCTCGACGGAGGGATGACCATCTTGATGGTCTCGACGGAGGGATGACCATCTTGATGGTCTCGACGGAGGGATGACCATCTTGATGGTCTCGACGGAGGGATGCCCATCTTGATGGTCTCGACGGAGGGATGCCCATCTTGATGATCTCGACGGAGGGATGCCCATCTTGATGGTCTCGACGGAGGGATGCCCATCTTGATGGTCTCGACACCGGGATGCCCATCTTGATGGTCTCGACGGCGGGATGCCCATCTTGATGGTCTCGACGGAGGGATGCCCATCTTGATGGTCTCGACGGAGGGATGCCCATCTTGATGGTCTCGACGGAGGGATGCCCNGGGATGCCCATCTTGATGGTCACGCCGGAGGGATGGTCTCGACGGAGGGAGATCTTTAGCTATGTCGTAAGGTCTCTATTCCTATACGGAATGTTAACCTCAAACTATGAGTGGCAGTGTATCTGGCTGCAGCCTCTATTGTAAACACCTTATTTGTAAGCATTGAACTTGTTATTCTGCTCAGTGAAGAACGTGCGAGACTGCCACGCGTGTCCTTGAATGCGGAAGAGAACTACTTGTAGTTACGCCATGATACCAATTGGGTTTCAAAGGCACTTAGAAGTGTTAGATATACAGTGCATGGCTTCATCAGAACGCAATTACAGTTAAAAGTATATCGGCCTTACTGATTGAAATACTTGGATCAGTCTTTGGACTAGTGAAAATTGATGCAAAAGCACATCTAGGTCGTGTCCAAAACAAACTTCCATATTTAGCTAACAAGAAATGAGCAACTGAGCTTCCTGTCGCGTCCAGCACTGCTCATCTTGATCCACCAACAAAAGAATTATTTACAGTCGCAGCTTATCAAAGATCGTTGTCGGCTGCTGGCCGGCGCGTTTTTACAACGACGGCGAGGAGGTCCTCCATCAAAGCAACCAAGTTCATCGGCGCTGTGCTCTTGGACAGACTGGCTGGCTGGATCGACCGAGACTTGGAGTGAAAGTAAAGAGGTTACCGCTGCTGCGGCCGTTGTTGCTGGTTGCGGCGGAGGCAGCGCCAGTTGCTGCTGCTGCTGCTGTTCTTGTGTTCCAGTACTGACTTGACAGCCTCTTTGGTACTGATGGTAACTGTAGATACTGGACTCCTTTTTTTGGTTTCCAAAATTTGATCATTTTCTTCTTGTATAGTCAGCAGAGTTTTCGATAGTAAATCAAAGAGGTAGGCTAGCTTTTCTTTCTCCTTTAAGCCTCGACTTTATATTCTAGTGGGCTGCAAAAATTGGTCTCGATTTGCGATAGCGAAGCCAGCAAACTGTGTATTGAATATAATACTGTTAAAACTGTTTGTATGTACATTAAACCTAGGAGAAGTAACCTGCCCTCCGATAAAGTTACTCGACTTAATGGTGTCGATCTCACTTATGTTGACAGCTTCTCTTACCTGGGTCATAAAATCACTAAAGATTTTCGTGATAACCAGGATGTAGAGAGAGAATAAAACGCGCGAAAGCTCCACGCAGTGGGTAACATGCTAATCAGAAAGTTTGGTCACTGCTCGGATGACGTTAAATGGCAGCTCTTTCGAAGCTACTGCTATCCCTTGTACTGTAACTCGCTTTGGTCTAACTTTAAGCAGAAATCGATTGTACGCCTACGTGTTGCCTATAATGACATATTTCGGTGCCTGATGAATGTGCCGAGGTCTACTTGTGCCAGTATGATATTTGCTCAAAAGTATACAGATTGTCTCAAAGTCAGATCAAGAAAATGCGCGCTGAGTCTCCAGCTCACTATAGAAAAATCTGATAACGCCTTACTCAAGGTGACCCGTAACGGGCCTGGTTACAAACTATCTAACATGTATAGCCGATGGCAGCGCATACTATTTCCGAGCAGGGGCCAAACAATGGGCCGCAATGCAGTGTAGTTAGTAGTGATAGTATTACCTGGTCTTAGCATCTAATGTAACTTTAGTATTAAGCTGTCTCCTGTGTACCATTCCATATGTGTACCTAATAAAGCATATTATTATTGATGGCTGAAACACGGTAGGAAGAGCATTATGGGCGTCACCACAGATGGTCACTCGGGAGGGCAGACTAGTAGATTTGAGATTTTTTTTTCAGAAACTCGTAGTTTTAAATTGAAATGGTCACTGATCCATCAGCCGAAATTGATGTTCTTCCTCTTGTTATTGGTCTGCACTATTAAGAAAATTTAATCGATTACCGGTATACTGATAACCACTTTAATGTATGAAGGATATGTGAGTCTGCTTAGAACACTGCACTGGAGCAGACTCCTGACCCTGTACTATAAACATTGCATGATTTTCTTTATGATTCGCACCATATCAAAATGTGGTGACTTGCAAGACGAACTTGTTTCAAGTTTCGGAAGCTGATGCTAGACAATTTTGAGTTAGGAGAAGACTAGACCGGCCCTTTGTTTCAAAAGTTGAGTGATTAATTAAATTTTAATTTACACTTCTCCCGAAATTTTGAATTAAACCTAAGCTGCTTGAACGATAAGTAGGTTCCATCTTATATAATATGCTTTATCTAAGTAGCTTATTTTTAATTTTCGTTTTTACTAATCGAATTTTGATAGGTTCTTATCAGTTTTTAATAAAGAAGAAGAAATGACCTAAAATGGCGCACTCGGAGGCAATAAATTCTGTTCCAGTATCCAACAGTCAAGTGGTGTCTCGGTAATACTCGCGGTTTCCCTAAAAAAATGCTGCACTAAGGCAGGTTTGATTGAGCCCCAAAAATAAGCACCCTTGTCCGAAACTGCAGATAAGAGCGCTGGCTCCCACCCGGAGGAACTGAGCTTAAAGCAGTAACCTTACTCGGTTAACATCGTGATTTACAGAAATTCAATCCTACTCCATAAAACAGTGCTTTCAGCTGGCTCAAAGCATATCGCGCTTATTCTAACACTTGCAACACAAATCAAAATGGCAAAGCGAAAGCTTCCTGGCTGGAGTTCGAACAAGCTAAGCCTTGAATGCTTAATTTCAAAGCCTAATCGCACATGCCCTTTTTTCGTGGCTCGCTTAACCCATACATAATCCTTTATTAACCCTCGCAGGTACCTTGGGCTTGATGGAGGACACAGTTTCCACTGGGTTTCTAATTTTAGTGAATGCAGAGTTGTCATAGACCAAATTACGCGTCTCGACGAGCTCTAAAAGTTGAGACCTGTATCAAAACGATGGGAGAAAAGGGGTGGGCGCCATCGCTAAAATACAAAATTGTGTTACTGTCTGCCATCACGGATACGGTGACTTTATTATTATTAAATCACACCAGACTGGCGACGCAGGAACGGAGAAACTCCATGAGGTTAACAAACCCCCACGCAACCAGCCTAGCGGGTGGAGAAAACAAAAGAATAGAAAAAAAAAGAAGATCCGAAATCACAGAATAGCTCTGTGTACAGATCGT
>LQNS02278125.1:19326260-19348736 GCA_001587735.2 Parhyale hawaiensis | reverse complement strand
GTCAGATAAAAATTGACTAATTACTGCGAGAACTGAACCACCAATACCCATTAATCTCAGCTTATGGAGCAGCCCAAGGTGATTCACGCGATCAAAAGCAGCACTAAAGTCAAGCTGTACTTGGGTTGCATTGTATGAAATAACTAAAAAAAACTAGCCGTAACTTTTTACCTATTCATTGTACAATAACAACAAAGATGCCATTAGGTTTGGCAGTTTTTTTTTTTCTACCAGAAAACTCTAAAAAAGTCTCGATAGCCCATATCGAACATATGGCTAATGGTACAAATATCTCTTAGTATCTCGGGAATCTATTGAATTGCACGCCTATTCTGGCAAAAGTATCAACCTTAATAAAAAAATGAGATTGTAATCGGATAGAGCTACCTTTTGTCTAGATTTCAAGCTAAATTTCATTATTGTAACTTAATGAGGAGCTCACACCGACCGATTAAAGAAACCCTAGGTCACACTTCTCACGCGGGAATCTCACAACCATGTGAAGGTTAATTTACTTGTGGGAAGAACACTACTAATGTCCCAGCAGGCACTGCTGGGTAACACTTAAAGATATCCTCTGAAACTTTGATATCGCGCAGGTATAAATAGTACAATAAAGAAAATAGTCAGAGAAGATTTGTATGGTCTTACTTAATTGCCGACTATCATTATCTCCAAAGATATGTGCGTGAACTTCTAGCTCGGGGTGGGCAAACTACTGCCAGCGGGCCACATCGGCCCGTTGGTCTTTTTCGTCCGGCCCGTCGAGGACTTGCGGATCTGCGATACATTGACCATATTTGGGCCATGTGTAGCTTTTTCACAGTTGTTTTGTTCACAACTGCGTTTCTCGTAGACTATTTACCTTACTAGAAAATTAGGAATGTAAGCATTAACACTATATTTATAGTTTGTGTTCGTGTTTAATATATGTTCATTAGGTGCTGGTCAGCCCAGTCTCTCAATTTTAAGTCAATATTGCCTCCGAGTTAATGTTTACCCACTCCTGTTCTAGCTTCTTCTGAAGTTCTAGACAGTTAAGTCTTGCAGTTGGTCTCGGATGCCGCTTAGAGTAGACGGTGGACACGAGATATCTCTCTCCGTACGGGACTAGCATTGTCAATCACTCATTTGGCAGTCAGATTATACTTCTAGGTATTGAGGTCACTAAGCAGTTACCTGATCATATGATCTCTGCCAATGATGTTGAAGAAGTTTCGGTGTCATACTATAGAGCACCAGTGTGGTATTTACGAACTCATCTTAAGGTATACTCATAATATTGTCAAAACGTCAGTGCGACAAAGGGCTACGCACTTGTGTGCCTGTAGTTCCATAAAAAAATTGATTCGCAAGGTGATCCAATGGATTTAAAAAACATGGTAAAATTGAGTTTAGTCTACTCTTTATAAACACACGAAAATACGGAAAGTTGAACACCCTTGATTTATGAATAAAATCTTACTACAGGCATTGTAGAATCCACTTAGATTTCAGAGTTGAAATAAGCGTTCTACTATTTAGCAAGACTTGCTACTACTGAAGCTTCGACATTACTTGAACTGCAGGAAGTTTGGGGTTTTGCTTCGAACACAAAGTGCATGAAGCACAGGGTGTAGCTTGCCTCCCGGATGCCAGTCTGCAGTAACGCCCAGGCTGAAGTCCGGATTTTCACCTTGAACTTGGCCCCGTTATTGAATGCAGTCGAGTAGGAAATGTCAACCTCCTTGGTACCTCAAAGTGGCTTTCGTACAGGGGAGAGCTAAATACGAGAAATGGTCTCAACATAACTTAAACGTGGATGCACCCAACTGCGAAGGGTGCTATGCCGTTTATGGTACAGTCACTGAAGCTTGAATCCCCTGCTTCAAGTGATGAGTTTCAACAACCTAAATAGTCAAATGGTGTATTCAGCATTCATTCAGGATTGTACAAGCGTTGCCAAGAAGAGCAACTCAGAAACCCTGTCGCTGACTTGAATCGAATAATCGATATGGTCGAATATTGGTGCCAGGAAGGATGTCCACACCAAAATCAGAAATGGAACACATCCGCACTTCCTTACATTCTAACGAAATTGAGTCTTAGATGTCAGAGTTCACGTTGACCTAAGTTGAATTCGTTATGTGATAGAAATCAGAGTTATGTGCAAATGTTCCTATCTCGCAAGTCATAACGGATGAAGAAAAGAGGAAATGCAGGGGCTTCAAAGTTTGTTTGCTTCAAGGAGCTTTTGTTGTGTCTACATTTAGAAAAAAGCGTGAGACGGCTGGTTGATTATCTGAAAAAGCGAACAAAAAGTTGACCATTGGATTTGAAAAGATTATTTTTGCGGGAACGCGAGTTCTAGAGCCGTCTTTTAACTTCTAAAACGGCTTCTCTACTTTCCACCGCTCTACACAGTGATAAACGACTCGAAGCCCCTATCGATGACTATTGCCTCCCGAGAGAACGCAATTTTTTCGTGCCGTACCTCTCAGGTTATGGGATGTCACAGGATTACTAGCGGTGGTGGGGCCACTAGATTGTGAAGTTAGGTTTCAAAAAGGCAGTATCACGGCTGCTACTTCGGCTTTATAGACCCTCGAGATGTTTATGGGTTTATACAAATTTTGGTTTGTACAATTTCCGTCTTTCTGTGATTTACCGAAATGCTCACGCTGTCAAAAATATCAGCGACGAATTTTCTGATGACCATTTTACGTTGATCTAGTTGCGGTACTAGTGTGCTTCTGAAGGATGTCTATGCTACAACAACCAACTCAAAATGTCATAAGACGAGTGCTCTTTCAATACATCTGAGCAGCACTCGTTACTAAATGACAGCAAAAATTTGTACAGTATATACTTCGTGACAAACTCCGTTGATTCATTTTTTTTTCTAGTCAGAGGGCTACTAAAATGGGAATTCTGCATTTTATCTGAAAAATTTGATAAAATGCATAAGTATATATGCGCTTATGGTGCAGTCAAGTGGTATTCCCGGCATCACCTTTTGACGAGAACGAACACGCTCATGCAGACAAGTTGAGGTCCCTAGTAATTACCGAGACTACCCATGCCTATAGAGTCCAAAAAATCTATCCTATTCTAAAACCTTATCCTCTCCTCTTAGAACCTATCCGAGCTTTGTTTATTCTCTTTGTATAATTGTAAAGTTTGAGCAACTGTGACAAACAACCAAGCAAACAAGGAAACTATTTTTTCAAAGTTTTAGAATTAGACTAGACGGCCCTTGACCCTTGGGGTCACCATCACAATCTTTTGCTTTCGTGCTTTCGTAAAGTCATTCAGCTGGTCATGAATCATACGCTAGCCATTTGACTGTACACTTTTGCTTCTTTGCTTCTCAGGGAAATCTTCAACACACAATCTATCTGTAAGGGGAAATGTATAGAGGAAGTCCTCGTTTTAGACCTGACTTGTTTTATGCCGGTTTCGATTTAGCCCCAAAATTTTCAGTTGTAGGTACTTTATTTAGCTACTTTGTGACTTTGGTTTTGAATTGTATCATTTTTCCTGCAGCAGCAGTAGTGCCAACCTCCCAAAAGGCGTACTACGTCAACGCGCGCCCATTATATGACTCGGTTTATTAAGTTTACGAAATTAAACGCTGTACTATCTGATGATGTGCAACGTTTATTAGCAGCTAAAGATTTTTTTTCCGATTTAATAAAAATATTGTGGTATTCCATCAAAACTGCTCGTTTACTTTAATTTTCTCCGTAATCGGAGAAAACGGTTAGAGGCATTGATGCGTCTTGTAGTGAGCATAGTGTTGCTCCGAGCTTCGTAGTAACGCAGTTTCACTGAAAAACATGGGATGAATACCACGCAATCTCGGCTGAATAGACGGGAACCTCACTCTTTAACATTGCTCACAGAGCTTTAATTGGGCTGTATTACGAATAAAAATGTGAAAACCCGGCAAGAGGCCATATGTGCATCAGAGTTGGATATTCTTTTAACTGTCTACTATCAGTTGATCGCAATGCTTGAAAGCAAAGGCAATGTTTGTAAACAAATGTGGTTTTTATTAAGCTAGAGCTATATAAATGCTGTGGTTGTTGTCGGTGGTAAGTACCTAACCTAAATCACACTGGATGCGGGGTAGGATAGGTGGCACCGGCAGTTTGGTCGAAATACGCCTTACTACAGGTACCGGGACTTGTTTTTACTGAACCGGATTTGATCTGCTCCACTTCATTCCTGCACGGAACCCTGGTCTGTATTGAGGACCTTCTGTATATGTCATAGTCGAGTTGCAATTTCCCATATTACTTTTAAATATAAAGTAGGTACACGTCCACGCAACCGAGCTCAGGTTCATATTCCGTATTACGGAGACGGTCGAATTGAATCTACAACGCTTTAATTTATTCCCATCTTCATGCAAACTTCTGTGTGCAAACAAGCAAGTAAAACATAAATAAAATTCACGGAATTTTTAGTTTGATGCAGATAAGCCCGAAAGGAGGATACAGTGGCATTGCATCAGCAATCTAATTTCTTCCATTCCCTTCTGTTCTACTTTCCCGATTTGCTGCTCCCATGCGCGTTGACTCGTGCATGGGTTCCACGTTTCTCTTGGCATTCGTTTATTTTCCTTTTTTTCTTCCTCTTTGGGTCACACTGTATCTCGGTGGGTAGGGAGGCATAAACTAAGAACATAATAATCGAATTTCTTCCTGCCCCATTCCTTCAGCTCGTTACGCCCCCCCTCCTCCCAATATCAAACTATAACTAGGGAATTACCCAATTGCTGAACTAACTCTATTTCCGAACGAAGAGCTATTGTTTGATAAGTTTATATGCGTTATAAACTTATCAAATAGTAGCGCTTTGTTCGGAAATAGTTAAATCGGCAATTGAGTGATTCCCCTATAGTTATAATGGTCTTGATGGCTCGCGCTACCTTTGTTAGTGCCGGTATTGGCAGCTTTAAGCTAACTGTAAACAGACTTACTCTGTGAACTCTAATCTTCTTCTTGTTTTTTCTCTTGATGAGCTGGTTGCGTGGGGGCTTAATCTTATGGAGTTTCCTCCGTTCTCACGTCGCCAGTCTAGTGTATCTTGATAATAAGAATAATAATACATATATGGAGTTAATTCTTGTAATCGATTATTAGTTTGACTTGCTGACAGTGTATTGTGTACTCCCATGTATGGATTCCAGCTCTTCGATATTTTTTCCCCTAGAAATAAGTACAGTAGCTATCCTACTTGCCAAAATATTGGAAAACCTACTTCAAAGTGAAAAGTGTTTAATGTACTTCAGAATCGACCATATTTTAGTTTAAAACTTCCTTTTAATTATTAAAAAAATGCCCGCGCTTTCAGAAAGGACGGCGAAGAATTTGAGACAACCAATGTGCCTTTGTCACTAGTATGCTTCTGAAACGTACGCTACAGCAGCTGATTTAAATTGTATTAAGAGATGAGCGCTCTTTCAATTCATATTAGAAGCACAATCGTTTCCCACCATAGGTTACATGCGGAAAAATCTTGCATTAGCATGCAGCAAAGCCTCGGTGAATCAAATAAATTACCCGCCGTACGTGTATCTCAGATACCGAACAAGCCTTCAGTGCATCGAAGATTTTGTGTTGAAGTGAAATCTGCCCCGTCAATACAGTGAGATGGAAGAAATAATTTCTACTACCCCTGAAAACTCATCGCTTCCTCCGTACTTCGTTGATAAGCTTCTGAATTTGTACGTGGTAAACTAAGAACAATCATATATGGTTCGATGTATGGAGCAAGTTATAAAAATAAGACTGCATGGTCGCGCTAAGAAAGAAAGAAAAACATTTATTTCTCCCCGTTGGAAGGTATTCATACAATAGTTCTATTGCAGTACATGTTCAGTACACTAGTGTAAAACAAGATGCAATGAGTCTTACACGATAGGTTAAGCAGGTAAAATACTTCAGACAAAATGAAAGATGACTTCAGTAGTATTCCTACTCAGTTTGAAACCAAATTGAGCTTTGCTAATCATGTGATTGATAAATTTTGCAATATTGGGTCAGGCGTCCATTGATTAGCTTCTCAAAAATCTTATTAAAAATAAAAAGCGTAAAAATTGGTCCAAAGTTTGAAGTAATAGTGGTATGATCAGCCTTGTGGATAGCTATGACTCAACTGCATCAGTACCACCCGTCACAACCAATGACACAATTTTTCCTCCGACTGCACTTGCCAGTTTTCCTCAGTTTCCCTTAGCGTCCGACCCTTATATAGAGACCCTCATAGCGTACTATGGTCATTTGCCTTTGAGGTCCCACTCTGTCAACATAGGTCGAAACTTAGCTCATTTAAAATAATTCTTTTAGGCATCCTTTATAGTTTTTAGTTGTAATTTCTTATGATGGGAAAAATTTCTGAAACGTTATATTTTATTTGTTAGTCCAAGTTTGTAGTTATTTTGGTATATTAGTTTGAACCCTTTAATTATTGAGATGAATAGTGTGTAACCTTTTTGAAATAATATTTCTCCTGTGCATAGCAAGTAATTTGTTTCTTCCTAATAACAATTTGTTGTCTTTGGACATCCATCACACGCCAAAACGGCGAGACACGGATCGCTTGAAGAGGAAAGCCAGATGATTTTCCTCATAGTCTCGCTAGCAAAAACCTCAACTCACGGGATGGCTCTCCCGTACAGTGAGTAGGCCAAGGAAACTAGGAAATGCTGCTACAAAGGTATCAAGACTATTAGTCATTAAAACTGCGATGGAAATTGTACTCAAGGTAGTTTTCTTTAATGGAAAAAAATCACATACAGCTAAATGATTTGCCAGTTCAACATTAACCACTTAGATTGTTGGACACCATTCAATGTTGTATTTCTCCAGATTTGGTTAAGAAAAAAATATTTAGTAAAATAGTGTTTCCAGGCGAAATTCTAGTGGGCAGATTGATACAGGAAAGTAGCCCAGTCATGTTGGATATATATTCCTGGATTGACGGTAATTTAAGACGATTGAACAAATCAACATTGCAATCTCCACACAGTACTGATGGAATCTCTATAGGTAGACGGAGGATAAATTGCAACAGGAAATTGTTTGTCTGTAAGCTTTAAAAGTTTAAATTTTGTGGCGTGAAATTACTCACACAATTTGTTTCTAGAAACTCTTTGTTATATCTTCATTTCTTACAAACACCAATTTCCTTTCAATACTAGCAACACGGTTGGAAATGCAATGAGCCTCATTAGGGTTTACAGCCGTGATTTCTCAATTAAGTGACGAAATGAGAGAATACGTACCTAGACGAAATTTAGGCTGCGGTTTTCTAATCATTTGATTATGATCTAAAAAATTAATGCATGTTAATTTCCCCATGCTTAATAACTCTAAAAGTACAACACGTGTTTTATCCAGAAATCCTTCTCAACCGTAGTAAGACCCACTTACCGCAGCACTGATGTTCGTCTAGCCATGCCCATCTCATGCAGAGACGGGGTAACATGCGGGTGCGCGTCAATACTGGTGAACTTATCAGTTTTCCTCCTGGCAAATGCACTTAATCTTGCTTTTTATCATGCATTACATCATCTGAAGAATCTTGAAATAAGCTTTCATCGTAGATTTCTCGTTTTTCACTAGGGTCTCCTAATTTGTCTAGCCTATTTTGAATTTAAACGTCATTTTGCCACGTATTTTACAGTTTTTTCAAAATTTTTGAAGACGTGTGCGCATAGAGCAATAAAAGATTAACTTCGCTAGAAATATTCAGCAAAATCTGTTGAAAATTGAACTTTTTTTCAGCGAAAATTATTCTTCGAACCGCGCGGTTTCGCCATACGACGCGCTATCAGACATTAAGTATTCTAATTATATTTATGCTCTATCAGTGAGTATAGCAGTGTGCTCCGGCATAGAGAATATGCAGGGAAAAAATAAATGAACCGTAACGATAGGGGTATCGTCATCGGCGAGCGGCGGTGCGGTCGACATGACAACCGTATAGTCACCGTAGTGAAGGGGTTAAAAACGAACTTTTTTAAACATCTGAATTTGTGAAAAAATTGCACTAGGGAGTACGGCTATGATTCTACTTGCGGTTGAAATATTTGCACTGAATTGTTCAACACTCTGTATAGTTTATTTTTCCAAGAAAATTCTTGTATTGAATCCTTCCAAAGTATTTTCAAACTCAAAAACCTGTTCAATTCTCACTCCGATAGGTGTGTAAATTATACTTCGGTGCAAAAATAGTTCCGATAACTGCCCCCAAACGCTCCGGTAACTACTCCAAACGCTCTCATAAGTGCTCCTGGTGCCCTTTTTCTATCGCTACTATTGCACACTTATCGTACTACAAGTGCTCCTTTTAACCGCTACTACGGCTCTTTTTTTTTTTTTTTAAGAGCTCCAATGTCCTAGCTCTACTTATTATTATGAGCCCGAGCTCTCCCTCCATGACCGTGTTTGTATTGTCAAAGGTGATACTCTAAGTGCCATTTGACTGCACCCATTAGTAGATAAAATTAATTATATGTATATGCACGTATGTACCAGAGCTTTCAGGCAGAATCTTCAGTTTTCATTTAGGAAGCCTCTAAAGAGGGAAAAACGCAGAAGACTAGGATTTTCCTCAAGTACTATTTGTCTTTCGTCATTTAGGGAGTGCTCTGGTCACTAGTGCGTCAATTAGTTACGCTATTATTACAAATTACTCCTTGGAAAGTACGAAAAATTTCCTTATTCCTGAAATCAAAAATGCCTCCTCATCCAGCGTGCATCAACTGCTAGCAAACCTTCAGACCGCAGAGAGAAAGTATGATGCAAAAACTTTCTTGATTCAACGCTCGACCGAGTAAAGAAAACTTCACAGGGCTGAGCTAGAAAGTGATGTTTACCAATCACCATACAGTTGGAGTGGTAGCCTTCCTTCATACGTGGAGCACAGCGACTCAGGCGCTGGTGTATTGTACACCACAGAATTTACTGTAAATCGCTTCTGAATTGACAATCCTATGAGTGGGAGGAGCAGAACTAGTGCAAATACATGAATAATTCGAGCAAGTAGAAAATTGAATGACACTTGTAACGGTCCCAACAGTGAACTAAACTACATACAATCTACCGGCCTTCTTTAATTTTGATGAATTTCAGTTTTTATTTTCCTTCGGGCTTTCCATTCCTCTGAGCTCAGATAGGTATTCCTGATACACTTAAATGGTGCTATATTTTCTTAGCTTCCAGCGCGTTTCCTGAGGTGGATGAGATGTGGCATTTGGACGTAATTTCTAATACAGTCAACTTGCTTCCTCAAATGTGAAATTTCAGCCTTAATTTTGTCCTCGGAATTCTGAGATGCTGAGTTGATATGCCACAAAAAAACGCGGAGACGTTGAGGAAACTGCCTCCTGTTGGAGTAAAATCCATAGTTTGAAAGAAATTCACTTGTCATTCTGCTCCTACCACTGTGCTTCAATTCAATATAGAGGACAGTTTTACTTTGAAAAGGCAATTTTGCTCGAGTGGAACATTTCTCTATTGATTGATAGTAGAAAGCAAAGGTTTCTAGTCTTTACTATTTCCCCGAAAATTAGCAAGCTTTGGTTTACTACTGAGAATTTGGGTCAGATTAATTGGTAGATATTGCGCAATCTTTTTACAGAGCGTGCACAGTCAATAGCCTTCTTAACTGGACAAGCGTCTTTTATAAATTAATCTGAAATTTTATAGAAAAACTGTACGCTCCTTCTCTGGCTCTATAGCTAGAGCGGTAATTTCTTTTTAGTCGTTTTGTTGGTCGCATATCTCCAAAACATCATGCATAGTTTAGTCAGACTGTTACGTTGCTCTACAAGGGTAGCTTTGTTCTTTTGTATTTTGGGGGATTGCCTCTACACTGAGCACAGTCCGATGAACTAGTTAACCCTATCACGGCCTCAAATTCCAGTTTTCTGTGAATAAAATAGCACTCTTTAACAAGGTACTAAAACTTACGGCCATGCAGTATTAAAATGTATCATTCTTTAATAGCACATCGTATTCCTTTACTGGACTTGATTAATAGTGTTATTCTCAGAAGAAACTTGAGACCTTAATGGTTCAAGTCTTTAAAACTCGACATAGTACATATTCGCAGGCGTTAAGACTAGGGTTATTTTACTGTAAAACGTGATGTTCAATTGTGGCAGTAAATTAAGGGGTAATCTCTGAATCACCTCCGTCCGGATACACACGAATGGAGAGTGTAAAGAGAATCTTGCCTGAAATTTATCTGGTATCTGCGTTGATTTCGACGAATTTTAGCATTATGAACGGTTGAAATAGAAATTACTAGTTTTCAAAACTAGATGTCGAAAACGATAAAAAATTATTACAAAGCTTTCTTTTTTGTTCTATTAGCCAATAAGTAATTGGTAACGCGGATAAGTACCTAGGCGAATCGGTTACGGTACTATCCTGGGACCTTCTGGTTGCTACTTCTCTTCTAGAAAGATAGGATTTAGCTACTAGTCACCCGTCGTATATTATGGTATGCAATGACCCCATGTGGTACGTGTACGTTACCTTAGCCTCTAGCTAGGCCTTCGAGAAGTCTGTCGTATCCTCTTTGCTTCCTTTTGATTTCATACTCCTACTGATGTTATTTTCACATGTTCCTCGTCTTTCCGTTGATCAGTGGCGAAGGGAACGCCCTCGTGCATAGATTTAAAGTTTCTATCGACATGCTACATGCATTTTTTTTTCTTCCTTGACTGCATCACCTTTGTTGGGGAGACTAAGCTTTAAATTGTTCATAAGGATTGGATTTACTGCAATGGATTGGTATGCTGTTCTCGTACGCCTGGTGGCGTAAATTTTTGCCATTTCAGCTCGTAAAATGTGTGGTTCTACTTCTGAATTTAGCTAAGAAACTGGCGAGAATTTGCGACTAATAGTTGAGAAAATAGATCAGTTTGGATAGTTAAATTTATTCAGTTCCTTGCTTCAAGTTTGATTTTATGTTTTTTAACTGCCAGCTGTCACCTTAAGGGCGAGAAAGTCGGGCCACATTGTCAAATTCTGCGCAGTTCAGTTGCTGACAGAGGCGCTTCGTGTCTAGCCAGTGGCGGTGTCGATACATCAGGTAGTCTGGACGATCAGTATGTTTTGCTGGTGCCAGGCGGGAAATTTCTTGCAGCTCTGCCCTTGACTCTGACTACTGGAGCTCATTCTGGAAAGCTGCCAAGCCCATGCTGACTGGAGGCTGCACGCACGCACGCACGCGCGGACTCACTCGAACTTGGCTCATTGAGATTTGCTGCACGTAATGGTTTCAAGGCATCGCCACTGATTAACTCATTCAGTGCGTTCCAATTAATCCTAAACTTGGGTAGAAGTGGTATCGTTTGAAATTTGGTCAAACGGTAAAAATTCTTTGGTTTGGTAGTATACCATCTGGTAACCCAGAAAGTTGTTTCTCTGTTGGACAATTAACTGTAAAAATTGACTTTGTTACCTGATAATTTGTAATGACGCGTGGTACTTTATTACATTTTAATAGCCCTCAGGAGGGGTAAATTCTGGCGGGCCCTATCCTTGTTACAATATATTTGGGCATCACGCACCCATGGTTCCCGAGTGCCTTATCCGCAGGAGATGTTGCAGCTTGCCGCAGTTCCTGCTGATGTGGTTAGTTTTGTAAAGTTGGGTAGGTTCTCTACTTTCATCTTTCTGTCCCGTGAGGTGGGCTGTCGATCGAGATAGCCGACCTGGTACGCACGACATCCCTAGTCTCTCTCGTGTGGAAGGACACAAAAGGGGCCGACCACTTGAGTGTCTCGTACTATACTTTGCGCCTTGTTTCCATGCCCGTAATAGCGCACGTGACCACCACGCCTACCCATTATGCGGTATTTGAATACTGCACAAGTAGTTTCTCTGTTGAAATACCAGAGTTGCGGCTACGGAGGTTAAACAAGATGAATATTATTAATAATAGTAATCCAATTTTAATAGTTAACCATTCAGTGAAGTTTAGCATTCTCAAAGTCTGCTAATGGAAGCTGCTGCCATTTTTAAACAATGGTCAAAGCTGCAATATTCAATTCGCATTTAAAGAAAATGACTGTAAAGAAACTTGACATGCAATAAGCGCTATATTTATGAGCGTACCTAATGTAATGGAGTCCATACCAGGAAGTTCATGCTAATTATTTGATGAAAAATTGGATTTGACAAAATGTATAATTTACGATGGAAGACTAACTTACGCCACGTCTACACAAAACGCATTCTGTAATGTAGAGGCACGCCTGTGAACTACCCTACCACAAGGAGTAATCTAAGTAACCACTTACTGCTTGATACATTAAAGTTTCCTCATAGAAACATTAGTGCGATTTCCACCAAATATGTAGCTTACTGATGACGTCCATGGGGTAGCCTTTCGCAGTTTCTGCATTAATAATCATGAATTTTCATCACGATAGCACTGTGTTAACAATAAGATCAACTGACTGACATTAACGAATTTGATGAGTCAGTAGCGACATTATTCTTTGGGCGGTTGGCTGACATACTCTGCAGATGTTCATGCTTCTATTAGTTCCCTTCAGAATACAGGCGTTCATTCTGAGGAAAAAACTCACTTAAACCAAACGTTACTAATGTTAAAAGTGTCTCGCTCGAGCGAGCGATATATAAGTTTTATGGACTGGATATGCAATCCATTCACTTCGAAACTCCGTACCAGTTTCATTTGCTTAGCTGCTACCCTCTAAAATTTCATGTAACATTGCACGTGTTTTAAATGGAACATTATTTGAACTGGTCTAATTCCGGTAGCGGTTTGTTCGTGAAGTGGAGCATGTCTGTAATTAGTAAGCAAGACAAACGTCAGGGTTGGCATGTTTATTTAGACCCTTGAGTGTCTGCTGTACATTATTGTATATGGACGTTACGAAGAGTGTTGGTCCTATGACAGTTGGTTATTTTAGTCGCAAGATTATTTAACAAAAACTTAGCTGCCTTTAGTTACGTTGTCATGAGCAGTTAACTTTTTTATAGCATAAGCCTATTTAGGAGACCCGTTTATATGTATAGTTTATCAGCCACCTACAGTAAACACCTCGTGGATAAATAAGACTATTGAATACACTTTCTGTATGTAGACTTTTCTATTCACAGGCTCGCCACAAGATGAAACACAAGGTGCTTCTCCCAGAAGACGATCCCGCTTCAAGCTGCGGCGCAAGCCGAATGCCTTCGACAGGTCGCAGCCTACGAGGATACGGCGACCGCAGACAGAGAGCCTACAAGATTTGGATGTAGCTGCTGCTGCCGAGAGATCAGAACCCGAGGCTGACACAGCAGAACCTGCGGAGGCTTCCAGACCAGCGCAGAGAAGGGTCACTCGTAGAAGGGGTCAGGCAGGCGAAGGGACTGCAGCTTCCATTAGAAGAGGAACAAAAATTCGGGTGAGCAGACCTGTATTGTGCAAAAGCAGACAAGCGGTGTCAAGTCGGACAAGTTTAATTTTACCATACACGGATAAAATAGTTTTCGCATAGGTATAGCATTGTGTGCATTGTTACTAAAATGCATTGGTCTTGATACAGGTCGTCTTTCTGCAAATGCGACTTAAGTTAAATACCAAACTGAAGCACTCACGAATAAAGGCTTAGGCCAATATTTACGCAGGTCTTTACAAGGTAGTGGCTCTTCCTGGTCCAACCTCAGTTGGTGGTGTCTCCAAAAATTTTTTTCTTGTTGAAAATGAAAGTGATCGTAGTTGATGATAGAAGTAATCTCCAGGTTTTTCAAGTTTGGAAAAATTCACATAAAGGTAGAAGAGTTGAGATTCGCGTACCTTTTTGCAACGGGCTTATTTTGAACTGCGTTAAATTTAACGAAGGGACTTCATCTTGCAGTTAGAATTGGACAACGCTTAGCAAGTGTATTGTCAACCTATTAAAACTTTGTCAGAAACCTAAATTTATATTTCTAGTATAAAATGTCTAATTTCGTTTCAGCTCGAAGTTAGTAAGCATCATTTGGTAATGGCTGAGGATAATTCTTGTATAGATATTTATTCGCATCATTAATCTGTTCACTAGACGCTAGCATGCACATCTGTAGTTGATGCAACTAAAGCGAATATCATGGCTTTGATGTAAAAGATATTTTCTGCTATGGTCAGGCCAAAGAACCATATCCGATATTTACAAATCTGTAAATAAACAATTACCAGTATTCATATACGTGTTATAGCAAATGCTAATATCAAACTAGATATATCTCCTTGCCTTGTGCTATGACGATACTAATGGTTCATTGCCAGTCCATAGTTGTGACTATCACTTCATTGTTTCCACGCGTGTAGCTGAAGGGAGTATCAGTCCTGATACAACGCCGCACCCCGTGCTGTGGTCAGGCTCCAGGTCCATTCGCTATCGACCGACTACTCTGATAAGAGACGGTACGGCTCGGACCCTCGGGCGTAAGGAAAAGTGGAGCGAGGCCACATGGGTGTTTCATTTTATGACTGAGGGGCGATATTTGGATGACGTTTCATTACTACGCTCGTGGTAATGAACCTTCACGATACGCTGGTAATATTACCTGACTTGTGTAGCCCTCACAGACGCAACAAATACGAAAAATTTGCCACTTGATGCATGGCAAGGTTTGGAAATTCGCGACGGAATTTAGGCAGTTGAACTAATTGAAGTCACTTTCTCCGAGGAAAAGGTGGGGCGTCAGTTATGAGCCCTTTAATGCATACAGTTCGTTTTACTGTACTTTATTACTAGAGTGCTCTTCTTACGAGTATTGGTTTATATTTTGAGTTAATGGTACAAATCCAACGAGAAATGTCTTAACTTTGATATCAGTGGATAAACGTCATTGTAAATTTAGGAGATGAGAATTGTGCCTCGGCTGTAACCTAAATCATTTTTTGACGTTCTAAGTTTTAAAGCATGATAACCATGCGTTGAAATTTTAAACTTATACTAGTGAACGGCTAGAAGTACGAATACATACTCGAAATCTTACTAAAATGAAGCGAGTTGGCTGCTCTATAGAGCACAGTCTTATCTGTTACAAAAAAAGCTATTATCTTAGGCTCGGCGCTGATGAACCTATTTTAAATTTAAACTCGTCGGCCAATTCCTACTAAGCAATGTCGAATGTGTTCTCCTTTTGTACCTTAGCTACGGGGAGTAAAAAGTAATTTATCACATAATTTTGTTTTTAGGCTCAGCGTCCTGTGAGGAGACGAGGGAGCAGCAGCAGCAAATCAACAAATCCCCGAATTTCTCCACGAAGGCGCATTAATCCAGGGGCCAACAGCAGGATATCGCGACCTCGCACTCCTGGAAACGAGATAGACAGCGATGTTCGGGAAGACGATTCCAAGGTTTCAGACTATAAAGTACGTAACGAATAAAAGTTGCATATCTAAAAACTTCAACCACTCTAAACTGTATAGACGGCTGATAATTTCACTTTGATCAAATCCTACCTATGAACTAAAGCTACTAAAGTAATTTTGCTGATGAAACTTTGACACAGTTAAGAGAAAATATGCATTGATGATCAGCGATGCGAGCAGCTGTATAGAAACTTGCTTTTATTGCTTTTACAAACTTGCTTTTAGTGATATTTACGTAGTTTTGTAAACCATATGCTACTACAACATAGAAACTTGCTTTTATTGCTTATACAAACTTGCTTTTATTGCTTTTACAAACTTGCTTTTAGTGATATTTACGTAGTTTTGTAAACCATATGCTACTACAACATTTTACTTTGTGCTGTGAAGAACTATAGAATTTTCTAGAGAAATAAGTGCTTAACACGAAAAAGCCTAATTTCCCTCATGTATAATACACATTGTTGCGCACCATGTCCAACACTGACATAGTACAACATTCTACGTTGTATTATGACACTTAATTGCATCCTCAGCAAAGCACAATATATGCGATGACTGTTCCAGCAGCTGGAGGCCTTAACCTCAACAGGGAAGTGTGGAGGCTAAGTTCACTTTCAATTTCTGTATGGCTACAGGTTGTTTGCTACTACACCAACTGGGCGCAGTACAGGAACGATATAGGCAAGTTTACCCCGGATAAGATCGACCCGTACATTTGCACTCATATTATCTTCTCCTTTGGATGGATGAAGAAGGGCAAAATCGCCGTCAGCGAAGCCAACGATTTATCTGCAGATGGAAAAACTGGCCAATATGAGCAGATCACAAATTTGAAGAAAATCAACAAAAAGCTGAAAGTTCTGCTAGCTGTGGGTAAGTTGAATAATGTTGTACTGTACTCAATTGTTATGCAGTAGGTTGGAAACAAAATTCTTGATGGTTTGAACATTGAAGATGTCGAAAAACCGGCGAGAACTTGGTTTCCAATCTAATATTATACTTGAAGTTTTGTATTTTACTACAATCGTTCTGAATTTTACGAGAAATTCGCCGTTTACCCAGCTTAGCAGGAATTGTGCATAAAAATCAAGTCAAAAAACTAAGTGATAAATCAACTTGACATGCAATGTGAAGTATTAACGCCTCTCCCTGATTACTCCCATATCTCTTTTAATTCTTTTAATTTTCAGTTGGATATACGTTCGGTGATCCTATATTATAGTGCCATGAACTTATGAAGAGCCAAGCTGTGGTATTTTTTTTTCCTTGGCCTGAGTAGTTATTCAGGACAACATCGGTTTTCTTGGAGAAATAGCCATATATAGGCAGTGTCTTGCCTTGCTTTTTAATATTCTGAAGGTTAAAAACCTAAATTTTGATTGAGCTTTTCATACTCAATATTCCTTAAAAATAATAGTTTGACTAGCTGAAGCCTTTATAAACTTCATCTACTTGGACTGAATGTGTGAATGAAAACAAAAGGTTAAATGAATGGCCAGGTCAGGCCTTGATTAGCCTTGCGCAAGTTCAGCAATCGCCCATCGGAAGCGCTGAGCTCTGTTTAGAGGTCACTTTGCCAAGCCCAGGTCTTGGTCTGCTCAGGTCATCGAACCTTCGTGGTCAGGTGACTACTCTCAATTTCTGTGGTAACTCAGAAACTGAACGACGCTTATTTCTCGACATTTTGAAGTCTATTTGTTCAGGTCAATGCACGCACGTGCTCAGTCGGCTACTCTCGGTTTCTGTGGTGTATCTGGACCAAGCGGCTCTTCTTTTCCCGCGACTGTTTACTTAGGTCACTGCATCCGGTTTGACGGAGTTACTCTCGGTTTCTTCAACTTAACCGTATCTACTCAAGACTGTGCTTATTTGCCGTTAAGGTTTTCTACTTTTTCCAAAATTTCAATTCAGGAATAATGTACTACGATAGGGCAGGACGTGGCAGTGCGGTAATGATCAAAACTGGTTCAATTAACAAGACAGGGGCAAATGGGGTCATGCGCCAAGTGTCGAGTCGTTGGAATATTGTATGTCTAGATCCCAAGAAGCGCTTACTCAGAAAGAAAATTGTTAGTACACTTCATGCTGCTACACATTCATTTTCACCGTTAGTAGTAAGAATTTATTGCATGGTACGAAGTGTATATCAGAAAAAAGAGAATTGCAGTGCTTTATACGCAGTTACCTGGCCTTGAACGAGGTAATCCGTAGATTCACAGCTCTGTTCGTATAGGTCGTCGAACCTATGTGGTCAGTCGGCCGTTCTCGATTTGAGGTCACTCTAAGCAAGCCTTGGCTAAAATTTCTTTAAGTTCTCCTGACAAATTTCATACAAATCTTCAAGTAGTAGCTAAATTGGGTAGATACGGAACTAAAACTTTGAAGTTATAGTACCGTACTGCATTATTATGCAAGGATTACTGAAATTTCTGTAAATGAATTTCTGAAATGAATGACTTACATATGAAGGTAATGGTGGGTGATAAAATACTCTACGAATAACACTTTCAAACACTAATGGCTGCAGTGGGAACTTGAAAATATCTCCGATATCGGCTTATTGTAATATTTCCTGATGTTCATCACGTTATTTTCAATAAGTTAGGTTATAAGGATCCCAACTCCCACCTATCACCAACTGATAGAAGGCTTCACCTTGCAACTAATTAAATTTCTTAATAACTGTCGAATGCACATAGCAGAATATGGAATAGAATGCAGTAAATGCATAAAAAGCTCCTGTATTGGCCGTGATCCGAGCAGATGCGTGATCCCGTTCAGCGTCAAGGGAACTTTCCATACGGCGTTTAAAGAAGTAGGGTGGAGAGAGATTCGCAGAGAAAGCGCTTTTGACCTTAATGCCTTGATAAATTCCTCAAACATATGCGTTGTATACCACAGTTGCGATCAATCGCTGAATCCTATCAGCTCTAATGCCAATTTCTGTAACCCGCACTTACGCTCGCGTATATTACAAAATGGAAAACCACGAGAGAACATGTCTACTTAATCTTTAAAACAACGTACGCCGTGGCTTTGAAGGCGGAAAGCTGAGTCAGATTGTAACTGCAGCGCAAGAAACTTCTATATTTGAAATATTTATGTAAAAAAAATTCGCTCAAAGTGTGTTAAACAAATAGCCTCCCAGTGAGTGAGCATAAAATAGGACATTAGCCACATGCTTCAGTTTTAGGTATGCCCTTCGCAGGGTTTGCTCTATCGTGCAGTTGTACCCATTTTGTGCAGTTGTAAATCGATTAGTGCAGTTGTAACTATATTATGACCTCTGTGGGATTTAAACCAACTACAGTTTATTTTATTTGCTCCAAAGGGCGATGTTCCAACTTGTCAAACATTCATTCAAACTTGGCCCTCTACCCGTCTATTTATATATGTGATATTAATAAAATTGTACTGACAATTTTGTAAACATCAGTTCAGCTCATACAAAGCTATTCAGCGCATGAACTTCCTTTATATCTATTAGGCGAAACTGCTTTTCTCAGATGCTCAGAATGTACCTCAGACAATCTCACAGCCTTCAGCTTCAGAGGTGTAGGTAAAGAGAGACAAGGGGGGATAGTAGACTCCCGGTGCCACATTTAGGGGATGAAACTGGGGCTGGATTACATCCTAGTACTAACGAATTGCTAGAAAAGTTTGCCATCAAATGTAGGAACTAGAGTACTCTGAGAGCGCATACCTCCACCAAGTGAAGCAACGGTAGCAAAAATTCAAATTGGCTCTGAAACCATAATTTTCTTTGCATAAACTCCAAAATCTAATAATTTGTGCCTTTTCATATTATTAACAGCTCGTTCAATTTTCTTGAAGATCCGTTTATAACTTTTTGAGTTATACTGTTAACAAACGTTATGACAAACATGAGTCAAACATACAAATGAACAATCCGATCTGCACCAAAATTTGATCATTTGTCTTTTAACATTACTAAAAAATTCCTATAAATTTCATAAAGATCCATTCATTATTTTTTGTTATTGTGCTAACAAGCATAAAACTAAAAACAGGGATAAACGAACGAACGAACGAGCGAATCGTTACCAAAATTTGGTCATTTACTCTTTGTTATATACCCAACAACTCGTGTTAATTTCATCAAAATCCATCTATAACTTTTTGAGTTAGAGCGTCGAGAAAAATGAGGCAGGCAAACAAACAAACGGATCGACATATCTTCACCAAAAGCTTATCATCTATTCCTTCTAACATACCTAACAATCCCTGCAAATTTCATCCAAATCGGTTTATAACTTTTTGAGTTATCTTGATGACAAATACACACACACGACGAAAGCATGACCTCCTTGGCGGAGGTAATTAGGAGGGCTGAGTATTGCGCCTTATATTGCGTCCCTTTTCCTCCTCTGATTCCAGTGCGTCCCGGGCGCTCTAGAAGTTTTTTGATGGGTAGAATTTTTAAAAAGGTGCACCAACGATATGCGCATCAACATTCGCGCAGTGTTGCCACTCATTGGGCCCCTCAGGGGGCATAGGATGAACCATAGGGTTAGGTTAGTTAGGTTCGCCCTTCCTATGTTATGGGGAGTAGCGCCCCCGGGGGGTTTGTGTAGGTTACCTTAACCATTAGCTAGGCCTTCGGGACGACTGTCTTTCGTGCCCACTTTGCTTTCTTCCCATCTTTTACTCCTACTGATCTTTCTTCAATCTGTTTTTGCTCTTCTTTCTCGACTTGCTGTTCCCATGCGCGTTGATCCTGTGTGGGAACACCCTCGTGCATGGGTTCCACGTGTTTATCGTCACACTATGTGTCCCTTGCTTCTTCCTCTGTTAGATCGCCGTTGCTGTGGAGAAGGAGACTTAAACTACTCAATATAATAATAATGCCACTCGTTGGGTGATTTCCCAAGGCCTTTAATTTTTTCCTCAACTATTTAACATTGCATATGGTAATGAACGTATTTATTTATCCAGCTTCAAATGGGCTTTCAGTAGGAGCATTAATATGAACAGGCGCACATACGTACTGTGAAATTAATGGAGGAACCATACAAATGTATCGGCGCTGGCGCTGTAGCACAAGGGCGTAATGGGGTGAGCAAAAAAAAAAAATAAATGAATAAAAAGCACATTCGCCTGACGCACTTGAGACCATGCAATAGTGCTGCTCTGCCCAAGTGTATAAGCAATCTGTACGAAGAGACTCTACTGACTCCAGCAGCTATGTACACCACTTGTATTGGAGCATTGCGATAATAATTTAGCTACCCAGCTGAGGTTGGCGGGCCATCGGCAGAGAGGTCGCGAGAAGTCAGCACCACAGTCGCTAGCAGTTCACAACGTGCGAATTTATTGTAACTTTACTAGCAGTGGGGTGGGTCCCAGTTAGGCAGCGTTCGGATGGCATGCTCAAGAGTTGCTAGTCCTGCCTTCAGTTTAGAGTCGAGAGCGATAAATCTTCATAAATTGATACCAATCAAGAGCCAGTGGCCAGTCTCAGTCTTGTCATTATTTGTTTTATATTGAGGTTACACGCTAGCTATCATAGAATGCGGCATTCGCTATTTGTCCATCAAATGGCAACTTGAAGTATTTCCATTGCAAATCAATGCAACAGTTATTTAATACACCTAGTAACGAATAAGCTTAACAACCTTCATTTACTGGTCACCCAAAATGGCATTGACTATCGTTATATTTCCCGCTAGATGGTGCTGTATTCGTGCTTTTTTCTAATATCGGGGCTCCTTTCGTGATTTTACCTTTTTTGGGACTCGCTATGTGAGGAGTTATACAGTTATACTGTAGTAGCGGGGGTCGCCTTTCTATCAGGCAGGGATTTTATGAATTGTTGGGCTTGCTGGGTTGAATTATTGGGCGTCACGCGCAATTACGGGTAGCATCACTGTTTCTGACACTGTCCTCTACGAGGGCGATGACCAAATGAGAAATGGAGAGGATCTAAGTCGCAGTTTTTATTGAGGCCCCCGCATCGATTAAGATGCAGAGAACCTGCCAACTTAACATGCAGTTCTAAAATTTTCTTTGGCGCATTATACCCTGGTCCTTAGTTATGTTACGCAGAGTTGTCAGGGTGATCTCTAATACATTACGGCAAATTTGGTTAGGATTTCGAACAATCGTTACAAATTTCGTGCTCGCTTTGCTTCCATTTTCATACTAATGATTTTCTTATGTTCTTCATTCTCGATCTGTTACGCATGCCCGTTGACCAGTGTTGGAGCACCCTCGATGCATGGGCTCAACGCTCATTTTTTTTTTTTTTGCCTACGTTCACTCTGTTTTTGGAGTAACGATCACAGGAGGAGCCTGTAGGTTACTTGAGCCACTATCTCTGCCTTCTGGATATTTTTCCTTCGTGCCCACTGTTCAGTTTTGCACCCTCAAGGGGCATAGCATAGACCACCGAGTTAGGATAGTTAGGTTCTCCCATCCTATGTGTTAAGGAGCAGCATCATAGGGGGGATTTTCTTAGCTACGTTAACCATTTGCTAGACCTTCGGGACGTCTATCGTACGCGCCCACTTTGCTTGCTTCCGTTTTCATAGTCATACTGACAGCGCTCTGTTCTTTTCTGCCTCTTCTTTCCCTCTATTCCATAACTCTATCAACTCAATGCTGTTATAGTTACTCACCATTTCCACTATAGATGATCTTCTTCCTCTGAGTAATTTTAAGATCCTTTTAGTTGCCCGAATAGTTTTAGAAACTAGCACTGGGCTTAAATTACTACTTTTGTCATTTAACTTTCTCACCTAGCCAAGTGCCTCCAGGCAATGTTCCATCGGTTGCGCTAATGTTTGGTAACTGCTGCTGGTTTGAGCTCCAGCGCGCATTACCTATTCGTTGTTCGCATAACTCAAGTTCGGATGCCCTGTAGTAATGAGGTCGTAGGTTATACCTTTATACCTTTATTTTTCTCTAATTTCAAATTACACAGCTATCTTTTAAAATCATTTATACATACGGTAGAGAAAGCACCCAACTGAAAGTGGATCTCACTTATGGGGAGCAACAACATTAAATTTCATCAACTCTTGTGGTATATGCTTAAAATAGTACTATTTTGCAGTGACAAAGCATTCT
>LQNS02278125.1:19291386-19305305 GCA_001587735.2 Parhyale hawaiensis | reverse complement strand
TATTTCTCGACATTTTGAAGTCTATTTGTTCAGGTCAATGCACGCACGTGCTCAGTCGGCTACTCTCGGTTTCTGTGGTGTATCTGGACCAAGCGGCTCTTCTTTTCCCGCGACTGTTTACTCAGGTCACTGAATCCGCTTTGACGGAGTTACTCTCGGTATCTGCAACTTAACCGTATCTACTCAGACTGCGCTTTTTCGCTGTCTGGGTTTTCTACTTTTGCACAGCTATCGGGAAAAGAGCAGCTGTTAGTCGTTAGAAAAAAAAAGGTTAACTTGATAGCGCTTGGTGTCGCATGGACCAGTTGCGAACCAGGCTGTACTAAGAGATATGAAATTTCAATTCATTACTTCAGGAATAATGTACTGCAGCGGGCAGAACGTGGCAGTGCGGCAATGAGCAATCCAAACTGGATCAGTTACACCAGACAGGAGTAAATGGGGTCATGTGCCAAGTGTCTAGTCGTAGGAATATTTTATGTAGATCCCAAGAAGCGCTTACTCTGAAAGAAAATTATGGCAGTACACTTCATGCTGCTACTCATTCACCTTCACCGATAGTAGTAAGAATTTATTGCATGGTACGAAGTGTATATCAGAAAGAACAGAATTGCAGTGCTTTATACGCAGTTACCTGGCCTTGAACGAGGTAATCCGTAGATTCACAGCTCTGTTCGTATAGGTCGTCGAACCTACGTGGTCAGTCGGCCGTTCTCGATCTGAGGTCACTCTAAGCAAGCCTTGGCTAAAATTTCTCAGTTCTCCTGACAATTTTCATAAAAATCTTTAAGTAGTACATTGGGTAGATACGGAACCAAAACTTCAAAGTTATTGTACCGTACTACATTAATATGCAAGGATTACTGAAATTTCTGTACAAAGTGGCTTACACATGAAGGTAATGGTGGGTGATAAAATACTCGACGCATAACACCTTCAAAGACTATTGGCTGCAGTGGGAACTTGAAAATATCTCCGATATCGGCTTATTGCAATATTTCTTGATGTTCATCACGTTAATTTCTATCGATTAAGTTATAAGGATCCCAACTCCCACCTATCACCAACTGATAGAAGGCTTCACCTTGTAGCTAATCAAATTTCTTAATAACTGTCGAATGCACATAGCAGAATATGGAATATAATGCAGTAAATGTATAAAAAGCTCTTGTATTGGCCGGGATCCGAGCAGATGCGTGATCCCGTTCAGCGTCAAGGGAACTTTCCATACGGCGTTTAAAGAAGTAGGGTGGAGAGAGATTCGCAGAGAAAGCGCTTTTGACCTTAATGACTTGATAAATTCCTCAAGCATATGCGTTGTATACCACAGTTGCGATCAGTCGTGGAATCCTATCAGCCCTAATGCCAATCTCTGTAACCCGCAGTAACGCTCGCGTATATTACAATATGGAAAACGACGAGAGAACATGTCAACTTAATCTTAATACAACGTACGCCATGGCTTTGAAGGCGGAAAGCGGAGTCAGATTGTAACTGCAGCGCAAGAAACTTTTATATTTGAAATATTTATGTAAAAAAAATGCGCTCAAAGTGTTTTGAACAAACAGCCTCCCAGTGAGTGAGCATAGAATGGGGCATTAGCCATATGCTTCAGTTAGGTATGCCCTTCGCAGGGTTTGCTCTATCGTGCAGTTGTACCCATGTTGTGCAGTTGTAAATCGAGTAAACACGTCAACATTTAGCTCTAAACACGTCAACATTTAGCTCTAAACACGTCAACATTTAGCTCTAAACACGTCAACATTTAGCTCTAAACACGTCAACATTTTCGAGATTTGTGCAGTTGTAACTATATGACCTTTGTGGGTTTTAAACCAACTACAGTTTATTTTATTTGCTCCAAAGGGCGATATTCCAACTTGTCCTACATTCATTCAAACTTGGCCCTCTACCCCTATATATTTATATGATATTAATAAAATTGTACTGACAATTTTGAAAACATCAGTTCAGCTCATACAAAGCTATTCAGCGCATGTACTTCCTTTATATCTATTTGTCGAAACTGCTTTTCTCAGATCTTTCATCAATCTGTTCTTACTCTTCTTTCCCGACTTGCTGTTCCCATGCGCGTTGATCCTGTGTGGGAACAGGGAGCACGTACCCAAGGTGCATAGATAGCAGTGTGATACACAGGGTTGCTTCTTCCTCTGTTAGATCGCCTTTGCTGTGGAGACGGAGACTTAAACTACTCAATATAATAATAATAATAACTGCTTTTCTCAGATGCTCAGAATGTACCTCAGACCATCTCACAACCTTTAGCTTCAGAGGCGTAGGTAAAGAAACAAGGGGGGATAGCAGACTCCCGGTGCCACATTTAGGGCACGGAACTGAGGCTGGATTATATCCTACTACATACTAACGAATTGCTAGAAAAGTTTGCCATCAAATATAGGAATTAAGAGGGCTGAGTATCGCGCCTTATATTGCGTCCCTTTTCCTCCTCTGATACCAGTGCGCCCCGGGCGCTCTAGAATTTTGATAGGTAGAATTTCTAAAAAGGTGCACAAAGGATATGCGCATCAACATTCGCGCAGTGTTACCACTCATTGGGTGATTTCCCAAGGCCTTGAATTTTTTTCTTAACTATTTAACATTGCATATGGTAATGAACATATTTCATTTATCCTGCTTCAAAAGGGCTTTCAGTAGGGGCATTAATATGAACAGGAGCACATACGTACTGTAAAATTAATGGAGGAACTATACAGATGTATCGGCGCTGGCGCTGTAGCACAAGGGCGTAATGGGGTAAGCAAAAAAAAAAATAAATGAACGAATAAAAAATAAATAAAGCACATTCGCCTGACGCACTTGAAGACCATGCAATAGTGCTGCCCTGCCCAAGTGTAAGAGCAATCTGTACGAAGAGACTCTATTGACTCCAGCTGCTATTTACACCACTAGTATTGGAGCATTGCGATAGCAATTTAGCTATCCAGCTGAGGTTGGCGGGCCATCGGCGGAGAGGTCGCGAGAAGTCGGCACCACAGTCGCTAGCAGTTCATAACGTGCGAATTTATTGTAACTTTACTAGCAGTGTGGTGGGTGCCAGTTAGGCAGCGTTTGGATGGCATGCTCAAGAGTTGCTAGTCCTGTCTTCAGTTTAGAGTCGAGAGTGATGAATCTTCGTAAATTGGTACCAATCAAGAGCCAGTGGCCAATCTCAGTCTTGTCATAATTTGTTTTATATTGGTCACACGCTAGCTATCATATAATGCGGCATTCGCTATTTTTCCATCAAGTGGCAACTTGGAGCATTTCCATTGCAAATCAATGCAACATTTATATAATACACATAGTAACGAATAAGCTTAACAACCTTCATTTACTGGTCACCCAAAATGGCATTGACTATCGTTACATTTCCCGCGAGATGGTGCTGTATTCGTGCTTCTTTTTTTTTTCTAATATCGGGGCTCCTTTTGTGATTTTACCTTTTTTGGGACTCTCTATGTGAGGAGTTATACAATTATACTGTAGTAGCGGGGGTTGCCTTTCTATCAGGCAGGGATTTTATGAATTGTTGGGCTTGCTGGGTTAACTTATTCGGCGTCACACGCAATTCCGGGTGCACCGTACGGATCCTAATCATAAAATCGGGACAGGCCGGACGTCGCAATTGTTAGAAAACTGTTGTCATCTCAGAGCAATAGCTCCCCCCATTGGTAGTTTATTGCAACCGTGTACGTCTACATCGGAGAGCATCTGTCAGCAGCACGAACCATGTGAGCTCGGGCTGCCCAGTTTGGGTGCGGTCAAGTTGACCTAACGTTTTACCAGGTTGGGTGCCTGCTTTGTACGAGGAATTTATTTTTTGGATTATCGTGACAGGAGCATCACTGTTTCTGACGCTGTCCACTACGAGGGCGATGACCAAATGAGAAATGGAGATGATCTAAGTCGCAGTTTTTATTGAGGCCCCCGCATCGTTTAAGAGCTGCCCAGTTATTACCTCTAAGACGTCTTTGAAGTCAATCGAAGCCAAGGCTACTCGACTTATCCAAAACTTCTAATAGGTGCACTGGATTCGACCTGTTCAGTTCTGTTTCAGATGTTGACCCTCAACAGATTATATAGCTACTTGTGATAGTTTCAAGAACACAATATTTCGCCGTAATGTGGAATTTTCTGTTCGTGAACATAATCGGATTGCTTCTAACGCCTACACCACGATTCACAGAAATAAAATAAACCTTCCTATCTGCGGTTTCAGACAAGTTAAGTGAAGTGAGTTTGGCTTAGACTTAGACCCAATCGAACGTACTCTATTTCTCTTTCTGCTCAGATTATAACGCACATATTAGTTTATACACGACTACCGCATAGTCTTAATGGTCTTCAATAAGGACTTGCTTCCCCGCTAACACACTGTGTAGAATCAACGTTGTGAGCTGTGGCTAAACCTGCAATGCACGTTTATTTTTGGACTCCAGATAACGTTGTTAGCACGTCGTATCACAACGTGCTAACAACGTACTGGGCACGTCCTTAGCACCTTGTGCCGGGCGGTTCCTTAGTACGTTATGATACAACGTGCTGGATCCCTCCCGCACATTATGATGTAAACTGGTAAGAGCGTGCCCAGCACTTTGTGGTATGACGTGCTAACGACGTTATCTGGAGTCCACAGATCGACGTGCTTAGCACGTTGAACCACCAACACACGACGGGCTATCTACGTAAAAGCAATACAAAATTGTTAGCTGGGTTGATCTACGCTAAGTTCACTTTATACGTATGCAGCGTATGATGTGCTTAACAGAATACGCCTTAAGTAAATTGCACTTAAAGTGGAGGTTAAAACAAATTGAGCACAGTAATTGATACTTTGATCACGGATTATGATTCAGTGCGCCAATTACCCTAGCTACACTCATGGTTGGCTTCTGGGGAGCTAATGCGGCCACCCGACATTGTGCCGTAGGTAGGTACTTTCGCCCTTCAGGCCTCGCAACCTGTGAAGTTCTAAAATTTGTTGAAGCATACCCTGGCCCTTCGCTATGTTACGCAGATTTGTCAGGGTGATCTCTAATACATTACCGCAACTTTGGTTAGGATTTCCAACAATCGTTAGGTATTAATTTCGTGCTCGCTTTGCTTCAGTCTTCATACTAATAATGATTTTCTTATATTCTTCGTTCTCGATCTATAAGGCATGCCCGTTGACCGGTGTTGGAGCACCCTCGTTGCATGGGCTCAACGCTCATTGTTTTCGCCTTCGTTCATTTTATGTTTAAGGAGCAACGATCCAAGGAGGAACCTGTAGGTTACCTGAGTCATCATCTCGGCCTTCTAAATATTTTTCCTTCGTGACCACTGTTATTCTTTCCAGTTTCATACCCCTCATGGGGCATAGGCCACAGAGTTACTACAGTTAGGTTCTAAGTTACGACGTTAACAATTTGCTTGACCTTCGGGACGTCTATCGCACGCGCCCACTTTGCTTGCTTTCGTTTTCATACTCGCATTGACAGCGCTCTGTTCTTTTCTGCCCCATCTTTCCCGATTTATTGTTTTCATGCACGTTGCTCCACCATCGTGCATGGGTTCCTTATACCTTTTAATTTAACATCAATGTCCCTTTTCCTCTACAAATATTTCGTATTTAAAGAAGCTTTTCTTTCTTCTTCCTTCTCTTTCCCGACTTACTGTGTCCATGGTCGTCGATCCTGTGTGGGAACACCCCTGTACATGGCTGTCTAGTTTTGTTATGCAAGGCCTCTTCCTTTTTGTCTTGAAACAACAAACTTGTGATGGTTCAGGGAGACTTGAACTACTCTGTATCATATTTTCTTTTCATAGTTTGAAACATCGCATCGACTAAGTAGGAACGAAACGCATAACCCGTTAAGAACAAATCACTGTGTAACCACATCCATACAGCCGTTGTCGAGCGTTTGAAACATAAAACTTCAAATTGAAGCCCTTGGGAAGAAGTGAAATTCATTATAGGGTTAAAGTAATACTAATACTAATGCATAGCTACTCTCATCTAAGAAAGCTAGGTGTCCTATCGAACTGAAAACCTGAATTAACATAAACTTTTCCATTTCAGGTGGATGGTCATTCGGCACCAAAAAATTCAAGGACATGTCTAAATCTCGCTACAACCGACAGACCTTCATCAACAGCGCCATTCCTTTCTTAAGGTTTGTAAAAATTTCTCAAACAGCTTGACTTTTTTATATTTGAATTCGAGCCCCATCGGTTGCCACAGTGAGTAATAGTAAAGCTAAGCTTGATAAGCTTGACTTGTCTGTTCTTCTGACGGAGCTTTGGTCTAGCCGCTTAAAAAAGTTTCAGGCATTGCCCCTCATATTGATTACTCGGCAGTCGATGGCACCTCGAGTAATAAGAGTATCGGGATATCACTTTCCTCGTTCAATTTGCTCTAACTTTTTTTTTCATACGCACCGAAGTTTCAATTTACTTTCATCTCTCTAGAGAGAAGTTGCTCTCATGCACCGCGTTCTTCTGTGCCGGTGCCCGCACTAGATACTTACTGTCCCTTTGAAGGAAATGTTCTCTTTTTTTTTTTAAATTCTAGTGTCTGGAGAGGCATTAAATAGCATTCTTTCCTATCTGAGGGTGCACTCGATTGGGCAGTGAAATTAAACTTTCGAGGCTGAACTTATCCGAATCTTCGAACAGGTGCCTTGGCTGCGAATTGTTGATTCAAGTTTCAGGTGTTGACTCGAAATAAATTACCTTTACGACTTCCGTAAACTTAGTCTTACTTCGTAAAATGTAATTTCAGTTATGGTGTTAGAGTTCAAAATATGACAGCGAATTGTTCTTTTTATTTTTCATAAACAGAGTTTCCTTTATTATACTTGGAATGACGTGTTATTTTATTGCAGAAAGCACAACTTTGACGGCTTGGATCTTGACTGGGAATATCCTAAAGGAAATACTGATAAGCAGAACTTCGTGCTTCTGTTAGAAGGTATGTTCAATAATTTCTTATCTATAGGAAGTGTATCTTGGAAAACGGCGGCACTATAAATTATTGTATTGAATGGTACAGGTATAAAAAATATTTAAAATAGCCGAAGAAAAAATTCGACGCTGCCAACCCTTATCAGCCTATAATTCGGCAGAATACTTAAGTCAGCGTAAGAATTATTTGCATGGAGTGATACCCACATGTCTGTTTCAGTCCACCTTCAAAAATGCAGTTCGTGCTTTTATCATCTACTTTCAAACCACCAGTTGTGACGGTTAACTCTTCCTAATTGTTGAAGGCTATATATTATACAGTAGAGAAAGTATAATTTTATCTGAAATGTGTATATACTCGGCAAAAACGTTCCTATAAACATCGCAGTGCTGGTGCACGAGCCAACAATATCCTGCAGAAATACTTGCGCCTGTTGGAATACGTGACTCAGTGATTTTTTTCGTCCATTTTACCGCAGTGAGTGGAGCTTGCAGATATTGGGGTTCTGTTCTAGCTAAACGCTTTTGCTCTGCAATTGAACGCACGAGAAGCGAGCATTGCAGGTCCGACGACGTTCAGTGTTACGGAAGCGATTTACAGAGTGAGCAAACGTTATAGAAAGCCCTGAAATCAGGATGGTGCGCAAGATGAGTCGTCTGCCCGAGCTTCCTGTTTGCCGAGCGAGGTTTCAGAGTAATTCAATCTGCATAGTTAATGTGTCCTGCGCATATATCCGTTGCAATACAACGAAAGTCGACCGGTTACTAAGGCGATTGGAAATTGTGAAGAGCAGAAATGGATATAATCCATCTAGATTAATATATTGGAAACGTATAGAACTGCAAGGACAAAAAAGTTCAGCGCATTTGGCCCAAACTACTGGCATTTTGGAATCTCTTGAAAGTCGGATCAGATAAAAAGCTGGAATCCTGCGGCTGCAGATGCATTGCATTTTAAATTATTGCCATATTATTATGCACTTTTACATGTACTGAACCTTATCTGTACAACTTTCACGTATGTTTCTCAACTTGCTATATTATAATCGAATTTTCGTACCTAGTTGATGACACATTGAGTTGAATTAGTATTATCGGGCCCACAGAATCCTTTATTAGTCACTAAATTTATAGGCTGAAAGCTCGAAATTTCCCTCCAAAAGTAGGGCCTCAGATTTTCACTTCAATTGCAGAACTGATGGAGGCTTTTGCGGGAGAAGCAGAAGCTACCGGACAGCCTCGTCTCTTACTGACAGCAGCCGTGCCTGTTGGTCCTGATAACATCAGAGGAGGATACGACGTTCCTAGAGTGTCCAAGTGAGTAATGGCGTCGGCTTTGAATGTTGAGGTCAACTTACTCAGTCATTTTCCCCACTGTCAACCATGTCTACCTATGAGATGGATATGATAACTATTGGATGCATTTTACACTAGTGGTTTACGGTTCAAAACTACCAAGCTATGGGAAGCACCATCAGTTAAAAGTCTAGCATTTGGAGTTTCCTTCGGTGATGCTGAGTAATGGTAGTAACATTTCCGCCTTGAGCAACTAAGTTTCAAATTCGGTATCTAAGACTGTTGAGAGGCTTGACTCTAGATAGTACACCTTGTCGTATAAGGTGTATTTATAATAACACTACTTATATTCAAAATATCTCGGCTGTAAAGCAAGTACTAGCTCCCCGTAATTCCAAACTTTGTCCTTTGTAAAGAGACTGCAGGGAGTCATTCTAGGAATTACTTGCTAGCTGGGAATTTCCAGATGGTCTAAGCTAACTTGATATTAAATAGAGGGAATAGGTACGCTGATAATGTTAGCATTCACCTTCACCATGGGCAATAACTACCTCTGTATATCCACTCTCTATAACCTGCTGCAGCATCCACAGCCTATTAATTGCATCTTGTTTAAACAAGAAGTCGCTTAGTTCATCAGCAAACGGCTAAGGTAGTTAACATAATATATTCTGGATTTTGGTAAGAGATCCTTGGGGTGTCTTGACGAGTCGTGTTCTTAGCCTGTATACCAGATCAATTATTGGAGTTTTTTATGTTACCTAGAGTTAACTATCTAATTTTTTCTCCAATCGAATGATAGTGAAACTTACTTGCACATAAATTTTAAACATATTGCCCTCTGTCAAAATTTCCAGCACTTGTATTTTCTGAATAAATACTTTTCAGGTATTTGGACTTCATCAACTTGATGGCTTACGACTTCCACGGCAAATGGGAAAACACAGTTGGTCACAACGCGCCCATGTTCGCTCCCTCTTCCGACAGCGCGTACAGGAAGCAGCTTTCAGTGACTAACGCCGCTAAGATGTGAGAAAGCGTCGAGTAACTCGCACGATTTTTCTTATTGCATTAGTGTTATACGATGAATAAGGTATTTCCTGGTTATTGACAACTACTCGCACTCCTATTGTCTTATTTTGCGTTCATATTGATCATGTAGGCATCCTTAACATAGTAGTATAAAATTTTCTTATGTTCGTGCAATTTAAATTTACTTGGAAATGAGGTTCGTTAATTGTTTCCCGAATTACTTGAGCGCTGAGAAGATAGAATTACACTTTTAAAACCTTGATTTCGCTTACAGTTGGACAAATCTAGGAGCACCCAAAGAGAAGCTAATTATCGGCATGCCCACGTACGGACGGTCGTTCACTCTAGCAAACCCACGCAACTATATCGTCAACAGTCCATCTTCGGGAGGAGGAGAAGCAGGCAAATACACCGGCGAAGAAGGATTCATGGCTTACTACGAGGTAAGTTTTTTTACAATGCTATAACCGAAAGAACCAGATTATTAAGATTTTCTAGATATTTAAGTTTACAATAATTACGGTGTTGGAAAATTAAATGTGAAATTGAACAAGGATAAAGTAATACTCTTGAGGCAAAATATGATGGAAAATCTTGAGTGTGAATGGTTACTGCAGACCCGCCCTGGCTAGCAGCTGCATTCAGAGAAAAAGTAGTTAGTCTTCAAGAGATGAGAATTTGATTTTTAAAGTGCAGTTAAATGAAAATCGAAGAGCTTCCAGTATTTCAGTAGACCGAGGCAAGTGAAAAAGTTCTCTCAGAGAACTGGTGCAGGGCGCGCTGCGAGTGCACATACCTAGCACGAGGTGATGCATACACATAAAATTGTTACCTGTGATAACGCAAATATTTAAGTGTGGAAATAGGTCCGTTGTAAAATAACAAACTCGCCTGACCCTGGTACCTTGTGATTGCATATCCTACTGCCTATTTATTCTTCTTGATTAGATGCCTAGAAATCATGCGCAAATATTAGTTTTAATTACCTCATCCATCCAATATGAAAGTTGTTGAAGGATTACATGTCAAGCTGGTTTAATCGCCAGTTTTATAACGGCTGTCTCTTGCAATATTCAAAAATTAGATCCTCAAATAAAAACTAGAACGGCTATTTTATTTCAAAAACTGCAATAGAACTTTGAAAAGTTATGTATAACTTGGCAATCATTTGAATATTTACTGATCATATTTACAGGCATTAATTAATGCAGAATGATGGATGTTAGTTTATTTATTCTCAAGAAATCAGTTGAATTTACTAATATTGTCTTTGATAGTTTTCTTTAATTTGCTTCTTTCTAACAGAAGCTATACTACTGTATTTAGAGTGAACTGCACAGATCTTGCATTATTAAAGCGGGTACACACGCAAGCGAAAAGCTAAGGAATCTTGCTCAGACGCACGAAATATTCTGCACGAATTGTTGCCTCCCCATTGACCCATGAAGATGGTTCGATGGTGGCAAAACATCGACTTCCGTTCAAAATATCAACGTTGCGGGCCCGTGACTCCAGCCTGAACAGCGTGACATAATGAGTATAACAAGGAGAATGTTATGGATAACATTTTCGAAAAAATTGACATAAATTTCACGATTTTATGAAATGCCTGAGAAATAAATTAATAGGTGTCGAGGCTAAGAGAGCATACTGAAGGACCTATAGATGCCAATAGGTGGCGCTACGGGCTGTTTGTCAACATAACTTTGCGCATTTGATGAGCAAATCTCTTGCAAAAACACAGCATGCTCTATTCTGAAATTTTACGGAGAAACTCATGAATCTGCGAGTCTGTAGGTTTCTATGCGTTAATTCGGGTGCCAAACTCGCAAACTCGTTCATTTGGCTAGCGTGTGGCATTTGCCTTAGATTTTTGTCCTTTTTGCGCGATCATTATTGGGCAACCTATTCCAGTCTTGAAGCCCTTAGAAGCAGAAGATGGGCCCCACAGACCATAGTTGGTTAGGTGTGCCCATTCTAAGTCATCAGAAGAAGTGACCCCGAAAGTGTTGGTGAGGGTTGCTTTAGCTACCACCAGCTAGGCTTTCGATACGTGTTGTATACCATGCTTTGGTCTCCTTCTGTCTTCATACTGCTCCTGATGTTATTTTTCTCTGTTCGTTCTCTTCTTTTCCGACTTGCTGGTCCCATGCGCGTTGATGCAGCTTGGCAGCGCGAATGAGCTGTTTTTAACGTTTCTATCGATTTTATTTAGGTCCCTTCTTTTTTTTCATTTGTGGGACTGCTTTTGTTGTAGAAGCCGAGGTTTGAACGACTCAATATAATACAATATGATTCAGGCCTTGAGGCAATTACTATTAGTTATTCAGAGTTCTTCTAGCATATGCTGAATGGGTATTGAGCATAATTTATTATGGTGTAGGTAATCTGTATATTGCAGACATGTCGAGTGGCTAGTAATAAATTTTTTCTTTTTCCGATGTACCTGCGAAATTGCATTTATACTAACCTCGCTATGAAAATACATATATAATCGAGGAAAAATTGAATTTGCATTATTGTATTCTATCCCTTCATTGTTGAATACTTTTACCGTTCGATTTCAATGAGGGTTTTCAGTGAAATTTTCTTTAAAAAAAGCTAATAAGCTAATACTTCATCCTACAACGGCTGGTTTGAGCGCACGCACAGCTTTATTTGGACCTTCAACTACAAACTGGAATGGTAACACGGCCGTGTGATAACATTGCCGCTCTATTTTTTTGATAAACAGGTTTGCCAGCATCTCCGGTCTGGTGGAGCTTACATCTGGGACGAAGAGATGCAGGTGCCGTACATGGTAAAGGGAAGTCTCTGGGTTGGCTTCGATGACGAGAGAGCCATCAGAAACAAGATGAACTTCATCATAAACACAGGCTATGGTGGGGCTATGGTGTGGACGCTCGACATGGACGATTTCACAGGCACAGTTTGTGGTGGTGATGTGAAATTTCCGCTTATCAGCATAATGTCGTGAGTGTTTTACTGTGCAGAACGAATGCACAATGTTAATTATTTAGTTAGTGGCGCGAGAGGGAATTTGGAGTTGCTTACAGGCGTGCGTTTTGATAGGAAGGAAACCTTGCTAAATTTGACCGTTTTGAAAGTCGTTGGATTTTTTGTAGTCGCCCGTTTGTCAGATTAAAAGATCAAATTTGGTTAGCTATTAAGAAACTTCCTAGACCTAATCGGCAAGTATCACAGTTTCAAACTTCCACTGCATGATCTCACGGCTTCTTTTTTGTGGCCACATTCGTGATCAGTGAAAAGCATTGGAACGGTTAAATGATTTTTAAGCAAACCAGAGACTCCACATATACATTAAAAAAAAGATGTATTTACACAGAACATGGTGGAAAATGGATTTCTTTAGAATCTTAATTTTTGGAAGTCGATGCTTAAGTGAACTAGCAATATTTGATGCATTTTGAATACTACACGTGGAATATAGCGAACGAAATGATTCTATGAGTCAACAGTACAAACAATCACAATATATGTGATATTCAGTTTATCATTCAATATAAGACAACATCACAAACTTTCATTTCAAATTTTGCGTTTTGTGCTTGCCCAATGGCTGGAATCATTCTTTGATCACCCATGATCAGGCCTCGGGAGAAATTACGATGAGATATGTTCTCACCACGGATTCCTGTTGATTATCGGAAGCACTTCAAAAAACAGGTCATTTAAACGGTTGGATCAAGCGGAATCATGCGCTCGGTGTAGCCACAAAAAGAAGACATACAAGAGAGTAGGCTTAAACTAAATGTAGGTCACTCTCTCATATGGGGAGCATTATATTGTACATCATTATATAGTGTCCAGATTTTTGTCCAATTCTGAGAAATGGAACTGAACTCTCTTGCAGGAATTGAGAAGTAAAAAATTATTTGTACAGGTACCTGCTTTTATAGGGTTTTGTAGTTTATTAACTGGCATATTCATAAGGTTAACCTCTCATTTTCGTCATGACTGCAATCTTTTGGGAATTCGCTGGTCTTTCTACCTCTTACTTTTATTGTAAACAGAACAAATAGATAGCTTCATTATAATTCGATGTTGCTCGTAAATTAAAAATAAACCACTTACCGGCATCAAATGGCAAAGGTAAAAAGTTGTGGCATATTCTAGAAAGCGACATCAAGGATTGTTAAAGCACATAAACCTCTCATGCTCACCTTCTGTCCATATAAATGGTGGGAGGAGTTTTTTCGAAAACGTTGCACTAATTGTAGAACGCTTTCATTATTGTTAACTTGTTTAAGACCTCTCCGCAAAAGTCTCAAAGTCCCCGATGTTGCCATCAGGTCCGAGCACAAAAAATTGTCTTTGATATCCATTGAATTTTAAATTTAGAATTACTTAAGCTCAAATGAGCTCTCAGATGTTAACCTTTTGCAACAAAGTAAAAAGTTGAAGAAAATTGACAGGTGACTGTGGATGCATTGTGCTAGGTTGATACAGTAATTACTGCCGCAGAAATCGTTCAATTTTTGTATTTCAGAGAAATGCTTTTGGGATACCCACGCAAAGGCAGCGATCTTGATTGGACAAAGGTGGCCAAAACCAAAGTGCCTACCCTGCCCGCCCTCCCTACTCCAGTGAGATCCAAGCTCACA
>LQNS02278125.1:19275292-19290827 GCA_001587735.2 Parhyale hawaiensis | reverse complement strand
CGCAACCATGAAGGACTTCAAAATGGCTCCCTCTGATCGTGCTGCAGACCTGGGAGATTCTCGTCGAGCTGGACTATACCAAAGAGTAACTGATTTGAAAGAGAAGAACTCAAAACTGAAGGTGAGTTTTGTGTTGCACGTTCAGTGCTAGCAAATTATTGCGAATTTTAAGCACTTCATCTCGCCTGACCGAAGTCTCAATAAACAGTGTGCAAATAGTAGGTTATCCAACTAATTTTGAAGGGCTTATATCCCCCCTCCGGGGGCATATGGACAGGCCGTAAGGCTACTTTAGGCTCGCTCATTCTATGTTACGGGGAGCAGCACTGCCAAGGAGATCCTGTAGGTTACCTTAGCCATTAGATAGGCCTTTGGGACGTCTGTCTTTCGTTCCCTCTATATTTACTATATTTACGTCCCATCTCGTACTCTTACTGATTAATCTTGCATCTGTTCTTCTTTTCCGACTTTCTGTTCCCATGCGTGTTGATCCTGTATGGGAACAGCCTCGTGCATAGGTTCCATGTGTCAATCATCATACTGTATGTCCCTTCTTTCTTTGTGATATCGCCTTTGTTGTGGAACTTCTGAATAAAATAATCAAAGTCGATTTGCTGCCTCTCAATGGCAGTGATCTTGTCTAAACTAGTTAATGACGAAGAGAAAAAAAGATATTGCATCAAAGAAACTATCAAACTTAGCAGATTTTTTACAGGCGCTGGTGGTTAAGCTTGTAACTTAATCTCGTATGCTTCTTAGGTGCTGCTAGATCTGCCACACATGTAACAATGAATATAAGCTTGGATCTGATTAGGGTAGGCTACCAAAATTTAATGATGCCCAACCTCATACCGTTAAATCATCACCCGTTCTATAGTGAACCATTGGATATACGTGTAGGGACGCGTATCTTCAGTGCTCCCCTGCAACTAGCTGCAGAATCACACACAGCTACAGACTTAATTATAGGCTTGAAAATAGCTATGTTTTGAATTTGCTGATTTTTTTTCTGTACTTGCAGGTTCTCCTAGCACTTGGTGGTTGGTCGTTCGGTTCGAAGCCATTCAGAGAACTAGTTTCGAACTCTTATAACATGAATCAATTCGTCTATGATTCTATCGACTTCCTACGTACCCACAATTTTGACGGCCTAGATGTGGATTGGGAGGTACGTAAAGCGTTGATTTGTAATTGTATGTATAGCTTCTGCAACACAAAACTAGATTTTAAAAAAATTATTGCGAAATTGCAAGTAGACTCGTTTGGCCTAAGAAGTACCTAAACTTGTTTCAAAATGGATTTTTGTAAACTTCTACAAGAGTGCGACATTTGGTTATACCAGTGCAATTTACTGAAGTTGAAGCAATCGAACTTTTGTAAATACAGGGTATAGTGGGAACCTATATGGAAATCATGGTCTTTGCCCTCATCAATAACCTGTTATGACGAAGAAGCGTGCGTCATGTAGTTAGTTGATTTAAACTGGGAACTCGTTACGCGAGTGGTCACAGCTCAACCAGTAGAAGATACACAGGAGAAAAGAGAGCAAAAGACCCCCAGAAGAAAGAGGATTTACAGTTTTCACAGAGATGAACTTGTGTTGGGCGAGGCTCAGACTTGTTTAAAACGGCGGTTCTGTAGTCTTGCTTGGTTTTGATAGTGATTTATTCTGATAATGAAACGGGAGAATAAAATTGAAGAAATTGGCATTACCTACAGTTGCCAAAATTTAAGCTTGCTGTATCGACTGCAAAGCCTTCATTTCGATAAAACTTAACTATGGCCGAAGATCTACCAATCTGTTTACTGAACGCAGTCGACTATGCGTAGGATAGACAGATAATGCCAATTATATCCTGACTAAACTGTACTTTCAATTAAGCACAGTTTACTTTGTTGCAGCTCTTCATTTCCAATTATCTTAAGTTGATAGAAAATAATTTGGGTAACTGCATCGATTTGATGATGCTTGAGCAAAGAAAATTCTTTTTGAAAAAATTATATTAGTGTGGGTTCAGCTTACCAGCAATATTGTTGAACTGTAGTGCATCCTGAGTGGAATAGCAGTATTCTCACGTAGGAGGCTAGATTTAATTGGTTATCCATAGTCGAAACCAAGGTGAGCGGTAGCGAACCTATCCTGAATTGAGGAGGGACGATGGCATTTAAAATCCATCAACGATTGGTCCAATAAGCACCGCGTAACTTACTGGATATTTCAGTATCCCAGCGGAGCCGACGACAAGGCGAACTTCGTCAGACTGATCTCGGAACTGCGCATGGCTTACGAAGGCGAGTCGGACAGCACCGGCAATCCACGGCTGCTGCTCACGGCTGCTGTCCCTGCTTCGTTCGAGGCTCTCGCTGCCGGGTGCGTTCCCATACTTTTCCTGGCGGTAGATACAGATATCGGTATACATATTTTACCTGTAGCGAACAATTTTTTGTACTAGATGGTAATTTCTTTGAAAAAAGTTGAATTTTCGCCTGATGTCTTGCAAGCAGTATTTTTGTTTTGATTCTTCTATTAAAGATTTTATGTTTTAATACGTATACACAGTCGCTGATGCTGAAAAGCTTTATGCCCATCTTGATAATTTTCAAGAGAAATTCAATCCATGAACGTATACGTTATCAATTTTCTGGACTCTAGGTAATGGTACAGTTATTTTATTAATACTATCATTTTGAAAAAAAGATTAATCTAGTGCGTGTATATTTATAAGTTGATAAATTTATTTATTGATCTGGCATCTCCTTAGTTCAAGCTATCAGAGCAGTAATAATCTCGCCGGATTTAACGCGATCAGGAATTTTTCTATTAAGTAAATTACTTAAAACGGTCTTCAGCCGTCCTCTTAAAGGTTGAAAACTTGAAGCAATTGAATTTGGAAACCTTCCTTAGGGCGGAAGAAAATGTTCAGACTTGAGCGTCATATCTAGTTTTCATGAGGTAATCCTGACCAGCTTTGCAACTATGACCGGTGTTCAGGCTATAGTTCATACGTTAGTCTTTCGAACGAAGTTCAAAATTCAAAATATTAAAATGCTTCATCGCGTTCAACACCACGGTCTGGGCGCTGAAGATTTGTTGAACAGTTAGCCCTTGCATCGGTTTGCTTGGCAAATAATCACTATTTTCGGATGTCGAAGAAATTTAGTGTACTAGAAGTCGGAAAGTTGTGAATTGTTTTGTTTGAAATCCCAGAAAGGTATTGGAAGTAAGATCATAGAAAAATTGACGTGTCAAACTGTCATTATCAAAAAAGTTTAATCTCTTGAACAGGTACGATGTACCAGAGTTGAGCAAGTATTTGGATTACTTCAACGTTATGACTTACGACTTCCATGGTCCTTGGAACGAGAAAGTGGGGCACAACTCTCCTCTCCAGCCCCTGTACTCGGCATCGTCTTACGAGCGCAAGCTCACAGTCGTAAGTTTTCTTCAAGATAAGTAACACGAAAAGGACCAAAAAATTAACTACATTGAAGGACCGCTTCCGTCACGTGGCGGCAAATAATCGGTCCTTCGAGGTAGTACTAGATTACATATTTACAATGACTATTGCCACTGTGCTTAAGTTTCCTTGCAGTTAACTTTAGACTAGAAAAAATGTCGGGTAACGGAAAATCTGTTGGGCTATCGAATAAAAAGATAGTAAAACTAACATTTAAATAGCCTTCAATGGACTGGTCTTATCTTTCTAGTGTTAATAGGTTGGAGGAAAGTCGAACTTACAGGTTTTCACCCTAAAATCATAATTTGTTACGCCTCCTTGTTGTTCATACCTCCAATTTTGGTAATTAATCTTGGATCTTCGTTAGTACCATCGGACTTATACCCAGAATATAATGAGCTCTCCTAGAGGGCCTACTTATTTACCTCATGGATAAACTCGGGGTATAATTCTACTTTTAAAAAAATCTCTCGCGACCCTCCCTCTGATAATCTCGACCTACTGTTTCAATTGCAGCTAGGGATCCATTATAGATGATTGTGTTATATAATAAAATAAATAGACATCAAACTCTGAGTAGCGGCTCCGGAGGGAAACCTAATATCTTCCCGTGCTGATTTCATTGGTGTTACTCTGGGACTTGAGACTTTTTCCCTTCACTGAATTTTTTTTTTTCAACGGCATTTGTTCTAATCTTTCTCTTCTCCGTTGCATCATTGCTTCCATGCGTTGGTTGTTACCTCCGCCCAGGAGGTTATGTATTCGTCGTGTTTGTCTGTCTGGTCTGTTTGTTAGTCTGTCTGTCTCTGTCTGTCACCAAGATAGCTCAAAAAGTTATGAACCGATTTGAATGAAATTTACAGGGATTGTTAGGTATGGTAGGAGGAACAGATAATAAACTTTTGGTAAAGATATGTCCATTTGTTTGTTTGTCTGCCTCATTTTTCTTGATGCCATCACTCAAAAAATTATGGATGGAATTTGATCAAATTACCGTTAGCTGTTAGGTATATATCAATGAGTATATGGCAAAATTTTGGTAATGATTAGTTTGTTCGTTCGTTGGTTTGTCACGGTTTTTTAACTTAATGCTTGTTAGCACAATTACTCGAAAAAATAATGAATGGATCTTTATGAAATTTATAGGGTTTGTTAGTATTCATTAATTAATTAATTAATTAGCTTTTATTAAGAACACAATGGGTTCACAAAATATGCTTACAAGCTTACAAGTATTGTTGAAACACATGAATGATCAAATATTGGTGCAGGTCGGTTTGTTCGTTTGTATGTTTGACTTATGTTTGTCATAACGTTTGTTAACAGTGTAACTCAAAAAGTTATGAACGGATCTTCAAGAAAATTGAACAAGCTGTTATTAATAAAAGAAGGCACGAATGATTGTATTTTGGAGTTTATACAAAGAAAATTATTGTTTCAGAACCAATTTGAATTTTTTTGCTACCGTTGCCTAACTTGGCGGAGGTATGCGCTCTCATAGTGCCCTAGTTTATATATACTCTTTTCTTATTTGTAATATACGTATTGTAGATCTTGAATTTTCTCCTACGTAACTACTCTACTGGAACCATTACAAATCTTATATGATGTCAAAGAATTTGAAATATAGATGTAAAGTTGAAATACAGCTGCTGATAAAGGAAACTGTTAAAACAATCACATAATGTTTTTGCAGGAATATAGCTTGAAGGAATGGGTCAAGCAAGGAGCTCCGTCTCAGAAGGTGCTCATGGGAGTGCCTGCTTATGGAAGGTCCTTCACGCTAGCCGATCCTGAACAGTTCGACATTGGTGCTCCTGCCACAAAGGGCGGTAAAGAAGGAAGATACACCATCGAATCTGGTTTTCTATCCTATTATGAGGTAGGTTTTACCTGTCAGATTTCTTTAGAAATTCGTGACCCTCCGTACATGAATTATCTTCCTGTTTTATATGTACCATTTGCTTTCAATTTCTTTCCTGCAGTAGCTAGATAGGTCTGAACAAATATATATATATTTTTTATCAAATTTAGTCTCAAACTTGCGAACATGAGTGCAGTCGATCTCGATGCAGAGAAGTACGCTGTTTTACCCATCTAACATTCAAAACAGTAGATTCTATATCAATTAGAGAACTAACCTATTCAAATAGTAGTCATTACTGTACCGATAAAAAGTTTCCCGTATTCTTGGTAAAGGTTTTCACACAACTGATAAAGTGCAACAATTTGTGTGTAGCGTAATGCGCCAGAGAAGTAATATATTTGAATTACATTGGCAGGTTTGTGATTTCTTGTACGAGGACAACACGACCCTTGTTTGGGACAGTGAGCAGCAAGTGCCATTCGCGTACAACGGAGACCAATGGGTCGGCTTTGACGATGAGCGCTCAATAGATGTGAAGGTACGTACAGCCTGCATGTCTACAGTTTGTCTGATTAACTTACTTGATTCCACAGTAAAAGATTTGTTAATCGCCAATAATGTAGTTCCTATAACACGTCAATTGACAAGTGTGGCGAAGTTGAAAGTAACCGAATTATGTAGTAGTATTAGTGGGAAGTTTACTAGCTCAGAGATTCTAAGCCGCATTGCGCCGCCGAATTATGTAAAGAGCTTACATTTAGGCCACTCGTACTAGATCCCACCACACTTGGCAGTCTAATCAGTTTCCAAACATAAGCATGTACATAAACTTATATAAAAACTCAAACCCAATTAACTTTCAAGATTTGTTGCTACGAGGACTTGGCGACATCTATTGCTCGATTCAAGATAATTGTGAAAGTATAAGATGATACTCTTCTTTTACAATAAATCTCGTAACTGAAATGAACAGTCAAGATAGGCTCGCGAAGGATGCACTGCACAGTAGCAGTGTTTTGATTCAAAATTTATTCCTTGCTGAAATTTTTGAATTTCTTGCTCAATCGCCAACTATGATGTTATGGCGTTCCTCGTGTTGAAAAGCTCGGCGCCCCGTGACGCAGGCAATATCTAGAACCGGATTTTTCTCAGACAGCTAAACCCAAGTTCTAGGAAGTCATCTGTCCGACATTGATGAGTCACGCCTGAAAATGTAATCGGCCTTTTCTAACCTCTGCTCGCAGATATAAACTCATATTGTATTCAAGAAGTCTGAAATGGAAAATATGCTTAGACACGCCACATTCGAGATAAAAAACTTCTTTGAATGAAATACGCAAATACGCATTCATGACCCGGATCTAAAAGTATATTCTCTTAATGTAGGGATTATAAAATAAGAGTAAAACGATATTACTTCCGTCGCGCGAAAATGCAGACCAATGTCCAGACGCAAGTAATGCTCTAATCAATCTATGAATAGTGTATTGGCTTGTAAATGCAATAAAGCTGCTAAAAATTTTTCCTTCAACCCTAAATGTTTGCCACGCTCTCACAAAATAGTGCAGCAGGTAGTTTCAACTATTAAGCGATATTTCAGACTTAATTGAGATTTAGTTGATCCTACTAGTTACTTACGCACTGATGCGCCTTAAAGCACCTATTTTCAAAGAAAATTCTAGACCTCTTTAACACTTCCCCACACTGGCGCTGGATATTGATTACTCGGATGATTTTCTTTCGCAAAGCTCGGGGCTTTAAGATAGAATTACTTGGTATCTACTCATGTACGACAAATATTAACTCTGTAGTTAACTTTGAATTGCTAACGATAGCGCCTATTTTTCTAATACTTCTCGGTGGCACAGTGCTAATAAGCCTTAGCAGAATAAAGTCGCAAGCTGCAGCACGCAACCATATTTTCCTTGCAGCACTGTGATAGCAATAAGTCAGAGTGAGTAAAAGGAGTTCACATCGGCTCTGTCCTCACTATTTCTCCTGTTCTTCGAATTTTCGAAAGTACCAAATTCTAAATTATCGAGACGAAGCTAGAACCTCTCTCATTTAGTCACTATATGAGAGATAGTAGCTAAAAGATAATTATAATCATTATCTTGTAGATGGAGTGGGCGAAGAGTAACAAGTTGGGAGGAGTGATGGTCTGGAGCGCGGACATGGACGACTTCAGAGGCAACTGCGGGGCTGGTAACAAATATCCACTGCTGAACGCAATGTACGACGGGCTACAGAACTACACCGTGCAGCTCGTGTATGAAGGGCCCTACGAACACACGGGCAATACCCATGGCACCATCGCTAAGAAGGACCGTAAGTACTAATAAATATGCCGTGCTGCACAAGTTCAAATAAAGAGCAAAATTTTACCGAAGAGTTGTTGCTATAGATTATAAACTGAAATAGATTGAAAAAAAAAAAAATACCTACGGCCCTACTCCGAATGATCGAAGAGAAGGAATTTTTTTTCAACAATAAACGCAGTGTGCTGAATTACTACAACAAATTTTGTCGACAGAAGGTGTAGGCAAATAACAGCCCATATTTATTGAAAAGCAATCGTATTAAAACATTCTTGAGTATTTGTCAAAACTAACATAAGCTGTTGAAGATGGCTTGGCATGCCAGTTTAGAACACTTAAACAGGATATTATTGAATCATAGGAATGATGCGCGAATGTTCATAGCTCCGTTTTATTTTCTCGAGTAGTATTACTCGTACAACCGATGTTCCATGCATTACCTGCTGTTAAGGGAAAATCCTCAACACACACAATTACTCTACATCAGATGTTTCCCTCTCGCGTGGGTTAGCTTAGCATCCCTTAACATATTTTCTCTAACAGCTACCGTGGTAAATTGCGATGAAGGCGATGGCATCATTAGTTACCACGAAGACACCGCAGACTGCACAAAGTACTACATGTGCGAAGGCGAAAGGAAGCACCACATGCCCTGTCCGGTTGACCTTGTGTTCAACCCTGAGGGATCGGTGTGCGACTGGCCTGCCAACGTCCCAGGGTGCGAGACCGCGCTCGGAGCAGCCCCAGCCAGAAGAAGAAAATGAGCATTTGTTATGTTAACATTATGCAGTTTTGAATATACTTATATAAAAACGTAAAGTCCTAGCCATGTCTGCTGACAGACTTTAGAGTTGCAAGTTGTGGGGAGATGAGAAGCAGATTGTTGACCCTTTAATTTATAGTGTGACCTACAATGCAAAAAAATATAGACAGGAACTCGCTTCTCTAAAAATATGGATGATTGGAAAAGTGAAAATACTATTACCGCGGGATTATTTACTACGAAAATCTACTAAACATGTTTTGCCTGGGATAATAAAATTACTTTTTAATTCCCGATCTGTGCTGCAGAAAATTGAGTGAATTCAACTACAGCTTCGAAAGTTCACTGTCTAACCAAGATTGATGTGTCCATCATCGCTGATATAAAATATAATTCATGGATTATCAGCATGACAAGAGCTCCTGTCAGTTCTTGTCGTTCTGACAATGGTGAATTTACGCTTCCCCAAGCTCAAAATTACGAATTCGTTAACCCTTTCTCACACCATGGTCGATTCAAGTTTCGAAATATGCTCTTGTTAAGAGTAAGGTAGAATTTTTCATGTGAAATAGGGTTAAGTAGTGTCAGAGATTCTTAAACAGCAACGCATGTTAGGTCATAAGAACTTTTAAACCTTGGTGTACTTATTTTATAATTGGGATTGCCGAGCTGATTAGTGGATTGAAATTCGAAGGAAAATTACTGAATTTGTTTGGGCCAAAATACGGTTACCTATGTTTTCACTCACACGACTACTGCCAGGAACATGCCCAATTCGAATAGCAGCACTTAGCAAAAACCCACATAATTGGACCGGTTGTTATTAAATTCGTGCTACGTCTTTAATCCATACACATGGTGTAATAACGAGAAGCAATTTCCAGAGGTCTTTTCGCCAAAAGAAAAATACAATTGCCAGCATTGTTTGATAAAAAAAATTAAAAATCAAACTGAGGGAGTAAAATGTATAATGAAGTGAACCCTTTTCTGCTCAATTTTTGAGTGATGTGCTGCAACTAGCTAGGCACTTGAATGCATGCTCTCTGACCATCGATAGGTTAATATTGTATATACTGTAGTTACCTTAACTTAGTTTAATTACATCAAGCCTCTAGTTCGAAAATTTATATATTCATATATCTAAAATTGGTTAGTTTTCTGTGATGTTGATGTAGTTGATTATTTTTCTATTACTGAATTATGTATAAATGTATATACGTTGAAGTTGTTTATTTTACCTGTCGTATTTTTTTGCCCCATAGGAAGGTTATTTTCTCATTACATGCCCGCGAAACTTGTTGCCAAAACGAATCTAATTTTTGGTTGCAGCTTTTTATCGCAGTCAATGACGATCTGTTACCAACACTGAACGTCCCGAAGCCGTTCGGTTAAGTTTTTATCAGTCATTCGCGGGCTAATGCAAGTTTTGATGCAAACTAAGGAGTGCGCAATCTCTCCTTAGCACTCGTCACGCACTGCGCTGCAGGAATTTAACTTTGCCTATTGATAAATCACAAAGTTACGTTACCTGTAACCAGTGGCGGCTCGTGCCCAGTGTTAGGTGGGGCCCTCCGTATTTTCTTAGGAGCTTTCAGGTGGGAAAGCTATTTTCTATGCCTAATTAGTTTCTCGCATTCAAAACTGCAAATCAGCATAAAAACGAGCTTTCCCACCTAATGGCTTAAAAAAAAAAAAAAAAAATGCGCCGGGAGCCACCTAACACAGGAGACGATCTGCCACTGCCTGTACGTTAGTTAACTGAGCTAGGCCTATGGGACATTCTTCTCCGGGCCCAATTTGGTTTTTCCAGTTTAATTTTTCTCGCAAACCCCCCGGGATCGCTTGTGCGGGCAGTCCCTAATGGCTTTCGCGGGCCGTTGACTTCTGCTGACCGGCCTGCAGTGACTGGCTTCAGCGGATTGTTGCCTTTTCCTTGGCTGATGAAGGGATCCTTTCTCATGTGCCAGGCTAAGGGCAACTTCACACGTTATTCGTAATAACGCTCTCGCTCATCCACTCTTCCGAATGTTACTGTGCCCTAGAAATAGCAGGAAATTGTACTGTTCTTTGAGCTCTATTTGAATTGGAATTTCAGGAGATTTCCTCAACTTGCCTAAAGCAGTGCGCAGACGAGCGACATCTTCGCTGATTCCGACCAGATAAAATTGTCGGATCGCAAAGTTTGGCCCGACAATTAAGTGCACACGTAGTTGGGGAAACTTTTGCAGCTGCAATGTACTAGTGAGAGGTTTTGCTAGTAGCATGGAAAAGATATTCTTAACATTAGTTTATTGAATTTTATTGCTTGTTGATACGCAGATTTTTTTTGTCAACGTAAATAGTACTCAGCAACTGAACGTTTGTGTTATCTCTTAGATTGTAAAGATTTTGAGATGAAAGTTTAATGCGGCTATCATTGAAGTATAACCTGGAGACAAATACACTTAATACTTTTCATGTCACAATTACAACCTCCACTATTTAACGTAAAACTTAAAGAAAAATGCAGCACTACCTACCACACCTGTATGTGGGGTACTCCAAAACCGGGGGGCACTGCCTCAGCCGGTCCCAAGTCCGGATAAAGTGGAAAGGTTCTGTCTGGGCTCGTAATCCATTCACGTAAAAAAGCTGATAAAACAGAAACCGCAACAACTGAAAAGATGCCAGGTATGCGGTTAGCTGCCGCGACTGACGCCGATTAAGGGGCAGCGTCGCCGGCACGCGGCCTCCCCCAGCTTTTGCCATCAACGACGTTGCGGCGGGGCCTGCAGGAGACGTCCATGACCTGGGTCCCGTAAGCCAGCAATGGGGGGGATCGGGAGACAGGCCGGGGAATGCACCTCCACCAGAGGAGAGTCGGCCGCCCTTCAATCTTTAAGTGACAACAAGAGTGGGGTGCATCAATGCAAATACCATGAACATGGAGGGTAGATCAACGCTCGTGATGGAGGAAATCGGGAGATACAAGCTGGAGGTTAAACAAAGTGTTATAAGATACAAGCTGGAGGTGGCATGAATCAACGAGGTGCGGTGGACGGGGTCAGGCAGGAGCAATGTCGGGGGAATGTGCGCTCTGCTTACCGGGCGCGAGACGAGGCACATCAGGGGAGTGGCCATAGCACTGGGACCTAAGGCGAAGGCCATGCTGGAAGGTTACGAGTGCCTGGGCGAAGGGAAAATCTGGTGCAGGCTCAAAGGAAAACTGTTATTACTGTGATCCAGGTGTATGCCCCTACTGAAGACGCCACAGAGGGATAATGCGTTTTACGCACGACTTCAGAGCTTAATCATACATGTGAAGAAGCACAATATGCTTCTGCTAATGAGCGATTTTAATGCTAAAGTTGGAACTGAGAGAGGAGTGTAGAATAGTGCGATGAGCCATTTTGGTATTAGAAACCGGAACAAAAACTGAACGAGACTTCTGAAACTGTGCGAGGGTAAAGGTCGAACGATAACTAACACAATCTTCAATCACAAAGAGGTACATAAAGGTACCTGTTCCTCTCCAGACGGAAGAACAAGGAATATGATGAACTACATTATCGTCAACAGGCAATGGAGAACGTCAGTGTGGGATACAATGACAGAGAGTTTAGAGTGCCAACGGACCACGAACTGGAGGTGGCCAGGACAAGAGGGAAGTGAAGAGCAGACCAAGCGGCAACTGTGAGACTTAAGATAGATGTGGATAAGCTTATAAGAGGGACGACCAGGGAAGGTTTTAGATCAGAGTGGGAGTGAGATTCAAGGAGGCCCTCCTTGACACTGAAAGCATGGACGCTGATGCACTCGAGGGAGCATTTAAAGTGAAGATGAATGATGCAGCAATGGAGGTACTTTGTACCAAGCGATGGAAGGATAAAGCCTGGATTAGTGGGGAGTTAAAGACGACAAAATAGGAAGCAAAGAGAATTGAGAAATATGAACGATGCTGAGGATGAAGAAGAAAAGAGGAGACGGAGAGAGATAGGAAGAGAGTAATTAGGAATCTCAAGAGGAGCATGAAGAACGATAAAAGAGTATACTGGAGTAATATTGCATCAAACCTGGAACAAGCAGAGAACACAAATGAAAGTGCGAGAATGTTCACCGCAGTTAAGAACTTGAAATCATAACCGTCGCATAGATGGAACCGAAGCGGCACGATGAGGGAGAGAGATGGCAATGCAGTAACGTCAGGCCCTGAGGTGAGAAGAGACTTTGTGGAATATATTCAGGGACTCTACAATCCGAATGTAGGAGTGGGAGATCAGGTGTTGGAGGAGATGAGGCGTGGCGTGGAGACTGAAGAAAACAAAGTAGACGAGCTGGATATTGTGCAAGCTGTGAAGACTAAGGAATGGCAAAGCGGGAGAGGTGTGTGGAATAGTACCGGGGCTCATAAAGTATGGTGGAGAAGGAGTGAGTAAGCAACTTGTCGAAATCTGCAGAAAGGCACTGGCAAAGGAGCGAGTACCACAAGACTGGAAATAAACAATAGTTATTCCTATATACGAAAATGAAGGGAGTAGAGAAGAGTGCAGCAGATATAGAGGAATCAGCCTGTCGTCAGTTTCAGGGAAGATCTATATGAGAGTGCTGCTGAACAGAATGGGTGGAAGAATAGAGGCAATAATGAGAGAGGAGCAGGCGGGATTCAGACCGGGAAGATCAACAATAGAGCAAATGTTCACAGTCAGACAAATAGTTGAGAAACGATAGGAATATGGGCAACGCTATAGTGTGGCTTCGTTGATTTGGAGAAGGCATAAGATTCCGCGTGGAGGGAGGGAATGTGAAGAGTTGCGAAGAGCTATGGAATATCGACCAAGATTCTCCGGATTCTGAGGGTGGTACGACGGTGTCTGCAGCTGTGTGAGATGGTATGGCGGGGAAAGTGACTACTTCGAAATTGGCACAGGTCCCAGACAGGGCTGTGTGGCGTCGCCCGGACTTTTTAACACGTACATCAACTACATAATGACAAAAGTAATAGAGAGAGACGATGGAATAAGGGTGGGAATGGCGAGAGACTCCAGAACTTGGACTACGCAGACGATGTGGCCCTGATGGCTGACACGTGGATGACGCTGGCGTGGTGATGGGAATGGAGGCGGTCACGCAGCAGTTCGGGATAAACGTCAGAGTAACCAAGACGGAGGTAATGCAGATAGGCAGAGAGCAGCATAGGATTGATATCGAACCGTTGACGTTCAGAGGAGAGGAGGTCAGAGAAGTAGGGAAATTTGTCAATTTGTCTACCTTGGGAGTCTCTTTACAACTGACGGACGACATGTGAAGGACGTGGAGTGAAGAAGAGGTGCGGTTTTGAGAGCGTTTGGGGCGCTGAGAAGCGGTTTATGGAAAACAATTAAGGGAGATCAGCCTGCGTCTGAAAATGAGAATCTTGAACGCATTAGTGATGCCTGTTCTGTTGTATGGAGCTCCCACCTGGCCATTGACCGTCACCGAGGAACGAAGGCTAGATGCCCTTGAGATACGACTTGTAAAAAGCATCATGAATTGGCTTGTGACAACATGCACTGCATACTATGCAACATATGCACACAAAAATTAAGTGCATATGTAGCTGAAATGTGAATTTAATTTAAATTCATACGCATTTAACAAAATGCATATGTATTTAACAAAATGCATATGCATTTAACAAAATGCATATGCATTTAACACAATGCATATGCAGTTACAAAGTGTATATACTTTTTAAATATGCATCTGCATTTCACGTAATCCATAAAATTCGTGTGATTTTAATACAAACCATTTGTTTGTTTTTTCTTTACCTGGTCTTAGTTTGCATAAATATAGGTACGCATATTCATCGACTTTCATGGTTTCTTTAATTTAAGTTTAAATGAATTGACTTTATTGAATTTGAAACACTGATTCAGTGAAAACAGATGATCGGTTATCAACTCTCATAATACATATTATATTGTAGTTGTACAAAATTTTACAAGCGAATCAGGGACACAATGTCTATATCGCGCCGAACTATATGCCTGTGGTCTAGAACAGGCTCGTGCACTGCTGGAGCGCGAAGTACGTCTAGTTTCAAATTGTCAATGATTTTTGTCTCAGCTGTTCTGTCGGTAGGTCTCAGAATGGTCAGTGCTCTTCTGACAGGAAAAAGGGCGCAAGTTGTGCATCTACAACCCCCGGGCACGGCTGAACGCTTTCGCTCAGCTACGCCGCACAGGGAAAGACACGAAATGCAAGAAAGCAGAGGTCTAGCGGGAATAGGTCGGCCACCTCGATCAGCAGCCCACCTCCCGAAACAGAAGGGGAAGTATTGAGAGCCTACCTAACTTTACAAAACTAACCTCGTCAGCAAGCTGCAGCATCCCCTGCGGAGAAGGCACTAGGGACCCTTGGGCTTGTGAGGCCCAAATATATTGTGATACATTTTATACAGAAAATCAATGACAATTCTTTAAATATAAATATGTAGAAATTCCTAAATTTGAAGAATATTATAAATTTTTAACTTCTAAATAATATCACCCAGTTTAGAATAACAAATCAAATAAGATGTGGAATTCTTTTGATAATAGTTGTGCATTTTAAATTTTCGGAGTTAAATTTCCTCTTATTACCTGCTCAAATATTCTTATACCTACTGAGAAAACATTTTATCTACATTACACAATCCTCAAGGTGCGTACAGAAGATTCTCCATATATGATGGACTAAGTTGTGTGATGATTCAATTTCCTTGTAGAAAATCGCCTATTACTATTGAATTCAAGTCTTTGATAGTTTTATCTTTCATTTTCGGGTAATACTGAAATGAGCTTGTCATAAAACGCTCTCATTCATGTTTTTAATATACTTGCATAGAATTTTATCATTTTTAATGTTATATGAATATATGTTGTTTACATCTAAAGAACAACACGTTTAAAGAGCTTTTTTCTAGTCTCATATTAATTCGTCCATATGCATTTTTTAAGCGCATATGCGTTTTTTACGTTTCTGCTCGATCTCAATGGACTCCTATTAACCATGCATTCTAGAATTAAAGAGCAGCCTGTACTATTGAACGATAAGTTGTCTCGGTAGATCGTTTCGGTTACTCATTTCTCATACGTTTGTTACTTTCTGAGGGCCCTTTAACCATAAG
>LQNS02278125.1:19215005-19241587 GCA_001587735.2 Parhyale hawaiensis | reverse complement strand
CCTTTGGTCGAGGGCTCGAAGCTGACAGTGTCGTCGGCCTTAGAAGTGCCAACACATTCAATTCGGGCAAATCGCCGAAGGACCGCCATGTTTCGGTTTATGATAAGAACAACACATGCTCCCTTTCATCTGTGAGTTTATTAAGAAGTAGCTAAATTCGCTGCACAGACTATGAGAACTGTGAGAACCCTTGGGGTAGCAAGCTACTTCCTGTTAGCTATCTATGATGTTTCATTCATTTCAAAGCTAGCTACCAGGGCGTTTGGTTTGTCACATTGTTGCATTATAGCTAGTCATATGTTGTGTCCTCATAATTAGTTGTGTATGTAAAGACACTAATAGTGGTAATCCTAAATTCTTTAGTTGCTTAGGATTTATGTATTTTGTATTTGTGCTTTTTTTTTTTCAACTTGAGCCATGTCTTGAGAGTCGGCTGTAAAGCGGACTGAAGTGAGATAGCTACACCGTGTCTAGCAAAACACCATGAACGTCGAGCAGAAACGCTGCTTTTTTTGATTGATGACTTTGGTACCTATGTAGGCTATCCGAATCAATACCGGTATTATGTTCAAGGGCCAGTATGTGTCGGGAAGCTTCAGAAATTAGTTGCATGCCTTGATCGCGAATGTTGATTTCTCCTTCTCTGCCGTCTACCCGTTGGTCCCTCTGTCCTTCCGTCTGTCCGACCCGCCCTCACTCTCTCCGTCTGCTCTTCCCACTCTCCGTCTGTCCCTCCCTCTCTCCGTCTGTTCCTCCCTCCCTCTTTCGGTGTGTCAATCTCTCGATCTATCCCTCCCTCCCTCGGTCTGTCCCTTCCTCCCTCCCTCACTTGGTCCGTCCCTTCCTGCCTTTCTCTGTCCGTCCATCCCTCCCTCTCTCCGTCCGTCCATCCCTCCCTTTCTTCACCTGTCCCTTCTTCACTTTCTTCGTCTGTCCCTTTCTCCATCCGTCATTCCCTCGCCTTTCTCCATCCGTCATTCCCTCGCCTTTCTCCATCCGTCGTTCCCTCACCTTTCTCCATCCGTCCCTCCTTTTCTTCGTCTCCATTCGTCCCTCCCTCCCTCCCTCCCCTACTCCGTCCGTCCCTCGTTTTCACCGTCTCCATTCGTCCCTCCCTCCCCTTCTCCGTCCGTCCCTTTCACCATCCGTCATTCCCTCGCCTTTCTCCGTCCGTCCCTCCTCCCCTTCTCCGTCCGTCCCTTCCTCCCTCCTTCCGTCCCTTCCTCCCTCCTTCCGTCCGTCCCTTCCTCCCTCCTTCCGTCCGTCCCTTCCTCCCTCCCTCTTTCCGTCCGTCCCTTCCTCCCTCCCTCCTTCCGTCCGTCCCTTCCTCCCTCCCTCCTTCCGTCCGTCCCTTCCTCCCTCCCTCCTTCCGTCCCTTCCTCGCTCCTTCCGTCCTTCCCTCCTTCCTTCCCTCCCTCCTTCAGTCTCTCCCTCCTTCCTTCCTTCCCTCCTTCCTTCCTTTCCTCCTTCCTTCCTTTCCTCCTTCCTTCCTTTCCTCCTTCCTTCCTTTCCTCCTTCCTTTCCTCCTTCCTTCCCTTCCCTCCTTCCTTCCCTTCCTCCTTCTATCCATCCGTTCGTCCTTCCTTCTTTGCGTCCATTCCTCCCTCCTTCTTTGCGTCCATTCCTCCCTCCTTCTTTGCGTCCATTCCTCCCTCCTTCTTTGCGTCCATTCCTCCCTCCTTCTTTGCGTCCATTCCTCCCTCCTTCTTTCCGTCCATTCCTCTCTCCTTCTTTCCGTCCATTCCTCTCTCCTTCTTTCCGTCCATTCCTCTCTCTCTCTCCTTCTGTCCTCTTCTTGCCCCGTCCTTCCAACCATTTATTTTTTATTCCTCCCACCCCTTCCGTGTATGCAACTATGTTGCCATCTGTGCAACCAGTGGCGGCTTGTGCCCTGTTATTGGTGGGGCCCGTGCTTCCGTTTTTTAAGCCATTAGGTGGTAAAGCTATTTTCTGTGCTGAGTTCAGGTCTTGATTGTGATAAGACTTTAATTCAGCATAGAAAATAGCTCTTCCACCTAATGGTTTAAGAAACATCCATCTATGCGTTTATCATCCATCCATCCCCACCTGTTTGAATATATTTCTGGCGGATGAGCAGGCACCAGATACCTACCTCATTTAGTTGGACTAAATTAACGGCCCGCTGTGGATGATGACGTATTAAAAGTCGTAATTTTGTTTCAAATGCCACCTCCGCACACAATTTGACCCCGAGAGTCTACGGAGTTTAGCTAGAAGTGTTCACCCTTATATTTGCAGCTACAGCATTAGAAGATTCAAGCGAATGTAAGGGCTAGGTAAACAATTGACGTGTTAAGGCTTGTATGAAAATTTCATCTAGGTAGCTATAGGAATTTCTTTCGAGGTTATAGCCGTCAGAAAAAGTCGAAACCTTTCAACTTTGTTTCCTTCATTTTTATTTTTGTATATCAAAAAACACGTTTGTGGCTAAGCTGCTCTATTTTTCTTGCGTTTAATTTCCAAGTACTGAAATTTTATTTAATTGTTTCTCTTAGTCTTGTGCAATGGTATTGCTCGGCCAAAATGTTAAACGCGCCGGTCGAGAATTCGTTCATCCTGCCCCTCGAAAAGAAATTTGATGTATATACAGTAGATATTCCGGATAAGGGAGTACTCTGAACTAAGAACTGAATCACAATTGTCCGCTAGCTATCCCAAACAGAGTACCACAGTGTTCTCTCGAGAGTAATTTCTTCTGAAAACCGAAGCGTGGGGGTGTGCTACTCCGGACAGAAGACTGAAGGTCCTCTGTTGGGGATAAATTTCCTTTATCCCTAACAAAGGAAAATTCTGGACAAGAGACTGCCCTTCCCCCATAGTTAGTACCTACCTATTCAGAGTATCTACTGTACCGTTTTTTTTATTACAAGAATAGCTACAATAATAGTACAATTTTATTTGTGGGAAATAAACTCAAGTGGCTTTATTAAGAAATATTTAATCTCCCGTATTAGCTTCATAATATGATTAAAAATTAATGGAATTAATAACACTGTGAAAGGAATAGGTAAAGTCAGCTTGAGTGGATGTGTTGTCAGTGAGTTTGACAGAAAACCTCTCTGCTCTTCAGAGCTACGATATTTCTGCATGAATAATGACATCTACCTCGAGGTACTGGATGGAGTGAAAAGATCATTGTAATTTGTTCTTTCATTACGAGTTTGGAAGTCTGAACTTGTAATGTAGCTACCTGCTTGTTTTATTAGGGATTTGAAGGATTAAGCTTTCAATAAAACCACCTGTATTTTCCATCATGGATATGAAGGTTTAAAGTTTGAAAGGCTTTTGTTCTATAATCATAAATTGAGAGGCTTGAAGTTCAAATATACCTGCTTGTTCTTTCAGGTGATGCAGACCAATGTGCCTCAGCCATTCAAGTCGGACGGTAAGGGCGAGCGGTCTGGCCACCTTACAATGCCTGGCGGTCAGTGGTCCCAGAGCGACAAGTACGTCTCCTCGGACCTCCACGACCACCACCATCGTATGAGCACCTCAATTAAGAAATCCAAGTCTAAGACCAAGGGTTCCCAAGGTGCAAATGGAAATTCTCAGTCGTCCTCCAATCCTGTCTCTCCCACTTCAAGTGACCAGCCTGTTCGAGGTGGGACCCACAGTACCGAATTTTTACGCCAGAACGTGAGACATTTTAGTGTCCCTAACATAGCCATTGTGCCTGCTAACACTAAAAACGCTCGTGTGGGTGTTCATGGTAACGTTTTAGTGAATGCAAACGGTGTGTCATCGGTACCAATATTTTACTCGTCCTCTGGGTCACATCTTGATACTCCAAGTCTCCATTCCGTCATCCAGTTCTGTTCGGAGGTCCGCCCTGCCTGCGTGGTTACTCCAGTCGACGTCAACCTACTAAGACCTCGATCTTCATCAGCGCCATGCTTTCTTCACTCTCGTCAGTTTTCGTTATCCTCCTTCGATCTAAATCAAGAAAACGATCTAAAGGCCCCTAATACTGGACCTCCCCCGGGTTCGGAAGGGCTCACATCTCGCCAGAAGATCCAACAAGCTGTGAAGGAGTACGGCACCGCTGTTATTGTGTTTCACGTCACCATCTCTTTGGCATCACTCGGATTTTTTTATCTGCTTGTTTCCAGGTACGAATTTTGTGCATGGTTTTTGTACGAGGGTGAGTTTGAAAAGTTCATAGACTTAATGCCAAAGCCGTAATTATTGCAATAAAGTTTCTCCAGCTTCTGAGATCTTGGATTCTGAACATCGAAGCTTGTGATCCATTAAAAGAGACTTGAAATACTCATTAGGATAAGATTTTTTTTTTCACCGGGTAGCCTAAGGACTCAGGATATCAATGGAAAAAATTTTCTAAAGCCCAAGCATTAGTGAGATAAATCATTTGGATTTTAAACCGACATCGTATTCAGGCCTCCGAGCCAGTCCGTGAACTTTTCAGCTTACCATCTTAGTTGGGTTTGTTTGTTGTGCTTTTTTGCTCATTCGTCAATGCAGCGATGTTTGCAATTGCTTGTTTAGTCAGGTGAGTAGGTATGTGTTGTACTTCTATTTCTTTGCTTGCGATTGTTAGGTATTCTTGCTTTTAAGACTATGTTAACATGATTTAAACGTCGAGGATGTGCATTCCTTTATTGGGGTTTTTTATGTATGCATGCAGTACCTATTCCGTACACAATGGCACAGTCCTTCCTGGGTGCTGCTGTTTAGCATAGCTACCTGGCTACGTGTGCAATGTTTTGCCTAAACTTACGATTGAATAGTGGTAATGCTGACACAGATGTAGCTAGATAATGTCGTACTTTTGATAAATGTAAAACTTATAGCTAGCTACTTGAAATACCGTCCTTACTGCAGAAGTGCGTTTTTATTTTATTGAATTATTACGTTTACTGAATAGGAAACTGTGTGTGTGTGTGTGTGTATATGTGTGTGTGTGGCGAGCGACCGTCACGATACCCGCCGTGGTAGATATCAGTGGTGTGTGTACCATTATATATATTTGTGTTTTACAGTGGAGTAGACATGGCTGGCGTCATTCAGACACTCGGTATTGATCTGTCGGAAGCGGTTAGTAAGACGAGCTCGACACCATCCAGTGGCGCTGGCGTTGGCAATGAATCTGTGGACTCGGATGCCCTCGCGAATGTCACCTCTGGAGCGGACGGCAGCATCAAGCTTAGCACCGCCGGCAATGTAGCTGCTGGTGTTAGTACTTTTGTGGTCGCCTATGCAGTGCACAAAGTGTTTGCACCTGTTCGGATTGGTATCACTTTGTCAGTTGTGCCTTTTGTTGTGAGGTATTACAGAAGAACTTGGAAAAGATCATAGTTGGCATTTAGTTTACTTTTCGGTTTATCTCGGTGGAAGAGGGCCCACCATAGGCAATAAGATTAGGTTTCCTTTATGTGTTACATTGCAGGGTGAAGTTAAGTTACAGCTTAGTAGAGGCCTTTAGCTGTAGGTATTATGATCTTCATGTCTTCTTTATTGTAGTTGTTCTGTGTCTTAGATCTCCTGTTGACTTACTTTTTTTCTTCGTCTCTGCTTTCGACAGCTACTGGCTGTATTCATAATCAGTGATTTTTAATTTAAACACTTCTATCTTGAGTATCAGCATTATTTATTTCATTATTTTTTCGGAAATGGATCTTAACGTTTCTCGCATATGATCTTTCAATTATACCCCATTGGCTAGGAGACTCATTACATTATTACAAAGAGTTTCTTAAATTTTATAGTTTATACCTATGGAGTTCAGTGGTCAAGGGTGCTCACTCACTCATTATCAGGAGATCAGACGTTCGATCCCAGCAGCTAGCCAGGGAAGAAAACTCTTTATACTCGGGAATGTAGCGTCAGCAGTTCTTTCACTCGAAGTTACTGAGGGAGCACTTGCATTATAGTCGGGGGGCGCAGTTGTCAGTCTTCCGTCAATATGATGTCATACATTAGACAACATGTTGTCGACTGCAGCCGTACACTCCCCTAGGCCCTAGTAGGCATTTATCTGTTGCGCGAACCAGTGCATGTGGTTCGTGCATGTGAGTTCCCTCGCTTGGGCGTGTGGTCAAGGCGACTTCATATTGCGCTTTGATAATTTCAGTTTGGAAGTGACAAGTTGCGGTAAGCGAAGTGATTCTGTTTCCAGTTGATATAAGCTCAAGGAAGTGTAGCTACATCATCGAATTCATCCCCTCTCTATAAATTTTTTTTGGATCATTTTGTAGCCATTTCAAGAAGGTTGTTCATTTTGTCAGACGTGTGCAATATTTCAATTGATTACTGAATAATTTATTTAATACAAGACTTCAGTATTATGACTACCCTATCTAATAGTAATGGCTTTAAAATGGTTAGTTGGCACTTTGTGTCAATTGTTGTATTTATCGAAGTTATTTTGTGTCACGGAGACAACAAAGTTTGGGCAGTCTAGAATTTTGTATTACGTACTAGTTTGCATGTATCGCACAAATCTTCTGCTGTTGCTTGGTTGGCGCTTTTTTTCGTCGTCGTTTGTCGTTGTGTAGACACTGGCTCTTGCATGTTATGCATTTCTAAGCTAATAGTTTTTTTTATTTGTGCGAGCTAGTGATTAATTGTACAGGATATTACCTTTCTAATAATGTGATGTATATAGGTAGCTATATATAGAGCTAGTGTTGGTACTCGATTGATTGTTTTTGTTGCTCGTCTGTTTCATTTCAGTTGTACGGTGTGTTAGCTGCGTTGATATTGTTGCTTGCATCAAAAGCTGCGTGAGTGAGGGAGAGTGGAACGCCCTGGGCACAAGGACGACAAAAGTTACCTCCGTCATGACACAGCCGCTAAGCTGCTCTTCCAACTCCGCTGAACATGTCACGACTTACGCAATCAATAATGCTCGAATTTCAGTCTGAATTTCATGCTCGAATTAAAGTCCTCTTATCGTGAGTACGAAAGAGTTGACCGTAGCTTACTGGGGCTGTGCTGTCTCGCTACAAGGGTAGTTTTTCCCATTGTATTCCTTCCGGAGACCGAGCTCTTGCAACGAAGTAAGAAAAGGTCAACTTTGTGCTGCTCGAAAGGATCGTTCATTTCTCTTTTATAGAGCGCCATTCCTTGGCAAATTAACGCTTTCTGTGGAAAGTGAAATGTAAGATATTGGAACCTCACGCTTATGTCGGTAACATATATTCCCGCATTTATTGATTTAGATTGCTATACGGTACTGCTATTCATAACTTGACTGTACCGTGTGTTTCAAAGCCTAAACACGTGGTCGCGGCTGTCATTGGTACAAATTATTTAGAGTATTATAAGACCGAGAATAGTCATTTCTCCGACATTTTTGTCGATCACGTCATTTCTGTCGTCCTTGGCCCATCAGCGAAACTGATTGTAATATAAGTAGCGAGTCACTTTCGATAGGATAAATTATACAACTGTTCTTCAAACGCTACTGGATGTATATCTTAAATTACCGGCTTTAATTGCATTTTTTTTCTCTCTCAAAATCGGCTCGTTGTTTCAGGCTAAAAGTTTTGCGAACTTTAGTTTTACTATTGCACGTTCTCGTACAGATCCGGTATGCTAACTAATGAGAAATATTTTGTATGTGCCCTGATGAGTACCGTCTTGGTAGAGGAGAGTTCTCGTAGCGAGTTGGTTGTGTAACTTGTGTTGCCGTGCATAGAATTGTTAACGCTTGCATTGTTGTTGCTGGGAGCACTTGCCATTGTTAACGCTTGCATTGTGCAACCATACGTTTGTTGGACCACACCGCCAATGCGATAGTACTGCAGTAGTTAGTTAGCTGAGCTTGGACTCAATGTTGAAACTCCTACTAACCACGTAACCAGTGTAGGTCTAATGCCGCGCTATGTGCGTATCGTATCTTTCTATGTTGCAGCTGAAGTATATCTTGAATTTTGGCGCCAGGACTTGATGCGCAATGCTTGTTCTCCACATCCCCCACTAGTACGAGTGACCTGGACGTTGAAAATATATTAACCCCGTTTTGAGAAGTCTTGGTTTCAAGTAGCCTAGTTCTCCAGCATATCTGTTTCTCTTACACTCGTTCTACGTTTTCTTTAGCTAGAAAATCTTAGTCTTACACTAATATACGCCATCATTTATGGTTTTTTACTCCACTATTCTGGTAGTGACTCAACATGGCGTTGGCAACCGCTCCAGTGCCCGATGTAGTGGTCCTGGTTACTGTCTTTGTTTTTGGATTTTCTCTCTTTGTGGAGTTCTCCGTTTCAGTAGTTCCACTGTACTACTACCATACTATCACTATGCTAACCGTGAACTAGTGCCAGTGGTGGCCATTGAATTATTTCCTAGCACTTCATTTATCAAAATCTATTTAGACAAGATTTTAAATTTTTTATCGGTATTTAACGTTTCCAGTTCTGGCCAGTCAATAAATGAATCAAAATATAATTAAAGCCTGGGAAATACTTAATGCCCACCGCGGGCAGTGTACACATGGAGTCCAATTCACGTGAAACTCGTTGAGTTGTGTGTGCTCCTCATATTTCTGAAATTAGTACCTGGTACAACTTTAAAATATGTTTCTGTATTAGTAAGCTTTGTAGCTTTAGCTCTTTCATGAAGAATGTCGTATGGCTTTAATAATTTACAGATATCGTAATGTTTTGGCTTCCAACTTGTACGAATCTTATTACTCATTTCATTGTTATGATTGCTGTCTCCTGCAAGTGTTAGCTCTATCAAGCGGCTTGGAGCAGCAGTATGGCTACTGGTAGTATAGTTTCTTGTGCGAGAGTGGAATTCTTGACCAGAACCCATATGCAGTTTATGTCGAACTAAGTTTCACACTAATAGTGTCCAGTCTCTATAGTTATTTTGTCAGGTCCAGTACAACTTTTTGTTCTGTACATTGCACAACGTTGCCCGATAATCATAGCACACGGTCATAAGCTTTAAAAAAAAAAGAAAAACTTGGGGTGGCTCTCTTACGAATCTACGCAGAGTGGGAAGGATTACTGTTTGATTATAGTTTGCTAAGTATTGAACAGTAGTGCAAAACTTTAAATTCGTATGAATAGTGAAAATTTCAGATCAGAACCTGGACCAAAAGTTTCTCAGTTTCTCTGTCAAAAATTTCGTTGGTGAAATAATTGTGCTGAGGATAAGACACGAGGATTTATCGCATACTTGCGGCTAAATGTACTACTAACTATACCATTTTTGCTGCCGATACCGATAGTATCGGTACACCCCTACTACTAACACAGGCATAGTATTGGTCAGAGCTGCTTAGTTGCGGCAACCGTGACGTCAAAGGAAGCTATTTGTGACGGCACGACTAGCCTCGCTAGGACTTAGGCCGTAAAGTGTAACTGCAGTCGTAGTAACGCAGTTCTCTTCAGTGTTGAGGTTGTTATTAGCGCTATTCTCTTGTAATGGTAAACTATTCTGAAAACAAGAGGTCACTGGCTGTAGTTCTAGCTAGGTCTTAACTGCTATAGTTGCCAAACAATATATGCGTTGCTCTCTAGCTAGTGTATTTTATGTATAATTATGCTGAGTTTGTTTTGCTTCACGCACCATTTCTCAATGGATTGCTGATATGTTTTTTAATCGAAATTGGCAGTTGCCGTGTGTATAGTTTTATGCTTTCCTTGAAAGCGAAACTGTAATTTGTATAAAATCTTAGAAGTTCCTGATTGAACTCTAAATTTTATTTGTTGTCTGTTTTCATATATATCTGTTCGACATATTGAAATCTCAACGTCTTTCCATGATATGCTCAGCAAGTATATTATTGAACATGAAATTAAATCTCTTACTTCTTATCCTCACAGGGAAGTTACGGCTAACTTCAGAAATATCTAATGGAAAATATTCTCGGGTTCTTTTAACTTTTAAAAGGAATTAGATTCCCTGATTGTGCTAATGTTCTTTCTATTTAAGAAAACTTTAATAAAGGTTACTTTTGACGCAAAGGACGTTCGGATCTGTGTAGAACCACTGATATTTACTCTGTAGATTTCCAGCTCCACCTACATTTTGTATTGGAATTGAAACACTTCATCTCTCTCTGCCTTTAAATAAAAAGACTACTACAATTACAAAACTGCATACAAAAATACTCGCTCTAAAAATGTAATGAACTCGACCACTTAAAAGCAAGGAAGTCATCTAAGTGTTACTGCCACCATTGCAAAACTTCTAAAAATTATCAAAGAAAAAGCCGCTTGCTGCATGAAACTGCTTTTTGGCACCTCTTAAATTATCTTTAACTACGAATGAATAGGATCTTTAATCATGTAATTTACATGTTCGTAGAGAACTTACGGTGTAGCTATCAATTAATTAAAAGCTTAGATTGGTGGACTTTCACGCTTCAAAAAATTTGAGCCGGATACACCTGTAGGTATTGTGAAGATTCCTGGTGTTAATTCTTTAAGTCTCCGATCCAATAACAGAACACACTGCATCCGTACAAAAATCTGAATATATGTTTTGATTAAAACACTACTTGCTCATCACAATGGCAACTCATTCAACACTTTCGCTGCCCCCTGAATATTTAGAATCTTTGCCTGTATGCAGTCATTATTTTCCTACGGAAATGCACAGAGCAAGAGAATAGTTGACACACTTCTGCGTCAGGCGGCAGCGAACTTGTTGATATATAATTGAGAACATGAAAAACATTGTGAATGCTCGAAAAAAATTTCATCACACTTTCAGGGACTTGCAGGTCCATTTTAGGAAAGAAAAAAACCTGAAAGCCCATCGCAATCCTAGGCCCAGCTAATATTAGTTGACGGCAGCTACCAGATTTATCGACCGCTTGATGTTTCTTGTTCGTCGGGACCATTTCCTCCTCTCCCGCCCCCCATGAGCATAAAGTACGTGCGGCGTGGGTGTTACTGAAGTAGGTCATTGGCGCTGCTTACTATCTAACGTCAATGAAAATTCTTCGTCTCGGCAACAACTTTCAAGAAATGATATATGTCTTTAGCATGGTTTCTAACTTATAAAAGCAAGAGTCTTCAACCAGAAAGCAAAGAGCATAACGGGAGAAACTAGGATCGAAAAAGTGACGTCACATCGTCGAACACTACAGCCGAACAACGTAAGAGTACTTTGATTATTAGCGCCTAAAAAGTCGTCAGTTGCAAGCTTAAAGCCCGTCAACACATCAATAAATGAAGAGATCATATACTAATGGAACAGTAAATTTAATCATAAATAGAAAAATGCAGGGAGGCTTTCACAGCATCAGAGGCCAAATCTAGGTAGGTATGGCGCCCTGATTGTTTTCTTCCTTGAAGTGAAGTTTTAGTTACGCTTCATATTCAGTTTACACTGCTCATTATTATAGTGGGTTGGGTTACTAGCGCCGCAGGCATCACTCGCGCCTAAGCACTGCTCATCACCCAATATTTTTTAACATTTCCCCATATTTTTCAATAAAATCCATCCAACCTCCCGCCCCTGACAGACCAGGTAGGCTACTTGAGCTGCACCCGTACACACAACACAGTAGGATTGTTATCTTCAAGTACAGAAAGTTTGAGCAATAACTATTCTTACGGTTTCTCTCGCGTCAAGAATATAACACTACTTACACATTTGGTTATGATTAAGAGCTCAACCTACTTTGACTCGACGATGTGACGTCAGTTGCCGACATGCGATCACGGCTAAGTTTTATTTTAGTCCTGGTGAGTCCACCCGTTACACTCTCTGCTTCCTCCTCTCCAACTAATACATATTGCTACAATGAGTTGTATTTACAGCTAACCAAAATTGGACAACCACGTAAATGGTCCTGGTGACGATTTACTCCGTAATATTCAGACAACGAAATTGGAAACGTGAACTCTGCCTTGTCGCTATATAAATTATTACAAATATTTCCTGGTATCTGACAAGATTTATCGCTCATTGAAATGCAATCACATGTACGACAGCACCCATGCTGGAGAGACATATTGTAAGAAATGTTTTTTATCAGTCAAGCCATTCGAAATACAGGGAAAGTCACTGCTATGTCGGGACTTAGTGACTGTGTCCGGTTGTGGAACGTTCGCGGCCGAGTAGTAAATTTAATGGAATTTCAATTCATGAATATTGATGACATAGCACGACCCGCTGCACAATTTAGGATTGCCAAACACTACAGAGTTGTAAAGGACTCGACTTTTTAAAGGACACTAGAGCACTGATAGAAAACATAAAAACTGTCTGTTCATCATGTTCCTGTTCTGCCACGCCCGTGAGCATAAAGTCAACTGTTTGGATCTGCATTGCGTTTACCTCCTTACCGGGTCACATTAACAATCAATTTTCGCAGAAAATTCGCCGTTAAAAAGTGGGTGAACGCTTTTTTTTCTAGGCTTTACAGGACTGAAAGTATTACAGCCTTGCAGGCAAATGTTATTAGCATCTCCGCGACGGAGGTTAAGTTTTTGTCGAGTTTGTCTGTCACCAAAATAACTCAAATAGTTAAGTACGGATCTTTACGAAATTTACAGGGCTTATTGCGCATGTTTGGAGGAACGAATGGTTATTTTTTGGTGTAGATCCGTTCTTCCGTTTGTTTGTCTGCCTCTTTTTTTTCGTTGGTATCATGAAATCATGAAATTTGCACGAATTGTCGGGCATGTTACGAAGAGCAAATGGCCAAATTTTAATGATTTGTTAGTCCGTTTGTTTGTCTCGATGTGCGCTTTAAAGTTTGTCTGCAGCATAACTCAAAAAGTTATAAATAGATATTTTGGAAATTTGCAGCGATTGTTAGATACGTTAAAAGACATAAGTTACCAAATTTTGGCGACGATCGGTTCTTTCGTTAGTGCGTTTGACTGATGTTTGTCAGAATGTTGGTCAGCAACATAATTCGAAAACTTAAGATCGGATCTCTATAAAATTTGCAGATATATTAAAAAAGTTAAAAAGCAAAATGACCAAATTTTGGTGATGATCGGTTTGTCTGTTTACGCGTTTGACTGTTTCTCAAAATGTTCGCTCAGAATAAACTGAAAGAGATACAGAAAGATCTTCAAGAAAATTACAGAAGCTGTTATTACTGTCAAGAGGCACAAGTGCCAAAATTTTGGTAATGATAAAGAGGAAATCCTAGTTCAGGACCACGTAAAATTATTCATTAATATTGCCTTGCTTGGCGAACTTGGCCCTCTCCTCGCGCTCTAGTTATTATCAAAATTTTAAAACTAGCTGAAGCCTCTCTGCCCCTAGCATTATTTACGTAGCCAGGAGAGGCAACAAGAAGGAACATATGGTATGTACAATGTGGAACACGTGCACGAGGGTGTCTCACATTGACTCAACGCACATGGACGCAAGACGATATAGGAGAAAGAGAGCACACAAAAACGAGAGGAAAAAAAAGAGCACAAAAAAACAGGAGGAAAAGTATGAACCTGGAAAGAAACTGTGGACAAGAAAGCATAATTTCCCGAAAACCTAACTAAGGCTAAAGTAATCCACGGGTTGCTACTCATCATCACGTGAGATGGATGATGTAATTGCAAGTAACGTCCCCACACTCGCCGATATACCGCAACGAGAAGAAACTTGAGCCTACAGAAACTGTGCATAAAATATTTGATCCGCAGATGAGAGTGTCTAACAGAGAGACCAACATACAAGAGATCTTCAGCCAAGTCTTCCCTACAACAACGTACATTTTTCACATTGTCTCGTAAACGGATAGTTTTATATTGAATTCTGAATGAGATGAAAATATGTTTAGGTATCTTAAATCGTAACTGAAAAAAATAAAAAGTCTCAATTTCCGTGTACGCGATAACACGAGGTACTTTATCAAATATGATGAACTTTAGATTTTCAGAAAATATAAAATGTTTCTCGGTGATACAGGCATAGTTTACTAACGCAGAGTCGACATAATTCTACTAAAACACGGCGCTTTCATATTTTCCCACAAAATACACTATTTCCTTCAGCTATAAGTTTCTTATATTTCAGCTAGTATGTGACAGGATAGCTGCATTAAAGTTGAAGGTTAATCATGCATATCAGCCTTTTTTAACCTTTCGTTATCGCAATGTTCATCGACTGATGTTTAATCTCAACGGGTTACTTACTATAGAACCTAAAACTAAAATTATTTACCGCTGAAATTAAAAGCACGAAGTCGGCGGGCTGGGAAAGACATCGCTGAAACAGAAACAATTATTTGATGACATTCTATTGCAGGGAAGCTGATCCAGGAAGCAGAGAGCGCTGTGCCATGTGCATGCCTAGTTGATCAGCTAATGAATTTAATGGTTCATTCTCCTTGAATTGTATCCAAATGATGTTACTTGATGGGAGTACTTTCGCTGATCCAAAAAACAGCCTATGGGCAACTTGACTCTTGATACGAATTGAGGGTATGGCGCCGTACATTCTTAGACGAAGTTTGATGATATTCGTTCATTTTGATTTGAAATAATGCAAACTTTCTGCCTACAATTATTGTATTAACCAGCTCCTGTTGAGTTGAGTGGGGCAATGAAGTTTGCACGAAAGAATGGAATGCACAGTTAGTTGGAAGTTTAGTAAATCAAAAGTGTACGGCGAATGATCCGCAATATGTACGCTTCATAGCCTAAGCAAATTGACTAGTATGCTGCTTAGCTCACTATTTACGCAATCCAATCATGTAAGATCCAATGTATTATAATACTCGATCTAATTCGCTATGGTATTGCTATATTCCTTATCTAAACAAAGCTTCATACATTGGCACTGCTTTACACATCTTCGAACTATCGAATATTTAGCTAAAAATATAAAATCTCTACAGTATGTAAAAAGTTTAGATGCTAACAGTTGAGTTTAATTCTAGATCTCTTTGTGCACGAACAGCGGATGCTTGCTCATCGGTCTGCTTTTCAATAAATTATTATTAATATTGTTTTAATTTTCTCCCGCCGTAGCCAAAGCGATCACAACACAACAACGATCTTTTCTATAAGGGGGAGGGGGGCGGGGAGGCTTAATTGGAAAGGGAGGATTAATCATTTATGTACAAGTAGTTAGCGATTTCACTCTGTTGTTAATGAGTATAAATCTGCGTAGTATGACAGCTGGCTATAGGACTTTTCAATAAGTATTCCATGTGATGCCCGCTGACAGACTACCTAGTCTGTATTGTAAATAAAATTCTGTAAATTTTACGGAACAAAGGATGGCAGCAGAAGTGTCAAAAAAAATTCGTAAGATATACGTTATTTCCGGTAATTTTCCTAGCATTCACGAAATACAACTTCGGTGCAGAACTCGAACCCTCACCATAGTTGATCTAAAGTCAGCGCTATCAAGTGCTTCAACGTTAAGCTGTATTGAAACATACTTATGCATGGTGATGCTATGATCAAGTTTTATCATTAATTTCGATGTATCATCTTATTTGTAAGTTACTGGTACAAACTTATAGAGAACCGCACAATAGTGATGTATCTGCCGAGTGCTGTAGTCTCAAGATAATGTTTAAAGGAGTATGATCTGCAATTTCCTCAGCTTAAATAAATACCTGTATTCTGAAACAAATTTCATGAGAAAAAGATATTGTAGAGTTAAATAAGCATTAAACAGTATATCTGCTGCTATGTTTCTAGATTTTCATTTAATTTGTGAGTTTTATCACCTATTATGTAGATCAATTGATGGACCACGTGGCATGTCAAGTAAGACGACGGTATATAGACGGTACGTGCAGATGATGCATTTGATTTTCATAGAAAATGGTTATTGTACTGTAATTAGCAGCCACGGTGCAGCCCCTCACGGGCAGCAATGAGTTTCAAGAGCGAGAACGGTTACCGTCAGAACCAGTAAAGCCAATAGCTGATCGAAAGTGTTCTTGAAATACAACTTCATCTTAGGATGAACTGACAGCATTCATAAGCAGAAAGCAGTTGTTGATAGGTAAACATAAAATAAGAAGTATTATTGAATATGAGACTTCCTTGTTGTTTGAGTTCAGTTGATCTTTGATTCAATGTATAATTATCTTACCTTTTAACGATAAAGGTGGCACAGAGAGAATAATGGCTGTGACAAACGCTCCATCTCATCACAAATCACTGGCGAAAAAACATTACTTCAAGCTAACTAATAAGAAAGATCAATGTGAACAATTCCGAAGTTCACACACAAAGAGATCTGTCGGCATAAACAAAAATTTGATTCATGCTCACTTCAACCTATAATATAATTACAGTCTTAGTATAGAGAGCAGTTGAACTACATCTTCTAGAATCTCACAGCTATCGTTCTCATGCACGTGTTTATGTTGGACAAACGGTATCTACGACTTATTTGGGTCATTTGGGAAGTTAGTATATTCATTTTGTAATATTATCATTCTTACGGAAGAAGAGAATGCTTGGGAAAGTTATATATAAAATATCTATCATTACCAAACAGCTATCTGTTCATTTAAAATATACTGTTTACCAACCAACACAATCAACATAACACCTCACTAGCCTAGTGATTGTACACTTAAGTATGACTGAGCCGCTAAGTCAGTGAGCTAAAATCTACAAAGAAGATCAACCGTTCTGATATAGTCAGGACGAGTAATAGGAATCTGTTTTGGTGGATAGAGGTAATAACACCTCCTGAGTCATTAGCTGCTGAGCTTGTTTCTTCTTGCGCTTCTTTATCTTTTCTTGTCTGATAACGTGGGTAGCTGTGATACCAAGAACTGTTACGGCGACCACAGTTAGAGCTGTACCGCTTCCGAACAGAACGAAAGTTTGCATCCACGCCAAACTATTTTGATGGCACGAGCTTTCATCCGCTCCCGACGGACAGTGCACCGTGCCATCACACCACAAACTCGAGTTTATGCAAGCGAGAATCTCTGGGCACTCCGATGGGCATAACCCAGATCCCGAGTATCGATGACCACCACCAATAGCGATCGATTCAAGGGCGGGAGGTTGAGGATCCCTAGTGATTTCGAGCCACTTTAGAGTGTAAAATCCAGGTTCCCTTCCTATATAACGGAAAAATATATGCTGACGCTCGTGCCAAGGTCCTCTCTCATGCCAACCGGAAGAAAACACGGCTATAGCATTCTCTTCCATATTAGAACTCGGGCAAATTGATTTCACGGGGTGCCCTTCATAGAATACGATTATTCTGTTGTTTGTATTGCACGAGGAGCTGGACGGATGGCTTCCGGGTACACTTAAATAAAGATACTGATTCAGATTTCCACTGATGCTCCACGGGAGCAAGTCACATAAATTAGACAAGGAAGAGTTTCCTAGAGGAAGGACTCCCCAGTTTCCGGTAATGTTTCGATCATGCCGACAAGCACTTGCCACTTCATATTCGTATTCTGCTTCAAAAGAAAAATCATTTTGGTCTTGGCTCCAGGTCATATTTTTTACCGTGAAAACGATAATTAAGGACTTTGCGTGCGATGAAAAAGACACGGGCATGGTTTTGTTATCACAAAGACATCCGACATCTATGAGTAAATTTTCCCTAGCTTCTTCAACCACCTTCAGGGTGGCCGAACTTGGGTAAGACTTGAGGCACCGGAAGGAGTCGTAATGATAGTCATACGGCGACTTACAAAAGGTGTTTCTGAAAGTCAGTTGGGTTATTTTGAGCTTCAGGGTCTCATTTTCATTTATACGGAACACATGGGAACAATTGAGATGAGACGTTCCGCCTCGACCGAACATGAACACGCTCTTTGGAGAAGAAAGAGTGCCTTTGCGGGAGCGCCACGATGAATATTCTCCATGACAAGAGCTTGAATGGCTTTTCGGTTGCTGGCTATCGATGGTTACAAACTCATAGTGCAATACATATTCCAGTGGTGATAAACTAGTTCCGTCAGTAAACTTTTGTGTAATGGTCACGTTCGATGTCTTTGATAAGAAGCTTTCGCTTTGTGTACAGGGAAGCGACAACTTATTCCTTTGTTTTGATCTTATACAAACTGGAGGGTTAATTTCATCACAAAACCTGCCGATAAAAAGTAGGGCAGGTGTTTCCAGAACGCTCTCATTAGCAGGAAATTCTTCTATAGTGAGACCATTTTTGCACTCGTGATCGTTGAAACTGGCGTCAAATTTGCGCTCGCGATAATATTTGCTAAAATATAGCCAAAGAATTTCGTCTTTGTTCCCGACGAAATTGTACAAGCAGGATGAATTACTCGGCATAGAATACGATGGACTACGAATAATGCCATTTTTCACATCCAAACTTGTTATTTTGAATGAACACTCAGACACGGTGTTTTGTTTTCTGAACAGCTCCCTCGCAATTAATTCGAATCCGACAACCATACGAGGCGGATGGTTCATTCGACCAACAGGAGCAGAGTGAAATACTACCAACATTTCTGGCCCACTGGACGTGATATTCGGAAGAGATGTCGATCCGCAAAACCGGACAAGCAAAGGGGCTTTCATTTCACCCCCGTCATATATGCTGATGTGGTCTCCTGGACAGTCTATTTGGATGGAAACTTCAGGAGATATGCGACTAACAATGTCTTGGTCCCCCACATGGATGCGCCTATTATTTGGCTGACTTAGCGAAATAACGGGTTGGAATTCAGGAGAAGGAGCTGGCAACGCCTTAACGAGGTAGTAGCATGTGACGTTGCGCAAGTAAAATCCAGGGAAATTTGGAGATTGGAGGATGCATGTTCTTGTCCGACAACCCTGCAGAATTCTGCTGCAGTCAGTATTGGAGACCACGTCACCGCGGTACTTTGGCGTCTTGGTTGCGCCGTAACGCACAACAGCCGAGGCACGAGCTAGGAAGCGGTACCTGAAAAAGTGAAATAACAAAATTAAATAATTTAAGTCATAATGCTGGGAGTCTGAAAAATGGGAACTTTTGAAACACTCGACCAAAGAAACACTACGAAAAAAATTAACACCATTTCCCGGAGTAATTTATGGCACTCTCAGAAGCAATTTGTTGAATTTCTTTCAAAAATTTCTGAGTTATCTATTTTCGTATTCTTTTTTTGTGTTCAAGAGTTTCAGTTTTTCTGTGCAGCACAATCTTAATATTGGTGGATAAAATATAAATGCTTGGCTGCACTGAAAATAAAGTGCGCCGAACGTGAAGTCTTGCCTCGTTAATAGTATCAGTATCCTGGCTCAGTAACACTCTGAAGTTCAAAAATTTAAAAAGTGCGGTAGTCTGATACATAGAGGATATGAACTCTTTTATTAGCAGTCTATGCTACCTCGCTACACTTTTTTTACTGTATTAATAAAATCGTACAAAGAATTTTTGAAGCAAACTAACACAGCCTGATGAAAAAAGGCTTAAGAAAACTAAAGCAGACCTCGGTTAAACAGGTAATTGTGACAAATTTAGCCAGTGATACTGCTAATGTGCAGGGATGATGAGGGGTTAGGGGAGGTGATTATGGGCTTATCCGGTGGCACTGCTGACGAGGAGGATCTCAGTGCCGAGACGGTGGAGGGTTAGAACAGCTATTCAAATGTGTGGCAGGTGTTACCCAGTGACACTCCGCTCGAGAGTGTGTCAGTATAGAATGTGAGGACTAGAAAGTGTGATTATGAGTGAGGTTGAAGCACTGCTGCAATACAGAGTGTTTGCATACGGTTGGCGAAGGATTAAAGCTCCCATAATATTTAAAGAAGTTCGAACCAATAAATGGTAAGTATAAAACATTGAGGAGCATAATAGCCTCAACTAGATAGAATAGTAACACCCATTCACTTTTTAAGAAGGTGAGTTTACAATAATTTGTTCCCAGTGTGAGTCGCCCTATCGAAAGCATGCACTATACATAGTCCAAAAAGAGGAAGAAATAAGAGTTATGCAGCATGCCGAGAGAAACGTAGGACCCATGCGCTATGGTATTCCCAAGCAGGATCGACGCGGTTGGGAATAGCAAGTCGAGAATAAAGGATAAGACCAGAGCATAATGTGATAAGTAGGAGTATGGCAATGGAAGGAAAAACAAAAGAGGCACGAAGGAAAGACGTCCAGAAGTACTAACTAAAGCTACGCGGATACAATTTGATGCCACTTGACATTCAGTTGAACGGAACACAATAAACCAGAAAGGAGGAAGAGGTAGTCCTCTCAGTAATACTTGCTAACTTAAAACTGCCAGTATATAATGATTAAAAATGAACGCTTTGAATACAATGACCCAGCATCAGCAATTCTGATATGAATGAAGAACAATGTTTTACCTGTTAGTTAACAGCAATGTGACATAATAAACTGTATTAGGTATGAATCTCAGTTAAGAAGAACTGATGATTAGGAGAAAGGTAGCACTTTGCATATCGTTCAAACTATGGGGTCCCTTAGCTTTCCAAGACATATAGGATGGGCGAACCTATTTAACTCAATCCTATGGCTTATGGCCCATCCTATGACCCTTGAAGAAAGAGTTCACAATTACTGGATGTTCCCTTCTCAGTACAATATGCCTTTAAGGGCAATGATATATTATACGGCACTATAATTGGCACATACCAAGTTATGTTATTCCTACAAAAATGGCAACATCAACTCTATATTTACCAGTCAATGCTACTCCGCTATACTGAAGCTTTTTCCTCCGAAGAAATACAATGGGGAAAAGAAACATTGTAGCCAATAATACAGCTTGGCGTGCATAAGATTAGACAATACACTGGAGGTCTATTATGTACAGCTCACCTAATATGCAGCTGCGGTATCTCCGATTTATCAGCCGTTATGATGCGTACGGTGACGGAATTGCCCTCACTGTAGAAGATATTGGTACCTTCGCCTTCTCCACACCAGCGCCCTCCTCCAGTGTTGCGGCCATTGCCCCCTCCAGAACCCTCCTCTATGCTGATGTAGCTGCCCCTGCATAGACCGTCACGCTGGGGCGCTGCAGCAAATCATTAAGGCTTTAGTTATCAAAGAGAAAAGGGCGAGACGCAGCTACGTAATTATAATGAAACAAAGTGACATCAAGCGCTGCAGGTGAGTAAAAATCAGTAAAAGAATATATATTTTATACAATAGGATCGTTGGGGAACAGTCCCACGAAGCGCTTTTGTTCGTCTAAAATAAATAGAAGTATTTAAATTGGGCCTAAATAAAAGTTTCCAGTTTTATACTGCGCTCAAACTAAAACACCAGACGGTGCTTCGCAGCTAAGCACAATAATCAATTCAATTGGGCCCAATGAAATCAATGAGTAACTACAGTGACACAGAAATCATCATTAGCATAAGCAACGGCATTCACGTAAAAGGAATTAATGAAACAACTTCATACAAGAGAATCAATGAGCAGTGTAGATAAGTTGAGAAAATGAACCATATCATCAATAACCCTAGCCAGTTCAAAATAATAACACAGGTGCACAGAATGGCTCAACGACATAAATACATAAGGGTTATTGCTTAGTACAAAGCAACGGTTAACCGCTCGTTATCAAAATTTAATGTGCCCAGTACGTTTCATGGAAAACATTTGCATCAACTACTGTTAGATGTCCAAAAATATACATGAAGACAACATATATGAGAAACAGAAGGAGGGTAAAGGCAATGGGAGCAAGAACAACGCGCTTTGTAATCTAAGGCTTCGGCTAATACGTCTATTCTGGAAAATGCAAATGACCCTGGACATCAAACACCGATTTTGAATTAAACTGGAACAAAGTCAGTCGAAAAATCATGAGAATTTCAATGTCAATGCGATAGGGGAAAATGAAATGTTTCCCTCTATGCAGGTACAGCATTACAGACGTCCAGTCAGTTCCGAATATTGGAGTAGAGTAAGTTAGTATATTTTCATCCGCATGATGGCGTTACGAATATGACTAGATGCCTCAACACGGTATTACGAATCATAGCCTACACTAGACTGGACGGCGCACTATAGATATTATCAATAGTTCCCTGCAGCCAGTTATTGAACTTTAGTAACCTCTTTCCTAGCTAACGGTGGATCCTCGAACAAAAAGCAAATTGTTTAAAGTGATGCCAGGAATGTGTTTATCAGCAACAATCACAAAATCCTCACTGATGGTGATCGGCAAGCGACAATTGTTGAAACTAAAGATAAATCAAATAATACATTACATCCCAATATAGGTTTAATTTGAGATGCTCACTATATGCTATTATTATAATTATGCTCCTTTCTTAACTCTTCCTGCCCACAAAGTACACTGTGATCAAATGAAGGATGACAAGAAGGGACATAAAGAATGTCAAGAAATACGTGGAACCCATGCACGATTCAACGCTTGGGAACAGCAAGTCGGGAATGAAGAGGAAAAAAAAAAGAGTATCATCAGTAATGGTCTGAAGGTGAAAGGAAGCCAAGTGGGACGAAGGAAAGATGTCCCGAAGACCTAGCTAAAGTTAATTAAGGTAACCTACGGGCTTCCCGAAACATAGGAAGGGCGAGCCTGAGTCCTTCACGATAATTATTCTAATGATAAGAAATTTCATATCCCTAGAAAAATTCTTAAACCATCATTATCTCTCTCTGCAAGCAATACGAAAAAAAAGAAAACCTTGTTACTTACAGCATGGCCTTGTAGACATTGTCGACAGGCAAATCTGCCCATCCATTGCTAATTTTCTGCCCACGCTACTATTAACACTGAATACCTGAATGATTTTGAGTGCTGCGCATGTTGGGCCCAGCATCCAAATAAGATAGTAATAAGATAGTCAACACTTTTTCTTCGTTTACTTGAAGAACATGACCTAGGAACATGTATATTTCATTTTGTCGTAAACAGATGGCCTCAGCTGATGAATTTATACTTCTTGCTTATAAATACATTCCTTGCATTTCCATAACGGTTTTCTAAGGTTCCCTATGTTTATTTGCGAATATTTAATTGAATATTAGTGAATAAGCCTTTGGATTTACATGCGATGAACGTACTGTCAAGTGTGGTGTATGATATACTGTATGTATGAATAATAATAATAATCCCATTTATTTCTCATCTGGAGACTGCGTCCAACAAGGTTAGGACACAGTATCCTGAGGTTTTCATGCTTAGAATGCAATATGTTAGACCAAATTTCTTGAAGTAAATGCTTCACATGGAGAAAAAATTATTTACCTACGAACCATACCCCCACCGACACGCTGATATCTGTTTATTTATCATACTGACGCCATTAGACATTATTAGCAGTTCTATTCCTAAGAGAAAGAAAGTTTTTGGGCGTTAATAGCATGAGAATCTGAATTACGAGAATGCATTGACGATACGGGGAAATATACTTGAAAACTGTCAAGGAGATACATTTTGTACGTTTCTGAGTGAGGGATCATTTTGTTTAAGCCTCCGTAGACACAAATAAAGTATTTCAAGCAGAAGTAACCAAACTTCAAGGCCTAGGACCCCTTGCTGGGGGCGTTTCTGACGGATATGGCCATTAGTAGTCCAAAAAAGTCTATAAAAACACCCTAAATGAAGTAAAAAGTGCGTTTATGCGCGTGGCTCTAGCCGCGTCAGGAAATAAACCAGAAGTAAAATAAGTGTAGAACTGTGAGATGAGAATCCATTATGGAAAAACAACTTCCATTATGGAAGAGCAACTTTTGAAGTACTCTGCAAGAGCAAATTAACTGCTACGACACAGTATATTCTGAAACAACAGTATAGTCAGACTCAGTAATTACCTCCGCCAACGAGGTTATGTTTTCGTTAGGTTTGTCTGTCTCTTTGTTTGTTTCTTATTCTGTCTGTCTGTCATCAAGATAAATCAAAAAGTTATGGACCGATTTTGACGAAATTTACAGGGATGGTTAGTTATGCTAGGAGGAACAGATGATTAACTTATGGTGAAGGTCCGTCCATCCGTTTGTTTGTCTACCTGTTGTTTGTTAGCACCATAACTTCAAAAGTAATGGACGGATTTTCATGAAATTTGCATGATTGTTGGGTTTATTACAGAGAGTAAATGATCAAATTTTTTGAGATGATTTGTTGTTTCGTTCGTTTGTTTGTCGCTGTGTTTGATTTTATGTTTGTTAGCACAATTACTCAAAAATTTATGGATGAATCTTTATGAAGTTTTCAGAAGTTGTTAGTAATGTTGAAAGACATAATTATTGATAAAATTTTGATGATCGGTTTGTCCGTTTGACTTATGTTTGCTAACATGTTTGTTAGCAGCATAATTCAAAATCCTATGAACAGATCCCCAAGAAAATTACAGACACTATTTAAACTATCAAACGGCACAAGTGATCAGATTTTGGTGTTGATACAAAGAAAATCATGGTTTCAGAGCCGATTTGAAATTTTCCGTTACCGCTACCCTGCTTGGCGGAGGTATGCACTCTTAGGGTGCTCTAGTGTTGGTAATAGTATCTACTAGTTAAAATTACTGCGAGATGTTGACAAATCATTGGCATGTACAATATAATAAACTATGGATACCATTTGATACATTTTGGAGTAAAAAACTGCTTACAATCCCAAGTGTTGATTTTATTACGTAACTTTGATCTTATCAACTCCGGGTGAAGCTGCATGCTTATGTTACTTATTCGGTGTTAGTTTAATTACATAACAGTAATTTCTCACGCCGTACGCGCAATAGCATAGACTGTTGTGTTACTCGATTACGAAGCAAAATTTTTCTCGCTCTACATAGAATGTATTTGAATTAGTTTGTACAGTTTACAATAAAAAATTAACTGCTCCAGATGCAACAGTAAACTTTATAGTTGCATTACTTGGACTAGATAACAAGAAAAAACACCTATTGCAGATACAACAGCATGCCTGCGGGACTCTGAATACCTATAAAAAAAAATCTCACCAGCTCTCTAGATGTAACGTAGTATTCGTATCATTTAGATTACAATAACGAGAAAACTCACCAGCTCTCTAGATGTAACGTAGTATTTGTATAATTTTGATTACAATAACGAGAAAACTCACCAGCTCTAGATGCAACAGCATATTTCCCAACGCTAAACTTCTCAAAGGTGAGCTGCACGATGTCCCCGTGGTCTCCACCGCCTGCAGTAAAGGTGAGTAAGCACGGTGGCGGTGGGGACTTGGTAGACAGAGCAGCCGGTGGAGCTCGTGAGCTCGGCAGGGACGGGACAGTCACGAGGTAGCTGCGGTTCTTCAGTCCGTGGTAGGTTCTGTTGCAGGCTGGGGGAGCAGAGGTATTGGGGTTAACTTACGAAAGAAATCTGGTGAAATTACATGCTTCTGGTGATATTACAGAATTGTGGTGAAATTACATACTTCTGGTGATATTAGAGAATTCTGGGGAAATTACATAGCTACTTCTGGTGATATTAGAGAATTTTGGGGAAATTACATTCTTCTGGTGATATTACAGAATTCTGGTGAAATTACAAAATTCTGGTGATATTACAAAATTCTGGTGAAATTACAAAATTCTGGTGATATTACAGAATTCTGGCGAAATCATACACTCTTCTGGTGATATCACAGAATTCTGGCGAAATTGCAAACTTCTGGTGATATTACAGAATTCTAGCGACATTAGGCGAGGTACTTTCTGTTAGGTGAGGTGCTTTCAGTTAGGTGAGGTGCTTTCAGTTAGGTGAGGTGCTTTCAGTTAGGTGAGGTGCTTTCAGTTAGGTGAGGTGCTTTCTGTTAGGTCAGGTGCTTTCTGTTCGGTGAGGTGCTTTCTGTTCGGTGAGGTGCTTTCTGTTCGGTGAGGTGCTTTCTGTTAGGTGAGGTGCTTTCTGTTAGGTGAGGTGCTTTCTGTTAGGTGAGGTGCTTTCTGTTAGGTGAGGTGCTTTCTGTTAGGTGAGGTGCTTTCTGTTAGGCGAGGTGCTTTCTTTTAGGTGAGGTGCTTTCTGTAAGGTGCGGTGCTTTCTTTTAGGTGAGGTGCTTTCTTTTAGAAGAGGTGCTTTCTGTTAGAAGAGGTGCTTTCTGTTAGAAGAGGTGCTTTCGGTTAGAAGAGGTGCTTTCGGTTAGGTGAAGTGCTTTCGGTTAGGTGAGGTGCTTTCGGTTAAGTGAGGTGCTTTCGGTTATGTGAGGTACTTTCTTTCAGGTGAGGTGCTTTCTTTTAGGTGAGGTGCTTTCTTTTAGGTGAGGTGCTTTCTTTTAGGTGAGGTGCTTTCTTTTAGGTGAGGTGCTTTCTTTTAGGTGAGGTGCTTTCTTTTAGGTGAGGTGCTTTCTTTTAGGTGAGGTGCTTTCGGTGAGGTGAGGTGCTTTCGGTGAGGTGAGGTGCTTTCGGTTAGGTGAGGTGCCTCAGGTTAGGCGAGATGCTTTAGGTTAAGTGAGGTGCTTTAGGTTAAGTGAGGTGCTTTAGGTTAGACGAGGTGCTTTAGATTTGACGAGGTGCTTTAGATTTGACGAGGTGCTTTAGATTTGATGAGGTGCTTCAGATTAAACGAGGTGCTTCAGATTAGACGAGGTGCTTCAGATTAGACGAGGTGCTTTAGATCAGAGGAGGTGCTTTAGATTAGACGAGGTGCTTTAGATTAGACGAGGTGCTTTAGATTAGACGAGGTGCTTTAGATTAGACGATGTGCTTCAGATTAGACGAGGTGCTTTAGATCAGAGGAGGTGCTTTAGATTAGACGAGGTGCTTTAGATT
>LQNS02278125.1:19175814-19188219 GCA_001587735.2 Parhyale hawaiensis | reverse complement strand
CTAGAGGCTAGGCCAGACTAGAGGCTAGGCCAGACTAGAGGCTAGGCCAGACTAGAGGCTAGGCCAGACTATAGGCTAGGCCAGACTATAGGCTAGGCCAGACTAGAGGCTAGGCCAGACTAGAGGCTAGGCCAGACTAGAGGCTAGGCCAGACTATAGGTTTGGCCCGGCTATAGGTTAGGTCAGACTATAGGCTAGGACAGACTATAGGTTAGGCCAGACTAGAGGCTAGGCCAGACTATAGGCTAGGCCAGACTATAGGCTAGGCCAGACTATAGGCTAGGCCAGACTATAGGCTAGGCCAGACTATAGGCTAAGCCAGACTAGAGACTAGGCCAGACTAGAGACTAGGCCAGACTTGAGACTAGGCCAGACTTGAGACTAGGCCAGACTTGAGACTAGGCCAGACTAGAGGCTAGGCCAGACTAGAGGCTAGGCCAGACTAGAGGCTAGGCCAGACTAGAGGCTAGGCCAGACTAGAGGCTAGGCCAGACTAGAGGCTAGGCCAGACTAGAGGCTAAGCCAGACTAGAGGCTAGGCCAGACTAGAGGCTAGGCCAGACTAGAGGCTAGGCCAGACTAGAGGCTAGGCCAGACTATAGGCTAGGCCAGACTATAGGCTAGGCCAGACTATAGGCTAGGCCAGACTATAGGCTAGGCCAGACTATAGGTTAGGTCACACTATAGGTTAGGCCAGACTATAGGTTAGGCCAGGCTATAGGTTAGGCCAGGCTATAGGTTAGGCCAGGCTATAGGTTAGGCCAGGCTAGGTTAGGCCAGGCAAGGTTAGATTAGACTCGGCTAGGCTAGGTCAGTTTAGGTTCATGTGGAGTCGCCGGGTATTTTCTCCCATAGGAAAACACTGGGAATTCCAAAGTCAAATATTTCGAAAACTAAGCATTTGTGAGCAAAGTGGTCTTCATGTAAAATGTGTTTGGTACCTAAATGGGTCCTTTTACCTATATAACACCTTAAAATGTCAAATTTCTATTTTGGACCAAGAACAAAAATTGACCGTTCATTGGCTTTAGCCACAGCCATTTATTATTTTTGTAGCTATTAATGCGTTATTATTTAAACAAAATGCTTTTCAAAATCGCGTGGTTTCGTTTCACTGCAATTGTACAACTTACTTCGTTACGATGCGGCCCATCACCCACGGAGGTATTAGCGCCCTCTGCAATTGTACAACACCGATTTTGTATATTTCTATTGATGTTACCGGAGTTTTGTAATCATGACTGCAAAAAACTGCTTCTTATATGAAATAATTGAGCACTTAACACTACACGACTGCGGTGGGGAAACGAATAAGTAAAATAAGTAAACACGACAGGCTATGAGGGCGATCGCCAGGCTTGCATATGAACGTCTGGTTCACATAATCACATTAGCTTGTCAACATGGCGCGTACAAGGTCGCGTATACTACTCAGTGTTGCTTGATGTAGATACGGCGTCCCGCCTTCTAGGGCTCGGACGCCCTTATCCGCAAGGCTGCTGAAGAGTCGTTAGGTATATTTGGGAACAGAACTTTAACGACACCTTCCTTTGGCAATCCATTATAATTTTCCTTAACATAAAGTATTTTTCGTTCAAAGAAAATCCTTTACGATAAGCAAAAGTTCTTGTCTAGTGTTGCCACTGGGTAAGGTTCTTCGTAAGTGTGGACAGGCTCGTGTGGATACAGTCTATTTCTTAATTGGTTTAAACTCAGATTCAGAGTTAAGGTGTGTAACGGCGGTATTAAAGAAATTTCTATTCAATTCATCAATATATGCTAGAAGAAAGTCATGATTATTTTGCTTTTGAGCGAGAGGACAACATTGAAAAGGTATCGATGTTCTAAAAGTCAGACCAAGGTTACAGTGACAGGATTACAAGGATTATAATTATCAGTGAGCTTAAGCACTCAGCCTCCTAAGCCGCACCGTCCTATGTGTTATGAAATGCAACAATAATTACAGTCCTCAAAATAATCCTCACATGGCGGTCGGTTGACGTAACAGAGCTTTAATTAGTGGTAATATGGAATGATGTAATGAAGAATACAGCGTTCGTTAGGATTCGCGTACTATCTGCACTTATTGCCCTCTGAAAGAAAGTTATTAAATAAAAATGTTTAATTGTGCTAGCACTAATATTCTTGAGACATATATCCTAAAAAAAAATATTTATATAGGTGTATATATGATATAAAAGTCAAACAATTGATACTGCAAACGCCGTACCGGAAACCCTTACCGCGTGCATGCGTAACGGCAACACAGGTTAGGGCGCCAGTCAGGAGCTATCCCGGTCTTATAGTACCTCAGAACGAGGTCGAGATCTGGAGAAATTGGCCGTACGCTGTGACTAGGAAGAGCTTGTTCCTGGATGCTCGTCAATGCACTAAGAGCAGGATTTCGAGTCTTATTTGATGACATACAGCGTAAAACTACCCGTGCGCAAACCCGCGACATCTTTGCTGACTTCGACGAGTCAAAATTGTCGGAACTTCAAGCTTGGCACGACATTTCAAGGCACACGTGGCGGGGGAAAAGATCATGCAGTTGCAATGGCTTAGGGTAAAATTATCACAAGTTGCATTAAATAGAAAACTTTGGTTTATTGAATTTCATTGCATGTTTGTAAGCCGGATTTTTATTCACTGTGTGTAGTATGTACCTACCTACTCAGTGAATGAATTTTTTGTACCGTCTTGAAGCCCGTAAGCTATACTTCGGCAAGTACGTCTCTCGATCCTGGCTACCGTTGTCGTAATCTAAACATAATATTTTTTTACATTTTTCGCGGCGCAGATTGAATCGTAACCTTATAAAATGGAGTTTTAATTAAAATGCAGGCATTAAATATGGTAGCTGTAAGTAGATATGGGGAAAACTGACTGTACGTTGCTTTGAATTGATCGAACGCTAGGACAAAGACTGGCCTGGACCCATTTAGCAGAATGCGCTTTTCAGGCAACTATTTCGCTGAGTTTGGTGGATCATTTCTTGGTGAAATACAACTCTCAGCACTTTTTTACTTAGTGTCCGCATTGGGCTTTCTTAGAATCATCACGATGAGTTGATCAAACGATGAACTGGAATTCGTTCGTTTACGTTGCCTATTACCGAGATTGGCATTCCGCCAACATACTGTAAGCTCTACCAGACGTCGAGAAAAGATTGCCTGGGGAGCGAAACAGCAAGATGAGTCTTGGCTAATTTTTATCGTCGAGTTCGAGCAGTTCAAAGCAACTTGCAGTACAGCTTTCACCGTTATCTATTTACACCTACGGTATTTAACGCCTGCATTTTGATTAAAACTCCATATTATATGGTTAAGATTCAATTTGCACTGTCAAAATTGTAAAAATAATTTATGTCTAAGTTACAAGGACGGTAGCTAGCAGAAACGTATTTGTCAGTGCTTCGTATACGAACTTCGAGATCGCATAAGATGCTCAATACAAGGAATAACAAACCAGCGGTTAAATGCGCAATAAACTCGTTAATATTTTCCAGTTCTATTTGATGCAACTTGTAATAATTTTACCCTATATTAGGCATTGCAACCGCAAGAACCTATCCACCATGCACTGCGAGTGCATTGACGTGTTGCACCAAGATTCATAGTTAAACAGTTCTTTTCTAGTCAGAATCAGTAATGATGTTGCGCGTCTGCGCACGGCTTTACAATTTTGAGTTACAATTACACGCGTGGCATTCGTACATTGCGTTTCTCTTGGAACGTATGGATTTTGTAAGATACAAGATAGTAAATCCAATGTTATCGTAACGTTAGTAAATCATGGCCCTGAATAGTAATAATCGACAACAACAGATTTACAAGTACGGTATGGTTTATACTGTCTTGGGGTGCAACTATGCATTTCAACAGAAGGACCGGCTCACCAACGCAAACAAATAGTAAATAACAACATACATAACATAATAAGTCACTGTACTGACCTCAGTTCTTAAATACTTTTTCATTTGCATTGCTTGCAACATTAATTTTACTCCCTAATTGTTCATTTAAATTACCCAAGTTGGGAGAGGCAATATATACTGCAAACAGTCTCGACAGTTCATTCTAGTCCTCTTTCTTTACTTCACTCGTAATTATTTAACTCCTCAATGTCTAAGTGAAGCTATCATTAGAATTCTATTTCGGTTTTAATTATGAAGGATGTTTGAAGCTCGTTTGCATTAATATAATGGTCAGCGGACCATATCCGACTCATAACAATCGACTTGAGCATCAACTTGGGTCGGACTCATCTCCAAGAACTGCAGCCAGGTTCATTACGGCCTTCAAATTGGCCAAGTTCGCCTCATCTGCATGGTCTTCCTGGACGCGATTGCATCTTTATTGCTTAAAAATTGAGTAGCCGATGCAGTTATGGGAAGAAACTTTCAGGCCCGAACGTAAGCTTGCTTACGAAATTACCACGGATTGCGTAGGTTGCCGCGGAATAGCCTGTTGGGTGGAAGAATGAACGAGAAATTTTAGGGAGGTAGTGTGCGGTACTGCATGCAAGAAGCGACATAGTTATTAAAGGCTTGCTGAATACGTCAAATACACACGTAATTGGGAAAGGACGCATGTAGCTTATATACGGTTAGTAAAGACAAATGTGTCGCGATGTAGCTGGTAGTGAAAGAGCGTGTTTGGGGGATGACTTGGGAAGTGTGCGGCACTGTATGCAAGAAACGATATTAAGGGTTGGCAGAGGACTTAAGAAATACATGTAATTACCGCTAGCTACAGATGTCATCGACTGAGACATTGAAGTTGTGTTAAGCTACGTCCACTGGCTTTGACCTGTCCAAAATTTCAGACAGAAGCAATGGTTTCACCTCTTAGAGCACATGTCTGGTGCAAACCTCAACTGATTATGCTTGCGTCAGCCAAGAACTCAATTCTTCTCCATAGGATAGAGTTTTGGCCATCTCAACCGCAATTAGGTAGCTGCTAACACCTGTACCACGATTAAAAGTTATGGAAGCAACTCTCCTATCTGACGTGCCGGACTAGTCCAGCCCATGGCGAGCATAGCCCATAAGCGCCTTCGATCGGCACGTAAAAGGCGAGATCAGTGACGCTCCTTAGGTTCAATTTGTCCCAACCCCAGACAGATACTCTGGTTCCGCTATCTAGAATCGAGTGTCAGGTAGTGGCTTCTTATTGATTATTCTCGAGACGGTCGAAAGTTAAATCCTCCTGCTGGTCAGAAATGAGTTTTCTACCTTGTCATTAATACTCATGATGTGTGAACACGATCCAAAAGGGCGGAAGCAATGTTCCCATCTAAAGCGTCCAGATAAGTCAAATCTCACGAGCCCAGCAAAATTTCTTTCTTTGCACCAATCGATGGCGCTTTTAAACCATACCTAATGGATTTAATTTGTCCGGGACTTCGGAGAGGAGCGTTGGTTTCGCTACACTGGATCGTCTTACATGTGTTAAACGGCTTGATTAAGCTATAGATGGTTGAAAGCTTCATTTTTCAATGGCAACATTGAGTTTTGCGAAATTCTCTAAGGTAATGGATTTAAGGTTGGCGCTTGAAACTTTACCTAAAGGGGCAAACCAACGTGCCAATTTCGGTCCAGCCTAGTCTAACGGGCATAGCATAATTCGGCTTCGCCCTACCAATTAATAGCACCGGTAGTCCTCTTATCACGAAAGTAAAGACAGAGGACGTCGATGCTAAACAGTCTGTTAAATGGGTGACTGAACAGTGAATTTTTGAAATTATGGGAGGGTTCAATTAGCTGGCAATGTTCAGCCTTCGAGGCATGGCTTGTACACGACTTCAGACAGGTGCCTCGGCTTCTACTCGCGGATTCAAGTTTCAGGGGCAGACTCTTAGTCGATTATCTGTAAGAATGTCAAGAAGTCAATCTTACTCAGAAAAATGGAGTTTTCCGCAAGCTTAATATAATCGTGCTGCTTCTAGCACCTGCAACACGATTCAAACTGACGAAACCAAAGTTCCTGACGGCTGTTTCGACATCCCCTATCGAGTGAGCTTGGCTTAGATCTACTAGGAGCACGTTCGATTGGGCGCCACAAAATTAAGCCGTATAGGTTTGACTTGTTCGAAACTTCACGCAGGTGCGCTGGCTTCGATCCGTACAACTGAGTTTCAAGCACTGACCCTCAGTCGGTTGCCCAGGAGACTTGCAGAAACTCAAGCTTGCTCCGTAAAATAAAGTTTTTAGCCTCCTCAACGTAATCGATTCAAAGCGCAAAAACCAAAGTTCCTGTCTGCAATTTTGTACAAAGCTTGGCTTAAATCGAATTCGACGGCCCAAGCGAATTCGTCGATTACACGATGTGTTTGAGATTCAGGCTCGGACCGGAAACATAAATTTCAACACTTGCAAATGATTCAATCACTACAGAAGGGAATCGAATTTCTTTCACTTCAATCGCTTATTCAGTTTTTATACAACGAGAAAAGTGTTGTCCCAAATTTAGCACGGTTTTTCACGTCCTGAAGGAAATGGGTGCTCGTTTTGGCACGTCTTTATTTTCCAAGTATGTGAACACACACACACGCACACAAAAAAATGGTTGGCTATAGGCACCACATTTATGTGGAAAGGTTGGCACTTTTTCATTTTCTTAAGCACAGTTACTGGCTCAGATTCTGCCTCAAATATCTTCCAAATGCATAAGCCAAACTACAAAGAAGTAATACCGTTTCAAATTTACATTTACGGTGCCAAAAGTGTCAAAACCGCTCACAGCTACAGCTTCTTTTCTCTGTTAATGTTAGATCCGCAGCAAAATGTTTCACCTAAAAATATTTTGCAACGTATAGACACCCTTCACAGGTTCATCGCTTGTTCATACGTCACCTTGTTCAAATGCATTGCTGTGTCTGTTCAGAGAAAAAAAAAACAGAGTGCATAGCTTTCTGGATTTTAAGTCATATCAAATTTAAAGCAATGCCCGAAACTTTATTAGTGATACTTAATAAGCAAACTAACGCGATAGCCAACATTTTCGTAAGTCTTTGTGGTTGTGGTTGCCAAGACAAGATGAAACGTTCGGATGTTTTGACGTACGAACACAAAGCAAAATACTAACGTGTGAAATGGTCTTAACTTACATACAAATTTATATCCAGTAAAAATGTTGATTATGAGTTATTAAAATATATAAGTAAGTAAATTAATTGAAAAAAGAAGCAAAAGTTTGAAAGAGAAAGCTGGAATCATATATGATAGAAAGTAAGTAATATCCGCCTCGCAATATTGCGGTATAAATGAGCTTTACGTAGCCAGAACCATGCAGTTTCGGTCCCTTTGGCCGATCAGTGTTTCGTCGGACGGAGAATCTGTAATACACTGGCGCTGGCATGGCTACAGCAGCAAAGAAAGTCGCAGCTCTCTTCCTGAGCAGCAATAAATGTTCAAAGGCGGCAAGCTTCCTTAACGCAACAGCGCTGGGCACCGGCAATCGGCCACTTGCTTTGGTCTCACACTGTCTAATATTAGCAGGCTGGGCTATAGTTTCACAAGACGACATGCAATCTATAACTGTAGTAAGTGACCTGGTGCCTTATCGCCATTACTTTTCAAAACGAAAAGTTTTAGTTCAGTGGAGAGGGCATTTTCATACAACCGAAAACGCAATGAACTACCAAAACTTTCAATGTACTTAAACAACCGATCAAAGCAAGATGATAGTTTAGTTGAGCACCAATTATTTAGGCATTTCCATTTTGATCAGTGCGATCGACAACACAAAGGCAAGTCACCTTTCCATTAAGAGCACTGTATCTTCGCAAAAAATAGAAAGCTCCGTATCTCTATCGGGCTACTCACGCAGAAGATCGTATTTTGTTCCACAAGGTCCTACAAGTCGAAAAGTCTTTGGAATATTTGCTTCTGGCCAACGCACCGTTCGGGTAAAGGTAAATGCGTTAATCCACAACTTATGGGAGTAGCGCGTGCATTTTTCGTAAGCACCAAAAATCCTCTTTCGGCGCACGCTGGTACGGGGATTTCGCTCGGGGCTCAGGGTAAAAATAAGACCGCCAGGAGGCCTTTATTGGTGTTTTGCAGCGATAAGGCGCATAATTGGCGATTTGTTGGGATGGAAGGCGTCAGCTTCCCGGGAGGTTGCCAATATCAGAGCCATCATTAGTGGTCGTTTATGCACCCGCTGTTACTGCCCAAAAACTCTTTGCTGCCATTTGCGTTTGCCTCCTTGTGGCCTTGTCATTTTTGGAGATCTCAACGAACGGATGCGATTTTTTTTTTGGGGGAAAATCTTCAGTTGCACGGGTCTGGTGCACCCGAGCGGAAGACTGACACGGTGATGCAGGCCGGACGGAATAAACGGGCCGGAAGGCGGTCGATCTCGACGTGTGATGCGGCAGAGGAGTATTTTCTGCAGACGATTTCGAGCAGTGATTCGATGGAAAAGCACTTTCTGCGGTCGGTCTGGGCGACAGATACGGCAGAAGTGTATATTTGGTGGACGATTCCGAGCTGTGATTCGAAGAAAAACACTCTTTGCGATCGGTTCGGGCGACAGATACGGCAGAGGAGTATTTTCTGTGGACGATTTCGAGTTGGGATTCAATGGTAAAGCACTTTTTGCGGTTCACCTAGACTCTAGGCTGCAGATGTAACGAAGAATTACGGTTGGTAGATAATTTTAAGTTGTAATTCGAAGACCAGATACTTTGGGGTTAGTCTAAGTAACATAAAACGCGGAAATATATATGTGGTAGACGCCTTTGCGCTGTGATTAATGGAAAACTGCGTACTTCGTTAGTCTAGCGAATAAATGCGGCGGGCGTGTATATACGATATCAGATAGGCTACTTTGAACTTTGATTCAGGGGGAAAGGACTTTTAGAGGTCTGTCCAGGCGACAGACGCTACAGATGAGCATATTTATGCGACGGACGATTTCGAACTGCAATGCAAAGAAAAGACAGATTTGCCTGAGAACTATACTCGGTAGACGATCTATATAGAGCTGTAATGAGATGGAAAAACACTCATGTCGTCAGTCTGGGCACCAGATGCGACTGAAAAGCATTTTTTATGGACGATATCAAGCTGCAATTAGAAGCAAGATCACTTTTTTTTATCGGTCCGAGAGATAGATCCGGAAAAGGAGTACTCTCTGTCAACGATTTCAAACTGAGATTACGTATATCTGGTTTTTCAGATACATCTGTATAATTTTAAAACGGTGGCAACACAATTACACTCTAAAATGGGCAACATTAATCTATGCCTCTTGTGCCTAGTCATATCAAAAATCACAAGCAAGGATTACCGACAGTCTGTACCGACACTGTGCAATGGATCAGCCACATGTACAGCAATTTATGAATTTCATCGTGCAGGCGACAGTCCAGCCTGAGTTGCAAAATCTCTCCAGTATTCTAGGCAGATAATTTATGATGTTTTGGAGTGCTTTGCTATAGCTTTTTTTTAGATTAGATAGGCGGCAGTAGACGGACCAACCGGCCCATTCCCAAAGAGACACCGGAACATACGCCCCGGCCCTCTATGAGCTATTGCCATTATGCTAGTAGGATATAGAGGACAGGAGAAAAGAGAAAAAAAAGGGGGGGGGGTGAAGAATCCATGCCCAAGAGACGTTCTTGAATGCACGCAAGCATGATCAAGAGCCGCTGACATGCGGAGCTTAGAGACATCAAACTGCGTAGTTGGAGCGGGAGAGAGAAGGAGATTAAGGATTAAGGTGGCCTCGGAAGCTTTGGCCGGTAAGACTTTGCGACTCCTGGAGGAGGAGTTCTGAGTTGCGGAGGATGTCTCTCCCAATATTTGTCAAGACGATTTTTAAACGCGTTGGCTGACTCTGCACTAACAACATCGGAAGTGAGTCTATTCCAAATGCTGACTATGAAATACGGAAAGAACTGCTGACTTAAGGTCGTTCTTCGAGCTTTATGCTTGAGTTTTTGACCGTTGTTTCGCAGGCGATCATTGAGGTCTCTTTCAAAGAGCCCCGTTNGTAGATAATTTTAAGTTGTAATTCGAAGACCAGATACTTTGGGGTTAGTCTAAGTAACATAAAACGCGGAAATATATATGTGGTAGACGCCTTTGCGCTGTGATTAATGGAAAACTGCGTACTTCGTTAGTCTGGCGAACAGATGCGGCGGGCGTGTATATATGATATCAGATAGGCTACTTCGAACTTTGATTCAGGGGGAAAGGACTTTTTGAGGTCTGTCCAGGCGACAGACGCTACAGATGAGCATATTTATATGACGGACGATTTCGAACTGCAATGCGAAGAAAAGACAGATTTGCCTGAGAACTATGCTCGGTAGACGATCTATATAGAGCTGTAATTAGATGGAAAAACACTCATGTCGTCAGTCTGGGCACCAGATGCGACTGAAAAGCATTTTCTATGGACAATGTCAAGCTGCAATTAGAAGCAAGAACACTTTTTTGATCGGTCTTAGAGATAAATCCGAAAGAGGAGTACTCTCTGTCAACGATTTCAAACTGTGATTACGTGTATCTGGTTTTTCAGATACATCTGTATAATTTTAAAACGGTGGCAACACAATTACACTCTAAAATGGGCAACATTAATCTATGCCTCTTGTGCTTAGTCATATCAACAATCACAAGCAAGGATTTCCGACTGTCTGTACTGACACTGTGCAATGGATCAGTCAGATGTTCAGCAATTTATGAATTTCATCGTGCAGGCCACAATTCAGCCTGAATAGCAAAATCCCTCCAGTATTCTAGGCAGATAGTTTATGATGTTTTGGAGTGTTTTGCTATAGCTGGCCAAGATTGCAGAATTATCCACAGACCAAGAAAAGATTTAATTCGTAAACCCCGCTTCTTGGCTGGTCTCAAGATAAGCATTGAAGAGCATCCAACTGTTGCACTGTAAACATCGGCTAAGAAAGATCTGTTGGCATTCCTACAGTTCACCGGGCAGTGAAAGACTTTTTTGTGTCCCTGATAAGATGATAAAAGTTCGTTTAGAAAGGTGCAAGAAGCGTTTGAACTGGTTGAAAACCATCAGAAAATCATCAAGTTTTTTTCGGATGAAAAGATATTTACTGTGGATTGTACTAATAACAGACGAACGATAGCTTAATGCCTCTTCTAAAACTGAAGTTTATGTTGAAATGGCTGCCCAAAGAACTAGCAACATGACTTTGCGCGTTGTTTCAAGTAAGGGAGTTATCTTATTCATTTCCTCGCCAAAGAGGAAAAGTGAATGCCGAATAGTCCTGCAACGTCTTGGAAACGGAAATCATTACGTGGATGAAGGTCAAAGCTTTAAAATTTAATAATTTTATCTTCCAACAGTACGTTTCTCCCACCCATACAGCACGAAAGACTGTTGAACTGCTAAAAAGGTTCAAAATCAAAATTTGGGAGTAAGACTTTTGACCTTCCAACTCACCAGATCTGAATCCGTTAGATTATCATTATTGGTCCTGAACTGACGCCAAAGCTAGTGCTAAGCGCCAGAATTCTGTCACGTTTTGAAAAGGGATTTAAAAGGGCCGTGGGGTCACTGGAAGAAACAGAAGTTATTGGCACTGGGTCCAAACTTCGAAATCGTGTAGAAGTCGTTATCGTAGCTGTAGGCGGTATTATTAAAATGTTATACTCTTATAATTTCGTGAATAAACTGTAAATATTTCAAAGTCCTATGTAATTTTTTTTTGTCGCGTTGTTAACGTTTAAGAATAGGATAAAAATTTGTACGGATTCATCTCAAAGACCCCGTACATCCAGGCATCTTCGTTTCTACTGTGCAACTAGAGTAGCACTTTGAGAGCGTGTACATTGGGGAAGCCAGGCAATGTTAGTGAGCAAATTAAATTAGCCCTAAAACCAGGATGTAAATTTGATCAACATTAACAGTTGGGCATTTGTAGTTTTAACATTTCTAACAATTCCTGCAAATTTCAAAGAGATTCGTTCATAACTTTTAGGGTTCCGTTACTAAAAGCGTAGAATCAAATACAGAGCCAAACAAACAAACAAACAAACAAACAAAAGGTTCAACAGATCGTCACAAAAACTTCGTTATTTCCTTTTCGTAACATTCCTAATAATTGAAGAGATTCTATGAAGATCCGTCAGTTAATTTTTTTTAGTTATGCTGTTATGAACTATGATAGGTACAAACAAACAAACGGGTCAACTGGTCTTCACCAAAAATTAATCATCTTTTCCTCCTAACATGCCTACCGATTCCTTTAGATCAGTGGTTCCCAAACTTTTTTGGGCTAGCACCCCCCTTGCGGATAGGTACAATCCTAACGCCCCCCGCCCGTTGCGCCAATTGCAATAAACAATCGAACACGCACTTTTTGGTATGAATCGAATCGGAATGAAGGTTAAACCGAAGTGTAAGTCATGAAAAAA
>LQNS02278125.1:19135188-19175777 GCA_001587735.2 Parhyale hawaiensis | reverse complement strand
TCATCTTGTGAAAGGTAGACAGAAAAACTCAACGAAACCATAACCTCCTTGGCTGAGGTGATAATGATCGTAATAACGGTAATACTTACACTAGTTTCTTTCAGCACTATAAAGTCGAGTAGCTCTATGGCAATCATCCATACCTCTCCTACCTTGTGAATCTTCGGACAAAGTCCAGGTGAGGTTATTCACATCACCTTACGTACGTCGAGTCACGATGTTGGGTTTCTGCTGTTGTGTAGCGGCTAACGCTCATGGTGAGAGCCAGTGGTGAATTATTCCATGTAGTGCACGTAACCGCTGACTGCCAGTCAATTTGACGTTCATTTTGAATAAAAACCCACTATATGTTTTAATTCTATAACTTTCAAATCAGTGCAACGGCATTTCGTTTAGCGTGTTTGCTCCCGGCATAGTGAAACCATTGGAATATTTTGTGCCGACTGCTTTGTTACCATCTCTGCATGATATAAATGGCATACGTAACTCACTAGTCTTTCTAGTCCCTTCTTTGTGTCTGGCGAGACCGAAAATCAGTTCATTCACATTAACAGTGATACGTTCCAGAATTTTCCAAACATATATGACAGCAAAGCATTCGAATTTTCGCTATATTCTATGCAACAGGAAAGAGCTTAATCGTTTGTGATAGTCAAACTTTTGCAGGCCTTGAATTTAGGCAGTCAATAATCGTTGATGAGCTCATGTCGTCTTAGCTGTTTTTTCCTACTCGATCGGCATCAATTGTAGAACAGCATTCTATGCTCGACAGTATTACCTGCTTCCACAAAGTGCGCATCACCGCTACCTCACGAAACGAGAAAGTTCGTAAAATCCATCCTCTCCATTTTCTTCCTACTGATCTAACTCTTGCTATATGTTCATGAAAGTTAGCATCATCCTGTATTCTCACCCCAAGGTCTTCAAAATTATCTTTTTTTATTTCATGACAATCTCTAGTGGTGAATGTTATGGACCCTACGAGTCTCGAGTTTTTGAGTTGACAGTAAATGTGATGTTCATCGTCAGTAAAGATTTTTGTCAGAGGCTAAACAACTGTTCAGTCGAGAAACTCATACATGCTTAATAGCTGGCTCTGAAATTCGTGAAACGTTTTCTGCTCATTATGGAAACCGTTCAGATTTTGTGAATAGGCCGGCCTTGATTCTCAAACTTAAGTAGTTTGCAATGCCCAAAAGTACATATCATTCTGGAAACTGATAGGTGTTTAAAAATAAAACCGGCATCGAATCTATTATTATAATTTTTCCTTCTACTTCCAAATTCATATGACGTCTCTAGTTTCAGTTTCTAATCCCCAAGACTGCATTTCGTACTGGAAACGGTAGGTAGGTGTTTAGAAACGACACTATCCTTGACTCCCGAATCATAATTTTCCTTTGGTTTCCGAATTTCCAGACAGTTTTTAGTTGCCGTTCCATTAATCACTTGAGGCGGGAAGTCATGGGCTTTCCATTATCCGAAGCCTTCATCGGAAGCCGAGAGTCGCCTTTCCAGAGTCCGCCTTACATTTCTCATCGAGCACGGGAAGTTGGGCAGCTGAGGGGCGAGCTGGTGAAGCCGCAGCCTGAAATACGGCGACACAAAATAGCTACACACGCCGTAAACTTCGCTCCTGCCAGATTCTGCTTGCTGCAAGTGTTTTCGTGGCTTCCTGACCCCAAACGCTTATGTAACACAGGGCGTTTATGGCCCAAGTTCTCAGCTTCGGGGCTTCGTCTATGGGCTTCTTCTGTTTGTGGTTAGTGAGACGGCTTTTATATGTGGGTGTTCTGCATTTGTTACTGAGACTGCGCTGAAGCATCTGTTATAATAGTGAACAGGCTTTAATGAGGGTCTTCTGCATTTGTTGCTGAGACTGCGCTGAAGCATCTGTTATAATAGTGTTCAGGCTTTTCTGTGGATCTGCTGCATTAATTTTTGTTACTGAGACTGCACTTAAGTGAGATGGCTTTTATGTGGGTCTTCTGCCCATATCACTGAAACCGCGGTTATGCATCTGTTATTGCAGTGTGATGATGAATATATGGGCTACCAACCTATATTATTAAAATTGCGCCCTTGTATCTGTAATGGTAGTGAACATGCTTTTATGTGGGTCTTCTGCCTATGTAACTGAAACTCCGCTAATTCATCGCGTAGTGAAAAAACTGCATGAAAGTCTCGTATAATTTCTCATGAGACTGCATTTATCAAAACACGGTGAAAATTATATACAAAGAGGCTTATACTGCATGTTATATGATGCATTCCGAATGACCACGTACAATTCACGAAATGTGCCAAGATCGAGTTTAGTATACGATTAAATTCCCAAATCCACGTCAATCTGGAATGCAACTCGGGTGTACGCTGAAGCCTCCCAGACATGGTCGAAAGTCGTGATGTTCAAAATCGATGGTCAACCGCACCACTGGTATAGTGTCTGGGTTGACAGATTGAACTCGACAAGGTACAGAAAGCCGCAGTCACAAACAGATTTGTTGTTGATTTTAATTTTATGTGCAAGAAGAGTTTGGTGCATCCAGCATCATTTAAAAACAACAACCCTTTATATTCTATCCACATAGTTACAAAGTTATGGCATATTGAGTGTCGGGAATTTTTTACTTCGATATCTTTCTGACATTGTTTTTACTTTTAGTACCTTATTATTCGGAATGCCTAACATAATCGTGAAAATAGCCTTCCACGTTATATAAAAATTTAAGTAGCAGTGACACCAACTTCGACAGTTCTGCTTTAGATTCAAATTCATTTACTAACGATAAGAGTTGACTTGAGAAAAAAGCAGAACATGCAAAAGCAAAATTAACAACAGGCGCAAATATTCAAAACAATTCCTAAGTGTATATGCGTTACTTACATAATTTTGAGGATGCAAAAGACTACAACCCATCTCATTATAATGTCACATTTCACTCACTTGAACGTTGTTTCCTTTGCAATTGCGTACATTCTTTCCCTAACATAATACTTCAACAATGTTATTCTGCGAACGCTCATAGTATTATCCACCTTTCGGGCCAAAGTGCATATTTAATACTATTTTAGGCTGATGACACTATACCGCATGTACAACTAAATAGCTGCTGTTCTTATTCTCATCTTTCATACACAACAACACATTTTTTTTGCCTGTCTATGCGAGGAACAGTAAAGTAAATTTTATTTTATGTGCTATGTTTTTTTATATTGACGGCAAACGAACGATTTGACTAACCTTAGACATCGTTTCGAGATATTCGCTGTTGATTGCTTGTAACCAGAAATTCGCTTTAATGGCACGTCCACTACATTGTTAAATGCATTTAACTTTCCTATGACCGTTTCCTCATAAAGTAGTTGCAGAGTCTCAAAGTGTTTAGACTTTGATGATCTAATTCAGTAGCCAGTCGCTCTAGGCTGATCGTGACGATAACCAAGGGCCGGTGACACAACTGAAGACAACGTACATTACGTAACCTCTTACCATGGACACTAAGCGTTAATTTTAGTTGGACTAGCTCTAATTTTGAAAGCTGATGCTGTGTTCCACTTATGCCGATGCCACACGCTATCCAAAAGAACGAGTATATGATTTTTGCGCGCGAAATCGACGTCTAAAAACCTGCACACTCCCGCTTTTGCGCAAAATTCTAGGATGGAGCATGCAGCACTTTTGCGCTCGATTCACTGGTCAAATGCCCGAAATTCTGGAAACAAACCGCCACCGGCAGGAAGCACAGAGCTACTGCCAGAGATAGCCGTTAACATTTTCAGCGCATATTCTCAATCTTTTAGTCAATGTTATTATTTATATTGTATTACGTTTAGATTACACTTTTTGATTTCTGGTCACTAGAGACATCTATCGGAGGGTAGGGCGTTCAGTTCGCTTTCGGAGCCGCAATGGTTTATTATTTCCAAGATATTCTATCATATAATTGTATTTTGCATTACTTTTGAAGGCATTGGATACCATCTATTATACTATTCTACTCGTCAAAAGTATTTTATCATGGTGTTCAGTCCGTAGCCATGACAACGTTTCTTGGGTGAACGGAGCCGAAGTTTTTTGACCAACGGACCATTTTCACGTGTGAATAGAGAGATGCGTTTTTTGCGCAAAAAATTTTGCGCGTTTGCGAGAGTTTCCTCACCTTTGACTAGCGTGGGTCATCGTCATTAGGCCTGGTTTCTTCAATACAGTTAGTACTTCGAAACACTTCATAAGTTTACGGGAACGAATAAGGTACACTTTGTACAGTTCTGCAAAGAAGTAACGACATCAGTGCTCGGATTTTGTCACTTCTTTCTACCGATCTTACCAAATGTACGGTAAGGGGTGGTAACCAAACGTAAGGGGTGTTTCCATTTAGAGTTTTAGACACTACAGAATTAAGTACGTGAATGACGCTAAATTGTTTAATTCCAGACTAAGATATAATTCTTCAGCCGTTAAAGGCACTATTTTAAGCAGGCTATGTTACTTTCCTACATGGGTATTTTGTCTTATTGTTTTCCTACGGGGAGAAAATCCACTAATAGCGAGGTAGTTCAGCTTTGTTTTAATAGGATTCATTCACTACATCTGTTCCGGCCGCTGTGCAGGTGCAATACCTGTTACTATAAGAAGCGTTTGAAATCTCGCCTCTTTTCTTGCCAGTAAAAATATTTAAAACTCATAGAAGTCGGTTGCATTCGCTTTTTACGGTGAAATATTGCTTAATTTACCTTCCATTCTTTTTTTTTTTCATTTGCATTCGTCGTTCCAAGAGGAACTACTCGTGTCGAATAAGTTAACCATTTAATGAAATCATTGATTTCAAAATCATTTAGCAGTAATGATTTCTCAGCACTGGATAACACTATCTGCTGGACAAATGCGGTTGAGTGAGTATTGTACAATTACTCGTACAAGGTCCAGTATTTTTTTTATAGAAAACATTTCAAACAATGCTATTTTACAGGCGTAACCCTAATTTTAATTAGTTCTTATAGGGTTCTGGGTGTAAAGAGTAGAAAATCGAACAAGTCTTGAATGTCAACCACACAACTGCATCAGGCGTCGAACGCATATCTTGCAGTTTATATTTACTGCAATTACTTACGGAACGAACACAGCCATTGCTCAGAGGAAAGTTTTAGCAATAAAATAGCCAGTTCTTCCCTGCCGTTTAAAAGACAGAGAAAAATGATTTAAAAATCTCGCAGAAGTTACGGAAACATTGCACAGCGGAGGCTTTACGGTTGAGTCTGATAAATATATATTTTTCTATTGTGGAAATGATTCTTTTTTACGGAGACTAAGGAGATGAGTTGGACGTTGTAGCAGTGTTGGTGGTAAGGGGTAGTAGTTATGTAACGAGGCCAATTACTCCTAGAGCTTTGGATTCTATCTTAAGACGCACTGAAGAGGTAATTGCACATCGCTGTAATTCTCACAGGAATAACATTGAGTTTTATGAGAAGTCTACACTATGTTGTTATCGTACTTGTCGCATTAGCGACTCACTAACTACGCACTTGCCGCATTAGCGACTCACTAACTACAACAGGTCTGAGGTGCTTCGCTCCATGGAGCTACATAATGTCGGTCGATAGCCACTACAAACTGATTTAGCAAAATCGCAGAAATGCGGCGTTCAGAGTATCTGGTTAATAATGGAAATTAGCGGACAGAGCTTCGAAGATATGATGAAATGTAACGAAGAAAAGCAGAACAGAAAATCAGCACTTCCCAATCGGAAATTTATAGGCATTTATCAGCTGCCTATCGGATATTTATAGGCATTTATCGGCTGCCTATCGGATATTTATAGGCATTTATCGCATCCGATAAATGCCGATAACATCCGATAACATGGGATAAATGCCTTTAAAATTTCGATTCGGTTACTCGGACTTCATTATAATAATTAGTTTTATTGTCACTCTTTTTATTTTCCTCATTAAAAATCAGGGCCGCCGCAAAAGCCAAAACCGCTACTTAGCTGCTGGGCGGCATCGCGGCGGCATTAAATTTTGTTTGCGTTATTACTATTATTATTATTATTATTATTGCGACTATCATTAGTATCATCATCATCATCAGGATTCAGCCTTCGGTGCATCACACTATACAGTAGTTTCGTTGTAAACAGCACAGTACAGTTGACAAATAAATGTATCTGTTGTTCGAAGTGTGTTCTATTGCTTTGCAAAATATAAGAAACGGAAACTAATTCCACGTAAAGACACACCCTAACTGTTCCTAAGTTATTTTCACTGCTGTTAGAAACACACTGAAGCCGTGGAAACTAGAGAGGAGTTTAACTTGACGGTGTATAGTATGTGAATCACCACCTACACCTAAGTTTTTCTACAGCTCGTCACCACCAGACAGAAACAGAGAGTATGATAGAAGAAAAAAGCACTATTGCTAAGTTTCTTTTTTTGCTGCTCGAAACGCACTACCGTATCACTAAAATCCTGGGCGTGCATACTAGATCAAATACCCGTAAGACTACACGCAGTGTTCCCTAGCTCTTCGCTGCAGAATATTATAGGAACAGCGTCTCCGGATCACCACCTCTCATTGCAATGCATGGAAGCTTCAACATTTTTTCTATCGTGCCAAAGTTTGCTCAGCTACCATTCGTTAGGGAAGCTTTTGATTGGAGCACAAAATTGGAGCTTTTTTTCAGCGAGCTCGTATTTTGGCCAGAAGTCGGCCGAATATAGTGAGCAGTTTAATTTCATTGATGATATTGTTTTCATCAACAGCCTGTTATTGTTCGCCCCTCTACCAAAACAACCTTCTTTTATTGACTCTCACCATCAGGAACAGAACAAAAAAGAAAAATATAAAAAAGTAATACTCGTGATGGGTTTGAAGGGCTGGATTCCGGTATGGTTTATTCCTTGCTGTTCCACAGCTTTGATATCCATTTTTTATATCTCTATTTCTTTTGAGCGAGGAAAAAAAGGCTACTCGGTCCTTTGTTCTTCGCCAGTGACAACAAATAGAAACGGAATGGCCGCCGACGCGAAAATGCACACACACACTCTGAGGCTGGGCTCGAGCTCGCTGCTTGATACTGCGCCGTAACTGGCCAGGCCTTTGTGGAGTGCAATGCAAATATTTTGAGGAGTTCAGCGCAAATGAGAAGGAACAGGGCGCGGTATTGACTTATGCAGGTTCTGCAGTGAATGCTTTAAAGGTATGCGCTATTGTAAGGAGTAGCAGCGGTGTACGTAATGCTGACCTGTATCATTATGTAGTAAATGCTCTAAAGGAATGCACTGGTGTTAGGTGCAGCATGCAGTAGCCTATATTCGTTACTAGACTGGACGAAGTGATCAAATCCTTGGGGTGTGGGGGTTAAGAACTCCACCAATATTTTCCTCTAGTGCTTTGTAACAGGCGACTAACGAGGATCTGCGCCGGGAACTAATGGGCTTCTAATCTATATATACAAGCCTCATCTCCCAAAAGATAGAATAAATGTTACTTCTTTTTAACCGTAACTGTGCTAGAGAATTTGATCTGCGAGGATAGCTAACTTGCAATATTAATAGCTAGCACCGAGGTCTTACAAAAATTCGATCAAATTCAACACGAGTGGTGCAGTTTAACTCACGGCACTTTACTCATGTTCTCCCTTATTTGGTCCCTTCAGGACTCCTGGTCCGACTGGGGTGCGGCCCCACTGTTTAATCGTGGTGGTAACGCGAACCGGGGCCTGCAGCACTCGAATGCAGCAACGAAACGTTTCAATCTATTTCTTCCATGCGGTCAAGCAGAGTGGCCTTTATGCTCCACCCCCTTTGGAGGCAATTCAATAACTNGAACCGGGGCCTGCAGCACTCGAATGCAGCAACGAAACGTTTCAATCTATTTCTTCCATGCGGTCAAGCAGAGTGGCCTTTATGCTCCACCCCCTTTGGAGGCAATTCAATAACAACAACAACAACAACAACAACAACGAACAACAGAAATGATCTCGCCCTAATTTTATCGATCTCATACGGTGCCTTTTTTAGATTCAGCTGCAAGTAAATTTAAGCTATTTTCGCGTTTTAAGTGCAACAGAGAAGAAAGCAGTTGGTATATAAACCACAGGCAAAATTGAAGGACAGAGCTGGGATATAGGCTGAGCTATAGAAATTTATTCAAAGGTTGTAGGGTTTGTTGCTCAAGTGGATCTGACTGTTGGTACACAATGGGGTTAGACGTTGGGTGTGACATGGGTTCCAGCAGTGCATCAGCTAAGACATTGTCTTAAGCCCTGAAGCATTAGTTGAAAGGGGTAACATGCTCATGCAGCTAAAGTCATATGCGTTGTCAGTTAAGCTTGCAATGAGAGTACTCCTTGACAAGTACCTCATCACAGCTTTGACTGCATCATTGACTTTCAAACTCTGAGGCATAAATTATCAACGCAGTTTATGATAAATTTCAACGCCTAAAATGCCTTTAAGATGTGATCCACTGTAGTTAGGTTCCCTAGATTACATGTCAGGCAAGGTGGGAGTTGGTCCTGACATAAACCTACAACATCAAACTAGTTGCAGATGCATTGCATGCATGCCCTTTTCTTCTCAATCCATTATAGTAGTTCTCTAATAAAGGTTTAAACTCAACCGTTTACACCCTTAAATATTGCACTACTGATGCACGTCACGCGTCATCGGGAAACATTATTACTTTTACATTTTTTAAAGCCAGCCTAGTAACTAACAAATAATTCGTAGAGTAGCGGTCCAAGAATCGAGCCTCGCTGGAGTGGGGGGGGGGGCGGCGTCACAAACATTTCTACCCGCAGTAGCGAATTCAGAACCTTCGACACTAGCATACTGCTTAGGGTACGTCAAATATAGCCTGGTAAAAAAATAATAATAATAATATTTCCCCTCGTTCCATACTGATATACATAGCTTATGACTGAAGAAATTTAAATTAATTACATGAAATTATTTCATTAAGTCAATGGATAAAAACGAAGTGAATAACTGAACTGCAGAAGCAGATGGGTTGAGTCGTACTTTTACCTTTTTTAAAGCGCAAAATAGCACGTTATGTGTCTTTAATGTAGCGGTCAATCTTGCGTAAATAATTTCTTTCAAATATTTTGCCGACCACAGACAAAAAAATTATGTATAGTTTTATATAGTTTGAAACATCAAGAACATCACCAGATTTAAATTCATAAAAAACCCATGAATTTTTTTCACATCAAGATACATGCCCAGTTATGTACACTTGATGAAAACATACATGGCGTAAATAATGAACAATAGACACGTATGACAAAACTTTGATGTTTCGAATGAATTTCAACTTATGATATCGTTCGCAAGTTCATTCCTTTACACAGATACAAATTTTAGCCCTTATTGTAGATCCAAAATCAAAGTATGTTCAAATAAAACGGCGAGGAAAATTGTATGTAGAGTGATCTAACTAAGATAATGAAGGGTTAAGCTGCTCCATAGCCAGCTGAGGCGAAGGGAAAGCGAGGATGTAAAGTCAACAGCAGCAGTTGTGTGTAACCGCATTGTCTGTTCGAGGGTCAATGTCGCGTCTAGAAGGCCTTGGCTCAGTATCTACCATGCTCTTGCAGCGTAAGGTTGTTGATTATGCAGGCTGTGTGTTTCTGAGGTACAGAAGTCACTGAAGTGATTGGCAAATTCGACATTGCGGAAAGTTTCCCAATCGACCTCGATTTTCATCAAACTAGACTATGCCATTGATGCATATACCCCATATCCCATTATTTTCTTCTGTTACTCGGGACGCTAGGCATGTACAGATGGTAATGGTTATGCAGTGCATGCTCTGAAGGAACGCACTATTGTACGGAGCTTCAATTTGGTACTGGTATTTGCTAAGATAATAATATTAATACGGGCAGTCCTCAACATATTCGCCCTTGATTTATAGAGTTTTATTATTTAGGTTCAAAATTTTTGCTTCCAAGTACCCAGGTACATACAAATGCATCAAAAGCTTGTACATTGAATACCTAGCAATAATAAAAATCTTAGAAATAAATAACGAAAACTTATATAAAAAGCAGGGGAACTTGTTTATATCGGGCCTACCTATTTACATTAATGCTCTCTTTTATATGATGATAGCTAATTGAAACATTGGTTACAGCTGTAGGTAATCAATTTTTAAAGAAATTTTGTGTAAATTAGTCTGCCAAAGCTTAGTGTAAGCAGTAAGTGCTTGATCGTTACAACGGAAGAACTGTTTAGGCTATAACATGAATTTAACCATCTCGGTATATTACGTTACCACTACAGCAATATTTCAGATCCGTTCAGTAAACTTCGGCCTAACCAACGCCTCACGCAAAATAATTACTCCCGTTTATAGCAAATAACCTTAGATATTATCGAGTCCATTGCACCATAAACACATTTTTAAAGTTATAAAAGCAAGTCTGTCGGGAGCGAGCCTTATCGTTAAGCAACAGTTAATCAACGTCACCTGCGAATGATTGCTCAGAATCAATCATTCCGCTTAGGTCCAACGAACCAAGAAAGGATCTGATGAAATCATCCGGCTCACTGGACCGAAAAATGTTCGGCGAAGGAAAAGCCTCAATACTTCAGAAGTCCGCGAGCTCTGCATTTCTTGTCGTGGTAAACATGAGCCTAGGAAATGACACTAGAGCTAGAAGTGCATTTCTTGCCGTGGTAAACATGAGCCTAGGAAATGACACTGCAACTAGCGGTGCATTTCTTGTCGTGGTAAACATGAGCCTAGGAAATGACGTAACAACTACATAGAACTGAAATGCTGCTACTATGGATGTCGTGTGGCAGCCTATATATGACTAGATTAGATAGGCGGCAGTAGACGAACCAATTGGCCCATTCCCAAGGAGACACCGGAACTTACGCCCCGGCCCTCAAGGAGCTATTGCCATTATGTTTGTAGGATATAGAGGAGTCAGGAAAAGAAAGATAGAAATGAAGGAAAAAGTCCCTGCTAAAGGGACGATCATGAATGCACGCAGGCACGATCAAGAGCCGCTAATACGCGGAGCCTATAGAGATGTCAAACTGTGTAGTTGGAGCAGGAGAGAGAAGAAGACGGAATAAGGTGGCCTCGCAAGCTTTAGCCGTTAAGAGTTTGCGATTCCTGGAGGAGGAGTTCTTAGTTGTGGGGGATGTCTCTCCCAATGTATGTCAAGACGATTTTTATTAGCGTTGATTGACTCTGCACCAACAACATCGGAAGGGAGTCTATTCCAAATGGTGACTATGAAATACGGAAAGAACTGCTGACTTAAGGTTGTTCTTCGAGCTTAATGCTTGACTTTTTGACAGTTGTTTTGCAAGCGATCATTAAGGTCTCTTTCAGAGAGTCCCGTTGTAGGTACATCGTTGAAGCCATTCAAATACTTAAATGTTTCTATTAGTTGCCTTCTGAGTCGTCTTTGCTCGAGAGAGAGATCAGACCCAGTTCCTTTAAGCGATATTCATACGGCTTGTTTCCCAGCTGAAGTATCAATTTCGTTGCTCTGCGTTGGACTCTTTCCATGTTATCGATATCTCTGCACAGATGTGGCGACCAGAATTGAACAGCAAACTCTAAGTGTGGCCGCCCTAATGCTTTGTACAAGGGAACGATGATGTCCTTGGAATTGTGTTCAAAATTTCTTGTGGTGAATCTCAGTACTCTGCCTGCCATTTTCACACTCTTGTCCCCTTGCTGACTGTGTTGTAGTTTGTTTGTAATAGTGATTCCCAAGGCACGTTGTTGGGTGACAGCAGCCAATACCGTCCCGTTCATTTTCAATGGGGAGGAAGGGTTCACCAGCCCAATGTGCATTACTGAGAATTTGTCGACTTTAAAGCTCATCTGCCACGTTGTGCCCCATTCCATGAGGCGATCAAGGTATTGTTGACATAGATGACATAGTTTAGTATCATCCGCAAATTTACTGATATTACTACGGATAAGATCAAGACGATGTATTGATATTAAAATTTATTTTATAGTCTATTTGCATCTTTCAATGGGAAACATGTGAATTGACTGCAGTGTTTATTCTATTGGGTATCAGCTGCTGTAAAATGCATAACTATTAATTACAATACAGTACACGAGTACTTACTGAAAAGCAATACATGTGTATCAACTATTTTATTCGGATTTAAAAATATCACGGGTAGATAATATGAGCTTCTAGCATACATGGTTCTCAGTTATGATTCATGGTAAAGATAAACCGCTGAAGTATAGCTTTGTGCAAGTCCGCAACTGAAATATTTTTGTCGTGGTGAACATGCATGAGTTAAGGCAATAATGCTAAAACTAGACTTGCAGTGGTATAACTGGAGTCAAGTCTAGGGCAAGGCAAATATTATTACTTACAGTTAAGTTCGCCAGCATTTGCAAAACATTAGCATAAGAAACAACACTACATTGAAGCGGCAAGACTACAGTTGTGCCTGTACTAATACGCACTTCCTACCGATATTACATAAGGAACTGCTGATATGTTCAATTACTTAGCCAGAACTTATTTTCTTGGAGAATAATCAGAATGGTATTATAAAGATATAACAGAAGAGCAATGCGCACTCTTAAACAAGTCCACCACCCTCGACAGCAAGTCGTTTGCAGATTTTTTTTCCTGATTTCATTAAAGAAACAAACTATTAGTGAACATCATCTTAATTTAACTTACGCCATTTAAAAGAGACAAGGCAACGCTATAAATTTGGCTCGATGTAGCACCGCAGATCTTCGTTTCTGAGGCGTGCACGGTCGTGTAATCCATTAATTTTGCTCGGGACTTCATTACCGCGACGGATTCTATGAGCAGCGCCGGCCATGGAGCCGTTTAATGAAAATGTCCCGAGGTTAGACAAACATGGCCTTTGAATTCCGGAGCCAGCGAGAATTGTACCGTTTCCGGTAATGCAGGCGACAATGCGAGCACTTCATCACACGCTGTAACACAGATCGTGCACTGCTAAACTGTATTGAATTTTGTGTAATGCAGGCGACAGTACGGGCCCATTCATCACACACTGTAACGTAGACCAAGCATTGCTGAATATTCAGTACTGCAGGCAACAGTGCTAGCCTTCATCACACGCTGTAATATTGGCTTCACCCAGCTGTAAATTCTGAAATTCTGGGCTGTAAGCAACAATGCTGGCCTTTATCACACGCTGTAATATAGACCAAGCATTGCTGTATTTTCTGAACTGTAGGCAACAGTGCTAGCCTTCATCACACGCTGTAATATTGACTTCACCCTGCTGTAAATTTTGAAATTCTGTGCTGTAAGCAACAGTCCTAGCCTTCATCACGCGTGGCAACCTAGATATTTTAATTAATGTGTATGATTTTCCGATACGCAGTGAAATTTTCTTAAGTTGAAATACTTATTACGACGAGACAATAAATTTTTACACCGCTGTATCATTTCGATATGGATGTACATTGATCTACAGCAGTTGTTCTTAACACTTTTCATTGCCGGTACCTCCAGAAAGCGAACCTAGTCATCTGGTATTCTGCCTACAAATTTGCAGAAAGTATTTATGGAAGTAAAGTAGGGTTTTGAACACAGCTTTTAATTAGCATTGCTCGTAAAATAAAAGTAAAAACAGCTATTGGGACTCTTCTTTAGCGCCAACCTAATTAAATACTAACTATTTGGAGAGAAAGATAACAGAGAATTGCTAGATATTTACACCGTGAGAAGATGTTAAGTAGAATGAAGAATGAAAATTAACGGACGAATTTACCGTGGTGCCTGGTTAACAGGGATTGTGCTAGCTGGACATTGTTTCTGATTTTTCATTCAGTTCAACTACTGCAGCATTTTGGTTTAGCTTTGAGTCACTCGCAGGTTAAAATTTATTGAAAGCCAGATCAACGTTTGCTACCTCTTGGGACGGCGTTTGGTACACAGTGGGACGGTGTTTGGCACCACAAAGAGATATCAGGACCCCAGGTTAAAAAACAATGACTTAGAAAGCTAATTTTTGGTATAATTACGTATTGAGTTTAAAATTCACGATAGTCTTTACGTCAACAGTTTTGAATGAAATTATCTAATCTGATTGGCTTTGGTCAATGTGTTCGAAATCCCAATTTTGAGTTTCTTGACCAAACATTAATTGCAAACTGATTGGGCTTGGAGCAGAAAAATATTAAACGCAGAAAACTCGCTCTAATACGGAAAATTAAACCCAAACGGTTGAAATAAACTTGCTCCAACCGGGACATTGGGATACATCTTTGTACACGCTACAGCCTCTGTAATATGCAACGAGTCACGAGGTTCCGCATAATTGCTTGCCATTAATAGTTAGTTTTTACCAAGCATGTATTTAATATTTAGTATCTATTATCAATTATAAAAACTATATAAGTTTTCTATTTTGCATTCATTTTCTAAGTCACTGTTAACTAAGGAATGTTCTAAAATTAGCACACGTTCCACTCAACAACAGGGCTTCCGTTTATCGTTTGAGAGACGACAATCGTGCTTATTTTGCGATAGTACTTTCTCAGAGTCTGAGGTAAGAGCCATATATATTGAATTGTGTTTTCAAAACAAAGGAAGATTATTGGAGCATTTCCTTTCGTCGAGGAAAAAGACTTTATCAATTATTATTCTTGCCAAACGTAGACATGCTAAGCCCATACAGCACTTGCGCAATAATTGTCTGCTGATCTAAAATGAATTTAATCGAGAAACTAGACAAAGCAAGTCGGTCTTCCCAACGTCATTTGCGTTTTTTTCTCCTCAAATGACAAATTTTCCCGGACGCTGGGAAAAATGTCAGGAATTCGAATTGCCTTTCACCGATCCGAAACTATGGGAAGCAGTAGGAAAATAGGAAACCTTCACTGCAATTGTGAGCGGCATTTTCTTTCAGTGTTGCTATTTGAAGAAAATTTCACCCTGTTTCTATATTTAGGTATAGGATACTTTGACTCTGTTCTAAGTACGAAAACCTGCACTGCAATTGCGAGGTTTCATTTTCCTCCAGTGTTGTTATTTTAATTAAGTTTTACAAATCCTTTATATTTATAGGAGGCTTTGATTCAGTTATGAGTACAAATGTTTTCAATACTCTCCTGAATGTCACTAAGTTTAAGCGTCTCATTATTGATATTCGAACAATGCATTACCACGATAGAGGCAACCTAGAGTATTGAGCCCATGACTCTGAAAGTTGCAGGTTCGAATCCAACCCAGGGAAGCAAGCTCTTTTTAAGAAATGGGGAAGGTAGGGCAGTACGGGTCGTTGCACAGGAGCTTTCCGTTGATTGCGCCATAGCTTTTGATCATTCGTGGTTATCGGCAGCCGTACATTTTTCTGAGGCGAGACCAGTTGGCCTATATCTTCAGCACGAACCAGTGCGTGTGCATTTCCCAGTAGGGGTGCAGTCAACTTCCCACTACTATTGCCTTTACCAAATAATAAATTACAGAACCTTAGAATATATTTATGACTCTTCAGTTATTGATAATTTATAGAAATTTATTCCCGAATTTGGAAAGTATTTCTCCTTGTCTCAATAAACAAAGCACTTTCTTAATCAAAAGTTAAGAACAGATTTCCGGAGAGTCAAAAATATCAGTAAACGTTGAGAGAATTATCCGTGATTTTAAGCAACATTACTTCTCTTCTTGGCCCAGCACACAAGGGACCCTTTCCTGACAGCTATAAAAAAAAATTAAATTCATCCTGTATTTCAGTAACTTTGGGTGCTTTCTTGCTAAATTTCGGACAATGTTAATTTTTTTCTTGGCTTAACGTACAGGGGACTTTTTTTTTTTTCTTAGCACAACAGGAGAATAATTCCATGTCGTTCTTTCCAGCAGTAATTTTGCCTAAATTTGGGGTAATATTTTTCCGCTTACAATGTGCAGCTTATATTTTGCATCACGGTTTTTCACCGATCCCAAAGTCTTCTCCGCTAGTGGAAAAAGTTTCTCATTGTAAGACCTGTCACTTGAGTGGTTTGGAATGCCTAGCTATGAGAAAGCTTATCATTTCCAAAATATTTAGGACTCTGAAATGAAGAAAATACAGAACGGATGCAGAACGTTAATGGCTAATACGGAAACCCAATAGGTGAAACTAAAATCAAAATCATCGTTTTAAGTATCAGTAATTCTGAAGGCTTTGTTCCGGCACTCTGGGCAACATTTCTTCTCATCCCAACTCACAGAAGACCGTTTCATTCAAAAATTAGGAAAAGATTCCAATGTCGTCCTAAATGTCAGTAATTTTGAGCGCTTTGTTCCTGAATTTCGGGCAACATTTCTCCTTGCCCCAACACACAGAGGACCCTTTGGAAGAAACATGTAGCGTTCAGCATTGGGATTGCCTTTTGTTTTATATTGTTACCTGATCCCTTCTTGGCCGGGCCTCAGCCGCAATAAACTTCATCTGGCCACTATCTCGGAGGCGCTCCAGCTCAAGTGTTCTTAGAATAGGTCTCTTTAGCGCCCCCGAGCTCTGGAATGGGAGGCCTTCACGTCCCAGGGCTCCAAAACAGAGGATTTGGTAAGGGTCTTCGTAACTCCTGAGAGTGATTTAATTCCTTTCTATTTTCCCAAGAAAATTTGGGATGTTTCATTACGCGGCACTCGAAAAGCTTCCGTGGAAAGAGCAATAGTATATTCTTTTTGAGAAATTCTTGTCATACGTTCAGACACAATTGTTTTGGATATGCATAATTTTTTATCAGAGAAGCAATAGAACATTTTATTTTGGGCTATCTAGTTATATATCTGATGAATTACTGAGTGCCGAGGCATTTGTCAAAGGATATTTGACAAAATATTTGCTTCAAGCTATATTTTATGGGAAATACAACAATAAATGACGCAAACATATTGGAAACTTATTATGCTCTGTTACATCCATTGAAACAATAGGTAAACTAATGGACTCATTCCACGACTTGGGCAAGTTCAATATCGATCGTCATATAGGTAGAGATAGTTATTGTAGAAAACCTGAGATTTGAATCTACAACTGGAAATATGATCAAAAATCGGGAGAAATTCAATGCAGTTTTAACGCGGAAGCGATGTGGAAGACAGAGGAAGAGTTATGAATATTCGTCAGCGTGAATGACTCTGAAGGTAAAAGAGATTTTTTTAATAGATTGGAAATTTGAGAAGAATCTTAAAGAAGTTGGAATTGAATCAAGCAAGGACAAAATTAGTAGAGCGCTGAATGTTTTTGTTGTTGAGTTGCCTCCAAGAGGGCGGGGTTTGAACACCACCCTTTCTGACCGCATGGAGGAAATAGTGATGGCTTTTGATCCTGCAGGCAATTATTACAGGCCCTGGTCCACGTTATCACCTAAGTGGGGCCGCGCCACAATCGGACCATGGTCCTGATGGGACCAAAAAAGGGGAGGGTTTCAGTGAAGTGCAGTGGGCCACGCCGTACCTACACGACAGGACGTGCCGCTGGACACATATCGCCCTCCCCCCCACGCTCTCCAACAACCCACCCGCTCGGACCCGACGTTGCCGAGTGCGCGGAACAGCAAGGTACGCTCCGCCCAAAGGCAGCAGGAGACAAAGAAAGCAGACGCGGACGCGTCCCACCGCGCGGACCCGGCACCACACTGCATCACTCCTTGCTGCATTTGGGGGAATTGTGGTCAATGGAGCAGGTTAGGTACCGTTGCAGGTCAAATTCTCCAGGAAAGTGACCATTAAGCAACAAGTAACGTTTGTTCTAGCCCTTGGGAGATGAGGCTTGTACACAAATTACAAGCCCATCGAGTTTCCAGGGCCCAGTAGAGTGCTAAATCGCATGGGACTGTAGTCTAGATCCCTGGGGAAATTTTTTTTTACTAAAGCTGAAATATGCTAAGAAAAACTGCCAAATTTATATATATATATGGAGCTAATGAATGATACTTGAAGATTCCTGAGATAAAAATAAGGTAAGAAGAAATAAAAATTGAAATTTTTTGTTACCGTATGGAAACGTAACTTTGGAAGAAACAAGAAACGGCTGATAACTTTCCGAGTACCACACAAAATTCGGAAGTGGCACCATTTTTATTATATGGGAGTGTTTTTTCATCATATGACACTGGAGAAAGAAAATCATCAAAGGAAAGATGGACGCATGGCAGTATGATAGGTTCATACTTCAGGGAAAATTGCTAAAATGGGGTTAAAAGAGGCTTCCTGTCATAACAAGATGTAGACCCGAAGCATACAGCTCTTACTAATGAATTAGGGACGCCTGATTCGATACAATCAAGCAAGAAATACTACTGCATGTTTGGGATGTTTTCAAAGCAAGCGCTGTAAGACGATGGCAGATCATACTCGTAGATGATTGGGGAAACGTTAATAAAGACAGTGCTACTGTATCACATCTTGAGCAAGGCTTGGTGATTCCCAACTGGAAACCAGCAGATGCAATAGGCATTCGGCTTTGACAGAAAGTGGTCTTACAACACGAACGAAGCAGTACTACCGTTTTAGAGATGACCACAAACCAGTGGAGGCTTAAGCACATTTTTGAAAACCGTAGCATCTCGAAATGAATTGTCACTGGTTAAGCTGGTGACGCGGGATCGTCGATTCGAGATTAGCAAACTTGAAGATGAGGTGGGCGTTAGAACAAGGCCAGTTCATTCCATTGGTAAGAAGGAATTGGGCTCATGTTGAATCTCATTACAAATCGTACCGCTCCTCAATACAGGTGTGGGGTCCATTGTTTCCTCATGGAAGCCCCTTACATTCTGCTGATCATTTCCACAGCGTGGGAATGATCAAGTTTTGCACAAAATTTCACACAGTGGAGCTCCAGTGTTGTTACCATTAATTTGTTAGAAATGAAAATCCGACGGCGCTTGCTTACTATTCCTTACTCATCGACAGTCTGCCATTGACTGGCCGCCCCTGCCGCTTTAGAAAAAAAAAACATGATTGTGTTTTATGTTGCCTGCATACATGGCTCAAATCAGGATTCCCTAGCTGCATTAGCTTACGCCCGAAAAATTCAACCTGATGCTATATTAAAGCACCCTGTATTTCCTTATATAAATACAATACCGTTTTCTATGTCTACAAATATTTTCCGGTTTCTAGAAGAAAGTGTCACATGAGTACTCAATTTTTTTTCTATAGACTAAAGCAACTGATATTTGGTGCTCGTGCTTTGTTTTTTGTGACGGGAATATGACTCACACTGGGTGTCTTTATTAGTATTGGCGGTGCAATAATCAAGTGGCATTTTGGCTTCAAATAGATTCTACAAGACGCATAAAATGTATAACGTAATGTGCACATTTGTTTTAGAGGAATTAGGAAAAATTGACTTTCTACAGTTTCTTTCATGGAGAATGAGTCACTGGTAGGAATGACGGAATATACAGGTGTATCAACAGTTACTGGTTTCAAAAGTTAAGCGTTGCTTTTGGTATCCACAGACAGTTGTATCTACATAAGAATTACTTCTCACAGAAAATGTTTGTGCTTCAGGAGAGTGGTTCTATATTTCTGAATGCATCGCAACGATGCACTGAGCTTTGTTTGTATCGAACCTGTTTTTTTTTCTCAAAGCAGAAAACATTTCCACCTAGTCTTCGAAAAGGAACAGCATAGAAAAACTATTACCGTGCTTGCTTCCAGAGCGAAGCTTCTTCTTTAATTCAAGTTAATATCAGAAAAAACAGGAGGCATAAAAGACAGTGGAGAGCATTTTCTTAACTTGGATATGATCCAATTCTGTATTGTAGCTTTTCATTGACATTTGTGCAATATTTTATTAGGTAGTACCTCAGAAGGCGTAATTTGGATGAGAATGTTTGTATTTCATTTCCCACATTCAAAAGCAAGCTTACTCGAAAGAAAATTTCACCAGCTTTTTCTAATATTCTTAGGGAATAAAAACCGCCGCAGTGAAGTTTCAAAAAGTAGCCAAGACAAGTTTATGAAATTATTAAATTCAACTGATAAACTCCTGCAAATTACTTGACGATAAGAGAGCAATTGAAATTAAATAATTTTGTCTGTCAATAGACCTTTCGTAATTTAAATGCAGGCCAGAAGCGTCGTTTTTTTAACGTACAGTTTTAATTTGTAGTTTTTTCTATTTATTTCAATCCAATTTGCAGTCTTCTGCTACAGGCTACGATTATGTTCAAGGATTGAGGTTTGTATTTCATTTTTCACTCTAGAACTGAGCAACTTGGTGAACAAACAGCGCTTCCCTGAGTGGGCGATACAGTTCCTTAGGTGAAGAATTATTCTCGTGAAAGCCAGGCCATACAGGAAACAGCGTGGTGTGTGTCCCTAGCTGTATAGTTGCGCTCCGAAGACAAAGTCTGTTCTCGGCTGAGAGCTGAATGCATGTTAGAGTGCATATTTTGCTATGCTGCGGGCTGTGAGCATCGGCGAGGACACTCAGTTTTAGGGAGAATTTACGAGGTGACATTACAAGCAGTTCATTATAATAGTTACAGGCTATATATATAAAGAAAAATAAAACAAATGTTTGCACGGGTGCTTGAGAGGCAGGGGCGCTGCGAGTCCTCTAGCCGAAAGCCAGGGGGCGCTGGCCCCGGCAAGTTACGGAGCTTTTGTTCTAAAGCAATAAATAGACAGTTTTTCTCTAACGCAAGAATAGAAGTTTTTTTTGTGCGTTGTGCAGCTAGATGCTCACGCGGTTGGAGTTACGATGGAGTGCAAATAACACGTGCACCGGACCTTTAAACTGACCGACTTTCCAATTTCGGCCTACATGAACATATTATCTGCTGAATTTGCTAAACAGTTAGGTTTGACAATGCCAATTATGATGCAGACTCGAGCGAGTAACACTGAACGTACGTCACAGAGGTAAATTCAAGAGAACACATTTGGCAAGGCTGAGAAATACTGGGTTATTTGCATACTGCGGAATTCACAACAAAGACCGTACTCGTGAATGTAATTTGAACTGTAACTTTTGCCCGCCGATACTGATTTTTATTGGCATTTCTACTTTCGGAATATTAAAAATGACTTCTACCTTCATAGATTATTTATATTGAGCTTTTAAATGCAGGGCGCCGATACTGAACTTTATTTACATTTCTGTTTCCGGAAGATTCAAAATGACAACAACTTCCAACAGTCACTATTATCTTTACACCTACATATATTGCGCACGGATATTATTTTCATTGATGTTTCCATTTCCGGAATATTAAAATTGACTGCGCTTAGATTGTAGTAATCACTATTCATCATTTAAAAATGAATGTCTTGGTTCTTTCCATGAATATGAGGTTCTACCTACGCACGAATAGAAGGTCAGTATGCACCCACAGGGATTGCAATGAATATATAAATAACACGCGAGCAACTTCATGTAAGCCCTCGCAAAACGTGTTCAGATAAAATGCTTTGCTTTTGATGCTAAGTGCACATCAGCTTGGAAATGTTTAAGGAGCTTAAGCTCATGGCCGATGCTCCTTAGACCGGGATTATGCCTGCAGCCTTTTTACCTTTGCTATTTTCCCTAGGACTTAGTCTCCTTCAGTACGTGGGGGTGCTAATTTAGTTTTAAAATATCTAACCTTACTTTACTCAAGTTATGTTATATTTCTGCAAGGGTTTTGTGTTCTGCTGTAACCCTATAGGCGGGTTAACTAGGGTTTACCAAGGGAGTGATTACGAGCTCAGATGAATAGTTATTATTAACATATATGTTAGTTATGGCCTATTTAGCTAAAGCATCTGTGGAAATAAGACCACTAAACTGAAGATTTGCTATCATTCCCTGATATTTATCCATGGTAGGCCTAATGATAATCATATTATAATTCTGTTTGTCCCTCCCTATGGTCCTGAGTTCGTTTCTGATTTCGATCCTGTATTAATAAGACCGTTACGCTCTCAGTATCAGATAAGGAAAAATTAAGGCATCTTGGATACCATCTCAGGAGATGTGAGCAGGGTCAAGCTTCCATATTTTAAGCTGCTAGCAGGTCACAAGTAGCGGATTTCCTGTTTGACGTGGAAGATAATTTCGCACTTCGTATGCATGATACAGCTCTGAGATATTACAGCTAAAGCTGACACAAAGGCTGCTTCTATATGACGGCGGTCTTTTATAACGGACACAAATTAGATCCTCAACAACTGTATGGGCTATTTTACTTCTAAAAAGGCTATTGCACTTTAAGATCGACATTGTGATGGATGCTAGATAGGTGGTTAATTTTTTCAGCTAATCGATAATTTAATTTAGTTTTCTTCCTCTATACGTTTTCTGTGATTCGTAAAGTCCTAATTGGGACTAAATACACTATTTAGAGTAACTGCACATATCTTAGGCCTACCATTGTTAGAATTTTTATCATAACTACGTAAACAGTGTCTGACAAAAGAGTCTGGCAATTTGAGGCCATTGCTGCTTTGTGTACAGAGTGCTTCACATATTTCTGATTGTGCACTTAAGCGATAATAAATAATGCTTATAATTGTGTATGATGCCCACTTAATAAAATAAAAATAGATAAATAAATAACAAGCGTATACATATTTCTCACGTGCATGAATGCTGTGTCCAACATATCAAAGGCACACGTCCTTGAGCTAGTCATTCTTAATATACTAACATGACTTCGAGAGCATTAGCATTTTTCTGCGAATATAACAAAGGAATATTGCCTGTCTATGTTCATTCGCTTATGAAACTTAGGAGATCTGAGAGGGAGTTAAGTGTAACTAAAGTTGCATGTATTCATAGGGCGCAGTGATAACACAGGAACGAAGAGTCACAGATAAATGACTACAAAGACAGACGCATCATTCCCAAAATTTATTCAGCTGTAGCTCCTGACATTCCTAACAGTTAGTGTGAATTTAAAGAAGATTTGCCAATAACTTTATATATTAATGCGTATACATCAGTGGCTACCATGACACTTTATTAAAACTTCCATCTTCACACTGTCAAAAGTATAGTTTTACTGCCCACGCACGAAATGTTTTTTTTTTATCAAACTTGTCCTTATTCTAACATGCGAAAAATTCGGACAATAAAACTACGTATTTCTTTGTGAATTGGACTTGCTAAAACTACTAAGGCAATGCACGAAAAAGTCTCCATTCCCCTGCAAAAACTTGGACACTAGAAAGAGCATTTTAGCTGCAAGAAGTCTCGAGGAGCGTCTTATAAGTCAGAGTGTTTATGTTCGTGTCTTTGAATTATTCGGAGTGAGAGACAGTTTGCCAGGCCTGCTCGTGTTTACCGACAGCCAGGCTCATTCCCGACCTGGAGCGACGCTTTCTTTTTAAAGCCTCACTGAGTGCCGACTAAAAGGAAACCCCCTCTCAAGAAGGTGATAATGTTTTCTTTCAGTCAACGAAGATAATTTACGGCGCTCCAGTATATTCTTGGATTGTACAAGAAAGGGAAAGTAAAACGGAATAACACAGGTCATGGCAATACAAATCGTAATTTAGGTAGTGAACTTGATTTACAGCGAAATACTCCGGCACTATTAAAAATTTAATTCCCAGAATTTACTAGAAAGAAGAATAAAAGGGTCGAAGGAAACAACACAGGACATGATAAGGTAACTCTTTATGCAATTGCGGCGGACTGTTAAAGAACAGAAACCAAGAAGAGAATGGAACATAATCATGTATCTCTTTAGTCAGTAAACTTAATTTTGGCGCTCCATTGTCAGTTCATTACTGGATTCTACCGAAATCAAGAGCAAATTAAGCCGGCGCAGTCCATCAATAAGTTTACATCATATACTTTATTCCAGAAGGTAATTGTGACAGTGCGGTGCATTCTCAACTGGTAAAAGAAAGGAGATTAAGTCCATTTTTACTCGGCAAAAAGAAGTTGCCGCGCTCAAATGCATTTCTGCATCGTTGCAACTGAAAAGGTACACAAAAAACGTGCATTGGAGGGCAAAGTACACATAATATTTGCGAAATATAAAACATTGTCTCACCTGGGTATATTCGCGGAGTGTACAAGCCAAAAAAGAAAATAATGCAATGCAATAATATAAACAGTGTAGATAGTACCAGTGTATTACTGTACATTTGCCAGGGTAGATAATTCTCGTGCTGCGTTTATATTCGGATGTTAAAATGAATGAAAGGACAACTGAGAAACTCCTTGAAAAGTACCATAATGCTGTATAAAGTGAAAAGAGTACAACTTTCACTTTCGTAATCTAGCCAATGTCAACTCAATAATTTTTTTTTTGAGACTACCAAAGTGATTTGCTTTTAGTAAATCTGCATGTAAACTTAGCCGTACATTTACTCTGTTTCTATGTATATACTAAAACTTGGGCATATGAACAGTTTTAAGCATTGCTGTATAAGAAGAGTTGATGTATGGTCAAACCTAATATAGTTTTGAAAGTACAACGTGTTGTAAGTATTCCTACCAAATTTTAAGATTCTTAAAAGTTACAAATTAGGTTGAAAAATAAATCATAAAAAAAATCTCTTATCCCTTTTATTTTTTCTGATGCATAAAACGTTCTGCACCCCCTTCGAATTTCGTCGTGAATTTCGCATATCAATCTTTCATGCGTCTATCGTCACTAATGAACGGTAAGCAAATGCATCTCTCTAGCAAAGAAATCGGCACATTTTCCGGCAATCCATCTCAGACCATTCGCAATCACACATTCTTTCACGGACAATTCCTCGCCTCCATATCTGCCTTGATCTATGGCAAAAGCATCTTTTTGCCGCCGCTAATACTCTGGGGCGAGGAATGCCTCAGCGCACGCAGACTTTCATTAGGCTTATCAATTTGCACGAGGGAGCACAAACAATCCTCAGCAAGATCCGACATCTCCAGCAGTTTGAGCTGCAGCATTTCGCGCATTCCTGTAACTCTTGGCCTCAGTCGCTGCCTTCTCTGAGCAGCCTTCCGTAGCTGTCCGCTCACTATTTGTTGTTGGATTACCCCGTCCAGAGGGCCCTGATTGCCAGATCAGTCATCCTTAAGTTGGTGTGTTTGCTTCAGTGGTGCTCCCGCTTTGCTGCCACTCTGTTGCCGCGAGGTCTTGCGAGTGGTAAAGGAGAGCAAGGGTTGCAAAGCTGGTTATCATGATCTTTCTTCGTAGTAATATGCCTGCAACTCAGAGGCTGACGAGCAAGCGAGCAAGTCGTGAAAAGAGAAAGGCAGGCAGCCTGACTCTTGAGATCCCGGCTTGGTTCTTGCAGCATTTTTTGGCGATGCTGCATGACGACCCTGAGAGGTGAAGGGGTATGAAGTTGTTTCCCTTATTTTGAATAATTTTCAAATGTCTCCGCTATTTTCTTGAGAAATAATCGAGTTATTTTTACAACTTCGTCTAGCGACAGAGTCAGCCTTGAGACAACACTCGGCATAGCTTAGTCAACTGTTAAGGTCAATGTCGTCGACGATATTCGTCCTATGCGTGACGTTTTAATAATAATAATAATAATGCCGGTTCAAAAACAAAAGTCTACATAACATTGTAAAAAAAAACGGTTGGCAACTTTATAGCCACGATTGCAGTGGTGCAAAATTCACGTTCTTTTGAAGACAGCGCTGGAGATTGAGTGGCTTAAAAAATAAGTGGTCAAATTGTGGGTTACCAAAACTTTATTTGGCACAAATAATCCGGGTTTCTTTTTTAAGTCAAATCGGAATCACCGTCCCTCGTTGCTGCTACAGGTTTGCACTCCCCTCATCAGTAATGAAAAGCATAGAAAAGAAGGGTTGCAGTCTTGAGTAATTACTTAAGCTACGAAATAATTTTTAACTGCTACCTACAATCTGACAGTCAGGGTTAGAGAAGGAGTGGGTTGTTTTCGCTGGGTTGATGTCACAAATTTAGTTCCAGGCCTTACGATTGGTGTTATAACTTTCGTTCCTGGAGCTAATGAGCTACTGAACTAACCAGCAAAATTCATGTTACAAATCTAAGCTCAGACTTTTCTAATGCAAGAGCAATATTTAACAAGATTAATGCTACAAATTTAATATCAAACTTTAGAACTGGAAGCTGAAAACTGGCCAGATTGATGATACAAAGTAATTTCCAGACTATCGGAGCAGAAAACTTGCCAAGTTGATGCCACAAAATTATTTCCATAGCTTACGAACGGAGAGGTAAAATGAAGATATAGATGCTACAAATTTTGCCGAAGGTCTTACGCATGGACAAAAAAAAAAAAAAAACCGGACCAGACTGATGACATAAATTTACTCTCATGCCTTACGAATGGACGAGGAAAATTTACAAGATTGATGCTACAAATTTGGCCACAGGCACAGGTAAAGATTCGTGAGTTTTACGTACTTTAATTCAGTCATTGCTGACTGAATTACGTGCTGACAACCTCAAGCACGACCTGGATTGCAAATCTACGGCCAGCTTCGAGCATTACGGCTATATTATTCGACGGCCTTCAGGCAAGGGAGAGGAAGTAGGAGTCTCAGCATTGGTTGTCTGCAGACGTGGAAGTGAGCGTAGCTCTCGGTTCCTTTGGCATGAAATACCCCCGAGGAAAGTGAATGGCCTGCTGACTCAATTGCACGCCGAAATGAAACGGCGAGACTGCATTTTGCCGGGGAATCTTCACGGCACCAGAAATATGAGGGGTGGTAAGAAGTATAATTTTTGGGGAGGCCGCATGCGCTTCGGTGTTTGGGAGCTGCAGCCGTGTAGATTTGAATTTATTTTTATTAATAAATAGCACAGATAACCAAATAATAAAATGTGAGGAAGTTGTAAAAGTGTCAAAGTTTGGGTGTTCTACTCGTTCTTGTTGAAATTATTAACAACATAGGGTAGATAGCCCACACAATAGATTGTAGGGAGGCAGAAATATATATATATATGTTTAGCGCTAGAATCTCGCATGTTTGAAGCCATAATGAGCAGCAGAGACTCTTCAGAATAGAAACCATTGGGGAGAATAGAACAGGTTTCCATAACCGGGCATTAAATGCGTTTTTTACGACTGGAAGTATCACAACCCGCTGAAGCAAAGCTGAAGCTTGATGAATTGGGGACTGTCTGAGCTCTACTCGTGTGTCCGCGTCTCGCGGAGATTGTCTGTTCGGAATTCACTGCGTTTAGATTTTTGCTATTGAAAATGTACTGTCTTACGAGCTGGGTGTTTCTGCAAGAATATCTGGTTTTTAATTACTTACTGAAGAGAATACAATTGCAATAATGGAGGGTTTTCATCGCACGGCAAACATACTGTATCTGCAAGACAAAAATTCCTTAGTAAATTAGCACTTCCACAAGAGAAACCTTCCATTTTACAGAAAAAATCCGACCAGATTTTCCAATGCATGCAAATATGATATTTAGTACTAACGAAAGGCTCTCCCAATTATTAAACAAATTTATTACCAGTATGCTATTAAGTGCAGGTCTTCAATATCGGCAGGTATTACCCTGTAGACTTCATTCACATAAATTGGGCAAAATTCGGTTACAGGAAAGCTACAGAACCTATGCCGGCACTGCGATGACTTTCATGGAGCAGTTAACTTGATTTTTCGGCGAACAATAACAAGATTGCATCCATACCATGAGGCAAGTGTATCGGAATTATTGGGGCCCAACTTTGGCCGAGTTTTTCCCTGAGTCCATCGACTTTTTTTCAGTCTCTTAAACCCGCCACTCGAAAAGTTTCGTATGAAAGTTTGGACGGAGTAAAAAGGATCACTTTAACGAAGTATCTTGCCGTCTTTTGCATGCTCCAATGATTAAAAAACGATCGAGGCATAAAAGTGTGCTTGGTGACTTTTTTTTTACTAGAAGCCTATATAATAATGGCTTTAGACCCATAGTAGGTAAATCATTCGGATTTTGGAAGACTTACTTAATAAATGATCGTAATTGCTGATATGACTGAAAAAGATATTCGGGTAGAATAAAATTATTTTGCTTACTGACTTTCTCTGTAGTCGCTCATAAGATAATGGCTTCAGACGGAAAAAATTATGCTGATCTTCAGGTAAAAGTATTTAATAAATGACTGTATCAGCTTCAATGAATAAAAGAAGCGGCATAAAGTTATTTTGCTCCTAGCTTTCTGTGAAGAAGTCGATAAAATAATAGTTTCAGGCAAAAGTATATGGTAACTAACCGTAACTGCAGCTATCTTGATCGAGAAGATGCGGTATAAAATTATAGTGCTTGTTAAATTATTTCGTAAAATAGCATAATGTTAGAATCTGAAGCTAAAAATACGCTATTATAATTTCCTGAAAAATGTAGTATGTAAATCGCATTGACCTCTCAAACAGTTGAAAAAGGAATGAGGCATAAAAATGTGCTAAATTTTCTTATGCATCTTTAAAACTACGGACACAATGTTCGAAAATTAAATTGTATGCCACTCTAAATGAATGTAGAAATGGTAGCGGAACTTACAGTCACGAAAAATGACGCGATACTTGGCATAAAATTGCACTTAGCGACATTTTCTTCGTGCGTCTCTAATCCTTCTTTATGGAAGTTTTTAGCCTTAAAACGAGATAGTTCTATAAAGAATTTACTCGTAATGGAACGTTTATGGTTAGCGAAGAACCACTCTCTACTTTTCAATATAATCTTCAATAACTTGCATATATACTATTGTTTGTACAGGTCTAAGTGCTTTACCCGGTTAAAACTACGGTACAGGGAATATCAAACACAATTTTCAGAGCCACTGGGCATGTCTTTTTACCTTAAAAAGTAAGTTATTAAAAATTCATGAACAGTATTCAAAATTATTCATACAGTTAGAAAAATTGCATTACATTAAATTAACTTGTTGTTTCTCTTCAAGATGTGCAGGATAATTAGTTGCAATTGAAGGGATGATGAAATCTGATGACCATATAACTATTTTGGACGAAATCCTTTGGCGCTAGGAAGACGGTGGGGCTTTCAACCCGACAATAACCCACAGCACAGGTCCAAGTCTACGACCACCTGGGATCAGAAAAATCATGCAACACTACTACCATGAGCGTTGATGAGTCCCGACCTGAACTCCCTCCATCCAAAATCTGTGGCGAGAATTGAAAGTTAAAACCAAATTGAACTCCAAAAATCCTCCATGAATAGAAACGGGTTGCCATAGAGAATGGAGGAGCAATATCACACCTGAAACGACGTCAAAATTTAATCTCGTCAAAAACTGCAGAAAAAGGTACGTCATGCTATTGATTATTAATATTGCAATTACATATGTTATCATATTTTAACAGCAAATTTATTTAATCTGAGCGCCTTTTGTAAGTTTTGTTCGTTGACCTTCGAAAATAATTTTTTGTTCCGATAATTTTATTATTTTTACTATTAGTTTCACTTTCTTCTCACTATTACATGCTTTTTCTTTTTACCCAGTGAAAACCTTAGGCATGTAGAAACAATAGTTTTTGAGTTATTGATGAAAATATTGAAATGTATAGTGTATAGCCTACGAATAATTTCGTCGCTAGCTGTATCTAAGAATAAAGGGATGAAATCCCTGTAAATTTATTTACGTTGTGCATGCAATCTTCCCCTCAGGCCTAACCAACCTCCAAGCCACACAAACTGAGTCACTATCCACTATATAAAAACTAGAGGGCCCAGCCGTCAAAAATGGCGGCAAGAATTTTGTGATTGAGCTTTTTATTGTTCCGGTTCCCAGTAAACATAGGTTCTGCAGTATTGTAGGTCTCATCCCTGCAGGTCTGATCTTCCATTTGTGAAACGCAAGCTGTACAACCATGAGCTTTGCGATAGCAAAATATCCCCCCTGCAATATAAGGAGTGAATGACAGCTTGGAATTGATCAAAGGTTAAATTGCAGTAAGAAGATATAGTTCAGTCAAAAGACTTCACTGGAAATGCCCAAGGCTCGCCGTATTGTGGATAACAACTGATTGTTGAACCTCCAGCGTCGAACTTTGGCTGCGATGCAAATTCAATATAAAAAGGCGTCTGCTCAGCGTGAAGATTCAACTACTACGATATCATTCAGCAATGACCAAGGAGCTTCTATAGAGAAGGAGGGAGCCCTGCGGCCCAAATACAGATTCGCCAGTGAGTCAACCAGATCTCTTATGGCTGTGAGATCTCATTGGTGGATGTCACGGGGAGCAGCGAGTTNGCCATAAGAGACTCTTTACTGATATGCGATTGGTGCATCAGATGACTGGCTGACAGCCATAAGAGACTCTTGAGCTTCAACGAGCTAGGCTACTGGCTCCCTCCTTCTCTATACAAGCTCCTTGGCAATGACAGCGGGGATCCAGAGGCTAAGGATCCAGAGCCCGGGATCCAGAGGCCGGAGATCCAGAGCTATATTTTTCACCGGTACTCCAAGCACTGTAGTGGTAAGGTATCTCAACTTGTTTTTCGGTACATGAATTTTCTCCTATTAAACTCTTAACTGCTTGGCGGAGAGACGGACCAACATTGGAGCAAGCGACCAACAACTGTGTTTTATTATATAGTGGATACACAGTTGTTGGTCGCTTACTCCGCGTCCGCTTGCTTGCTCGCTTTCTCCAATGTTGGTCCTTCCGTCCGTCACGCAGTTAAAGATTTAGATAGGAGCAAATTCATCTACTGAAAAATAAGTTGAGGTACCATACAAATTCAGACCTTGGAGTAACGGTGACCATTATAGCTTCTAAATATATGTTAAAAGAGGAAATACTGCATTTTCTTAATCTCGCTTCACTTTCGAAGCTAGCTTTGTTCTTTTTGACAGGACGATAATGATTCTTCTTCTGAGCGTGATAGATGAAAAGCGGCATCTTATATAGAGTTCTTGATCCTTCGGGCATGAGCTCGGTGGCATGTTTTTTTAGCTGAATTCCTTCTTAGCAGTTCGAGAAGCTCAGTCTTGGTAGGAGTTTTCGTTTCTTTTATGAATAACCACTTTCACTTATGCTTTCTTTAGCTGCATCTTTTCGTAGCAGTTGAAACCTCACTCTGAGTAGACGCCCTTATGTATTGAATTTACATTGCAGCCAAATTTCGACGCTTGAGGTTCAACTATCTGTTGGTATCCATGATACGGTAAGCGCTGAGCATTTCCGGCCAATTCTTTTCACGGAACTATATTTTCTTGGTGCTGCTCAACGTTTGATCAATTCCTAACTGATATTCTTGCCTTATCTTGCGGGGGGGGGGTATTTTGGTCTCGCAAAGCTCATCGCTGTACAAATTGCGATTCATTAATGGAAGATCAGGCCAGCAGGGATGAGATCTATTATTCAGTAAATCCTATACTGGGAATCGGAACTAGAAAAAACTTAATCACAAAATACTACCACCATTTTTAACGGCTGGGCCCTCTAGTATATATAAGATTATTCATGATACTTTCTCATTCCCTCGAGATATCCTCTCATCCCGAAAAATGAAATCCCTGTTGGATTATTTATGATACTTTATCATTCATTCACCATATCCTAATAGCCTGAAACGATAAAAACCTCGTAGGATTTTTACGTTACTCTCTCATCATATTACCCCAGCCTGAAATGTTAAATCCCTGGAGGATTATCCACGTTACTCTCCCGTTGCTCCACCATATCCTCTTAGCCTGGACGATTAAATCCCTGTGGATTATTCACGTTACTCCCTCATTGCTGCACTTTATCCTCTAGGCCTGCATGACTGATTAAATCCGTGTAGGATTATTCACGTTGCTGTCTCATCCCTTCACCATGTTCCCCTGACCCTAAAAGACTAAGGCCCTACAGGATTATAACGTTAGTCCCTTCTTCCCTCACAATGCTTCTCTGTGCCTCTGCAGCCTCGTAAGGAGACGGAATAATAAGCCGACAGTAACCTGAATTGCATTCAAGGAACACTGTTATTGCATCTTCCGGCAAGTGTCTCAATAATGCCTGTCCTCATTTAACTGATCTCCTTAAGGAGTCAGAATTATTGCGCCTATTTGAATTGAAGTTGATGTACCTTAGCAAGAATTTAGGTTTATGGACGAAGAGATTTTCTGGTTGTGTCTGAGGATGGTGAGGCGTGTCAAGAACGGCTTATACGAGACCACCGAATTACACCTCTTCACCATCTCATTTTAAACAACTGGTAGTTTTTTCAAGGCATACGAAGTTGATGTTGCAATAACTGAATTTTAAAGTATATTTTGAGGTAATTAGAATAAAGTGCAGATATTTTAAGGAGACTCTCCATTGTTTAACATTAACTTTAACTGGCATTGTCAATGAAACTTTAGTGCTCTTGTAAAGTTACATGTTCCTGGTATGTATAGTCCCTATATGTAAGGCCCCAAATGGAAAATTCACATGCACTGGTTTGTTGTGCAGATGAATAATGCCCTAAAGACTTCAGAGAATTCTACGGCTACTGTCTATCACAGTTTGTTTGATGTATATGGTCTTTCATATGGAAGGGTGAAAGGCTTGTGTATGATAACTGCGACCCCCCCCCCAAACACCACCATTCTTTCAGTTTTTGTAGAAATATCAGCACTAGAATGAGACTATTCAAGTTTTTGAAATGTAGCGACTTAATTTGAAGAGGAAAAAGTATGCCTTGCTAGTAGCCTATTAGTAGAGACATGGTGTCATGGATAGTTACGGCATAGTATAGCGTTAAGCTAAGGTTACTAGGCCTGATTTGTCCGGCATTCTTATCTTATTAGATTAAATAGGCGGCAGTAGACGGACCAACAGGCCCATTCCCAGAGAGACTTACGCCCGAACCCTCTATGAGCTATTGCCAATGTATTAGCATGATTTAGATGACAGAGGAAAAAAAGGAGGCTCTGAGCCAGGAGTCGATCATGCATGCACGCAAGTGCAACTTATAGCCGCTGATCTGTGGAGCTTTAGAGTTTGTGACTCCTGGAGGACGTGTTCTTAGTTGTGGAAGATGTCTTTCCCAATGTTTGTCAAGACGATTTTTTAAACGCGCTGACTGTCTCCGCACCGACAATGTTGAAGGGGAGTCTATTCTGAATGTTTGCTATAAAATACGGAAACAACTGCTGGCTTAAGGTTGTTCTTCGGACTTTATGCTTGAGTTTTTGGCCGTTGTTTTGCGGGCGTTCATTTACATCTCTTTCAAAAACTTCAGCTGTAGGTACGTTGTTGAAGCCACTCAAATACTTGGATGTTTTCTATTAGTTACCCCTAGATTCACAACTCTGAATTCTGTTGCAGGCTTTAGAAGCGATCCAAAAATATCAGAGATAGCTGAAAACCCAATTTACCATTTTGGATTGAGTTTGTGGCCATCTATGAGGTAATCGAATCCCGGTTAATGCCTGAAACTCGATTCAAAATGACAAAGGCAACGCTCCTACGTAAAATTTCAGTCAAGTCAAATCTAGCGGACTTAGCTCAATTCGACTTTGGTGTGACGTTGATGGCAATCTATAGGCTCATCAGAAACGTGAAAAGGCTTAATGCTGGTAAATCCGATATTTTGGCAACACTGAACAGTCCCTCTTGGTCCCTCACCGGTAAATTTCGCATGCAATGGAGGCAGTTCATAGATAAAAGATCTAAAATATTGTAGCTGCAAACATGCGCCCTGGCAGAGACAATACTTAAGCTTGAGAACGGGTGTGATCTATAATACTTTCTGCAAATCAAAGACTGTACGTTTATTTTCTGAGTACGAACAGCGACTTAGGTATTAATTGCCAGTAAACTGATTTGATTGACGCTATAAACAAGGGGAAAGTACAACGGCTTGACCACACACACCAACTAGTTTATCTAAAGTACACTGGTTCGTACTACAGATATATTACCTCCAGGGGTAAGAGGAAAGTACGGCTGCAGACGACCACAGAATTTCTGAGCAATGGCGTCGTAGACGGAAAGTTATGAACGTCAGAAATTATTACTGAGCGGCAAGACGCGATCTCTGGCTTGGGAATAGAATATCCAACCTCGTGACAACGATTAAGGCACCACTTTGAACCATCTGATTACTGGAGGTAACAAGTAAGGAAACGATACGACATAGGTAAAGAACACAGTGATTTGACTTTTGCCAGTAATAACAATGAGCACAATGGTATCTAAGCAGAATATGTTAAGTAAATCTAAAATCTTAGAATAACTAAAATTTCTAAAACACAGTATAAGCATTCTCAGCAAAACACACTCATAAAGTACGAGTCAAGATGTGGGAATCCTTACATGATGCTCTAACTGCATTCTCGGCCCATAAAAATGTATCTCTGGAAATATTAACCTGCACAACCCAGTACCAACGGTTTAACTAAATCATATGACACAATCAGGGGCGCGACTGAAAATAGGAATTTTTATAACAAATTACCCATACTCTCAGTTAAATCACAAGGTATCCCTGGAACCAGAAATATCTGCAACAAATTACCCACATTCTCAGCTAATTCCCAAGGTATCTCTGGAAATAGGAATCTCTGCAGCACAGTACCTGCAGCCTCGGCCAAATCACAATCAGGCAGGTAGAGTATTGACTGACATCTACAGGATTTCTCGTTCCTCCAAGTTCATGCATATGGAAGCCCCGCGAAGACCGACAGTGTCCATCGATTGGCCCCAGTCTTGCTATTCTTGAATGTTTTTAGGTGAATCACAGTGCAGGAGCAATGCATTAGGCTGGCATATAATTACCTCCTCCAAGGAGGTTATGTTTTTGTGAAGTTTCTGTTTATTAGTCAGTCTGTCACGAAGATAACTTAAAGAGTTATGGACGGATCATTGCGAAATTTGCAGGAATTGTTGGGATGTTACGAGAAACAAATGACCATTTTTTGTATTGATCTATTTATTCATTTGTTTGTTTGTCTTTACGTTTTTTGTCAGTAGCATGACTCAAAAAGTTAAGAACGGATTATCATGAAACTTCCAGGAATTGAAAGAAATGTTAAAAACACACCAGACTAAATTATGGTGATGATCGGTTCGACCGTTGATTAACATTTGTCAGTATTTTTGTCATGACATAACTCAAAAAGTTTAGAATGGATATTCATGGAATTGATGGAATTGTTTGAAATGTTGGAAGGCACGAATAATCACATTTTGGTGATGATCGGTTTGTCCGTTTGTGTGCTTGACGAATGTTTTTTTTTTTTGGTGTTTGCAAGAACACGCATCATTAAGAATCTCACCAAAACAGCGATTACTGTCAAGAGGCACAACTGACCAAACTATGGTGATGGTAGAAAGGAAATCCTAGTTTCAGGACCAATTTGCATTCTTTGTTATCATTGCCTCGCTTAGCAATGCGCTCTTATAGTGTCTTAGTTAACGTATATGATAATTGGCCTCAGCTTCGCTATTCCTGCATGTTTTCATGTGAATTGCAGTGCAGGAATATTGCATTAGACTGGCGTATAATTACTGTATAATTGGCCGCAGCCATACTACTCTTGCCTAATGTTTGTATGTGAACCATAGTGCTGTACAGGAAAGTTATGCTACCTAGCTTACAGCATGACTGCCCTCAGCCTTATTAGTCTTTCAAACTGCTGTTACTATATATACATGCTCATATGTCTACTTGTTTGTAAAAAATAAATTCAGTGTCACAATAAACCTCTTTTCCTAGTACCGTATCTCTTAAATTGTTTATATTCGTATAGTAAGCGCGTACTAGACCAATTGACAGGAGAAAATCCCTTAGAAGTTTCCTTCCCTAGTAGTCAAAAACAAGCAATCAGGGGAAAAGCTGTTCGCGTTTCCTTCCCTAGTAGTAAAATAATAATCAGGGAAAAAAGGGGTTACACATAACCTTACCATATAGTAAAAAATAAATAATTTGACTAAACGTACACAGGCAGAACACTAACCATATCACGGTTTGAGAATATTTAACTTTTTGATATCAAGAGCTGATGAAATAACTGATATAATGTGGGAGACGGTTAGTAGAAATTAAGGAACCAGCTTTGTTGTGCTGAAAAATTTATATACAGTATACCTGATATGTGTGTGTGTGTTTCCTATTAGCAGCAAACAGTAGAAACTTCATTGAGAATGTCAGAGCATAACCTAAATTAAGAACACACATGGGTGGTACAATAGCTTACCACAGACTTAAATTAGGTACAGAAAGCGGTTGATAGTCTTAGTACACGCTACACTGCATTTCGGCTCATTGTTTGGCCTCTGTTTGGTAAGAATATGCGCTGCCATCGGCTATACATATTTGCAGAGGTCGGCACAGGAGACTATTGTACGATGTTATGCTGGTATAATCGATGGCCGTCGCCACCGCGCATACGATGGAGAATGCAATACCGTCGCTCCATCGGCATCGTGAACAAAAATCTCCAATTTTCATCGGCGATGATGCACGATGAAATTACCATAAGCGATGGCCATCGTAGGGCGTCACAATTATTGGCGATGCACCATCGTAATACACATTTATAAAATACAAAGATCTCAAACCACAAACATCGAATAAGAGCGGTATCTCTTATAACCTCAGCCTGTGAGCGATTTTCACACCAGTAATACTATTCCTACCTGATAATAGTTACGAAATGTAAGGCCCACGTTAATAGGGTTAATTAAAGCCTGCTTAAATTTATTAATAGATTTCTGTCAGTGTCAAGTTTCAGGTTCAGTGTTAAGATTCTTTATACAAAATTTAATTTGTATTTGCCTAGTAGCTAATATGCTTCAAAAGTAATGACCTTTCAAAACTTTAATATTAACTGGTATTGTTAGATCTTGGAAGTGTATTGAAATAAACTTTTTGTAACCTACTCTTTATTTGAATATTAGAGAAAAAATAAATGTTTCATACTCGTAAGGCTATATTTCTGTAGCTTTAACCTTCTTTTATAATTTCAACGGCATCGGAAGTACAACCGATGACAACCGCTTCCATCCCCGATGGGATGTTCAGCCATACAGTGTATCATCAGACCAGTGCTTCCTCATGATACTGTCGCTAATGGAGAAAACGGCCATCGCTGATTGTTTGATACAATTTCATCGGACCATCGTTTGATGGATTTGTTGCGATGTTCCATCGTAAAATTGTAGTTTATCCGATGACGAGAGTCTTCACACCCTCGCCTTCGTATAATCGGCGATGGCCATCGCACCAGGCTCTGCACATTTGACAGTCTGTAGCCAGGGCCATCATAAACCACGTTTATCAGCGAATTAGCTGATTTTTCTATTCTGCTTCGGCGACTGAGATCGTATTTCCTTGTTTTGACTTCCAAACAGTCAGTATACTTATGAGCAAAAATCATGCTAACACTATATGACCTCGGTACATTCATAAGCTGGCGAAATAATTCAAATGCCACACGTAGGCGACCAATGGCCTTCTGCTTAAAGTTCGACCAAAGCGAGTTACAACACATAGGTTAGCAATAGCTACGAAACAAATGACACTTGGCGATAGTTTGGAACGCTTAGTTAAGAATGTAAAAACATAAGTTCACAGGAATAACCCGGGGCATTATTGCTGAACATTATAGGATAGGGGTTCCTTCCCCTTGAGAGTTTTCAGAGCTTTGACAGGGGGTACATAGCCTTTAATTAAAAGTGAAGAATAATAATATGGAATTCAAATCATATGTTTTCCATTCTTTCTCCATCGCAGAAAATAATCCAAAAAATAAATAAAACTAATGTTAGTAGAAGGTCGAGTGGGTTTCCAGTATTTGGGTGAGGGGTTGCGACGGCAAAAATATTGGGGACTCTGGACCACTTGTGGTGTTGGAGGACGGCCTAAAGTAGTCAGAGCCAACTTTAGCTGTCAAGGTACTCCCGCTGCAAATGACTGGAAGCGCACGGGCCTCTGCCATTGAATTGGAATAGACTTGGTAGATTATAATTTGCATGCTGCATATTTCTGAAATTATATTAGGGTTACTTGTAAAATTTCCTTAAAATAATGAAGTAGAATCAGACGCATAACAAAATACGTTCAACATGTAATTGTGTTCACACGACTAATTGCATAACTATGCATCTAATTTTCCCGATTTTTTTTAGTTTTTTCCCGCCTTAAAAGAAAGTTTAGGTTGAATTATAGGATCATTTAATACTCACCTTGCTTAAATTTTAGCACTTTTTTGAAAGTGACATTAAGAGGTAACTCAGTAAATTTTAAACGCTATTGTAATTTAAAAAGGTGATGTGATAGTATAATGAAACTGAAATTTTCTGTCATAAAATAATTTTAAATTTATTACTGATCTGTGTCACAAATACAATAATTGCAGTAAAATATGCAATGGGTATTTCAAAGCACTATTAAAACCGAGTACGAAAAAGTGGCTGCAGAGGAACACTTTCAAACGCTATAATTGGATATGAATTAAAGAACTTCTCAATGCACTTCATTAACTGTAATAAGAGCAGCGTTTCTCCAATGTTTGTGATAATTTAGAACATAATTTAGAGATAATAAGTCGTTCCTCTTAATTAAATGACGAAACTTTTACGCAATAGAACAACAGCATCAGGCAGCTTTAACTCAGTCAAGCAGTGTATATTGTATAAACAGGTTCCAGAATACATAGAACTTGAATGAATAGAGTGTGAAGAATGTTTGCATAGTAGAAAGTGTGGCCATTAAAAATACTAGAAAAACCGAATACCGCACAGTGCCACAAATTGAAGAAAATGCGGCCAAATTTGAAAATTACTATTTCGCTATAAAATTTGATACGGATAGGACTGAACGCACATCTGTACATAGAAACTACTTACTTAAAAGAGATTTTGAGATGATTTCGCTATTAAATATCTAATTTTTTATTGAATTTCTAAAAGTAATCCTCTAATAATCTTAATCAGGGAACTCAATAGTTGTGAAATCAGCCTAAACATAATCTACAAACGCGCGCTGCAAACGAATTACAGAAAATACTGAGGAAGTGTGAAAAGTATAACGTTTCAGCGGCAACAGTACTTTTGAGAAATTATTTGTTTTACATATATATATATATGCATATATCTTTCCCTCTAGCCAATTATGTTTATGCAAAATAGTGTGTTGTAGGTTTGTTGAATTTTACGATAAAACGCTCTGAATTTAGTGACAAATAGTTGTATAACTTTGTGCTGCTGGCTTAACTGACTATGAAATCATTCGTTGATGAATCATGATTTTTGTCGATGAATTGCATAATTTCCTTAGAAATATTCGAATTTGACGGGCTATGCTGCAGAATGGGATTCATGAAATCTAAACGCCTAATTTTTAGCACCATTTCATATTTAATAATCTGGAAAATAAGACATAAATTCGTAATTAAAATCAAAGCTATTTGCATAACCACAGTGAATTCAAGCTCTCAGTTCAGTACTAAGTTGATGCAATCTCATAATTAAAATCAAAACATAAAAAGAGAAGAGTATAAGGTTCTGCTCATATAACTGCGAATGATATCTAAAATGAACATGTCACACCAATGAGGTCACACCTCAAACTGTGAGCGGAAACGAGTCGCATGCAAGTTTATCCGACGTGTTAGTGGACAGCTTTTTTCGTTCAGCCACACATGTTTTAACACGTTAGTGCTAAATATCTCCCGTTTGCGCAAATATGAGTAGAAGTGTCATATATGCCCTTAAAGGTAAACTTCTGTGAAGAGTTTTTATCGGAACAAATTGGAATCAAAAAGTTGCGAAGTTTATACTTATTAGGATTGGAAATAAATTATGTGAAATATTAGTAAGAAAAAGAATCAACTTTTATTTCCTCAGGGTTACATAAACCAAAATCCAGATATCAAAAAGTATTGGCTATAAAATGTAGCTATTTTCAGACGCTCAAAGGACGTTTACATACATAGCTAATACGTAAATGTTGGTTTAAAGCTCTAGTTTCCGATGGAAAAGTTACGTGAAATTAGTAGACTTTCGAACGTGTGAGTAGCCAATGTTCAGCGTTTAATATTCTCAACTATTTGAAAGATAAAAAGGTGTTCAGATAAATTTCTCTTGTTTTCAAGAGTCGTAGATTAATATCCAATGAAAATATTTGAGATAAAGTGCGTTTCAAATTTTTCGTTTTTGGCCGTTTTTCTCTGATTTGTGGCACTGTGCACCGGTAGTCAGTACAACTTTACAAGACTAGAGTATGACAGCACACTGAGCAAACACCCTTTGGACATAATCATAACCCCTTGGACACAACCATAACCCCAAGGACACAACCATAACCCCCTGGACACAACCATAACCCCTTGGACACAACCATAACTCCTTGGACACAACCATAACCCCTTGGACACAACCATAGCCCCTGGGACACAACCATAACCTCTAGGGCACAACCATAACCCCTTGGACACAACCATACCGGAGCCTTGAACAGATAGCGCTGACACAAATGGTTCTGTTGCCTAGACATATCCTCGCTTTTGCTTTGCGATAGCAGGCTGTGGAGAAACCTAACCCTTAATCTTCTTCTCAGAGGGAACATGTGGTCAACCATATAGGCAGGGATCCACGAAGCCAGTATCTAATACTAAGAATAGCCTTCGTGTGTTTATAAATATATATATAAATATATATATATATATTTATATGTTTGGTGTCACGCTCTTAACGAAATAGATAGGCGGAAATTAGCCCAGGTTGGA